>WAAF01021074.1:0-297067 GCA_013400475.1 Tricholaema leucomelas
CTCGCTTCTGCTGGGGAACTGGCTGAGCTGCGTTTTACTCTCTAATCTCACCCTCCATTTTGGGCTAATCCACTTTGCTTCCTAACCCCCCTGGCTGAACCTCTATTCTTCCNAGGGAACACCCAAACCATTACACTTTGCCCAGCAATGAAAATATTTTCCTGTTCACCAGCAGGAGTTTTAGATTTGATTCTGTTGTGTAGATTCCCATGCTAGCTGGAAAGCACCTGACACACCAGAGCCAGTATATCTGCACTAGGAAAGTGCTTTGCCCAAGTTAAAAAAAAAATCCATCTCAATTGTGTCCTCAAAGCATCATGTGGCATCAACAAACTCTAGGAGACTTTATTACTGCCAAGAGTGAAAATTAAATTTGCAAATGATGAGGAAGTTTGGAACTCAGTGTAAAGTTGGACTGGATGATCTGGGAGGTCTCTTCCAACCTGGTTGATTCTATGATTCTGTGAAATTCTGCCTTCTCAGCCTGATCTGCTATTGAGAATGAAAGCCAATGAGTGGCAGCTTCAGAACTATTGCTGCTAACATGTCATTTGTTTTCCTTCTCTTATGAGACCTGCAGACTTTCCCTGAACAGAGACAGATTCCCTGCAGGCCTCAGGCAGATTTGAAAATTAGTAAAATGGAAAATATTGTTTCTTTTCCTGTTGTTTGCCTTGATTATTACTGTTTTCCCTTTTATTTAAGGCTATTATATAGGTTAGAATTTTGGTAAAAGTGGTTAATGCTCCAACGTGAAATTTCAGGCTAGACATTAGTCAAGAATGAACTCTTACAGCTTGAATTACATATGGCTAAAAGACATTGTCTGGTTTTGTGCCATGTGTCACGTTAGGAGCTTGTGAAATACCTGGAACAAAAAATCCTAGTTGGAATTAGGAGGGTTTATAAACACTGTTACAGTAAAAATAATCATCAGCTGACCAGGGCTAGTAGATTCTAAAATTAGTAGGCTACAATCTATACAATTTTCCTGCCCTCTATTATAGTTTACTTCAGATAGTTAATTGTTGTTCGTGGAACTTTTCCAATTCATGTGCTGTCCTCTCCCTTCTGCACAGACATGGAGGAGCTTATCTGGTAGGCTAGGGGTATTATCTTCCCACATCATGCAAGTAATGATGTGTAATATCTTTGTGCCAGCCTTGTCATAAATACTGTAAACTCTGCTACACCAGCTAGGTGTTTCAGTGAGCCTCTTATGGTTGCTACAACCCTTATTATGTGATCCTCCACAGAATATAAACATGTTTTCTAATTAGGACTAAAACTGTGAATAGCCTATCATCCTTCAGGTTTCCAAAAGTCTCTTCTGCTGGAGGATAATAAAGGGCACTGGAAAGGAAGTATCAACAAATGAATATAGAACAGCATATTAAATAGCCCACATGAGGATCCTAAGTAAATATGAGCAGATTGGTCCTAAGTTATCCTGAAATTGTAGATCTTGGTGTTGATGGCAAGACCTCAAGAGGACATTTTTGGGAGCTGCTAGGCTGGCAAGTTGTGGAAGGACCAAGCTTTAGTTGTATTGTTAAGTGTTTTCACGATCCGGTGCAAATTTACAATCCTAGGCAAATCCTCTCTGATTCTCCCTGTTTGGGTTATAAATTCTTGACAGTGGGGGTTGCCTCCCAGAATGTATTTAGACAAGCTTAATCTCTACTGGATAAATCCTGTCTGCAGCACATGTGATAATTTGATAGTGGTCTTATCTACATCTGACAGTAAGAATGGAGAAGCTGTCTGTCCATCATGTCTCCAGGGCAGAATTAACATGTACACTTCTGTTTTGCATGGCATTTTTGTTTCAAGCCCATATGCCATTTAGATAGCAGAAGTGTGTTCTTGTTAGAGCAGGCTGTTATGCTATTACTCGTGTGTGGGAGTGTCCTTCTTTGTTCTCAGCTGAGATGGAGGTGGAGTCCTTCAGAGCAACAATCTGTGCACCAAACTGGGGCTCTTGATTTAGTGTCGTGCATCAAAGGAGCCAGAAGATCTGAAGGGACACATTCTGACAGTATCAGTATCTGAAATGTGAAGCTTAGCCTATGTTTTTCCTTATACATTTCTAAATACTTAAATACTGGACTGAAAAAAAAAATTAAAAAATGAAGACAATGGCATTTAACTTGTTCCAACTTGCCCTTTTTTTCTGTCTGGATAGACAGAAGCAGTAGATGAATACTAAGTATCTCAATTTATGTAGTCTGAAGTGTCAATACTGAGCTAATCTTTATTTGTGTGGCTGGAAACTGAGACTACTCCTCACTGCTTGTCCCAGCTGGGACTGCAGGACAGAAATGGCTCTTACCCCTTTCCAGGAGTAAGAATGAGGATACTGCCCACTGATGGCAAGTTTAAAGAGAGATTCTATTTACAGGAGCATAAATAGAAAGGCTCACTGCTGGCTCATCTTCAGCCTACTATCCACCAGTACCCCCAGGTCCCCTTCCTCCTGGCTGCTCTCCAGCCACTCTGTCCTCAGCCTGTAGCGTTGCTTGGGGTTGTTGTGGCCGAAGTGCAGAACCCTGCACTTGGCCTTGTTAAATTTCATCCCATTGGCCTCTGCCCACCCATCCAGCCTGTCCAGGTCCCTCTGCAGGGCTCTCCTACCTTCCAACAGATCAACACCTGCTCCTAGCTTGGTGTCATCTGCAAACTTAATGATGCTGGACTCAGTCCCCTCGTCCAGATCATCAATAAAGATATTGAACAGGACTGGGCCCAGCACTGATCCCTGGGGAACACCACTAGTGACTGGCTGCCAACTGGATGTGGCACCATTCACCACCACTCTCTGCGCTCGGCCTTCCAGCCAGTTCCTGACCCAGCACAGAGTGAATTTGTCCAAGCCATGAGCTGCCAGTTTAGCCAGGAGCTTGCTGTGGCAGACAGTGTCAAAGGCTTTGCTGAAGTCCAAGTAGACTACATCCACAGCCTTCCCCACATGCACCTGGCGGGTAACCTAATCATAAAAGGTTGGTCAGGCAGGACCTGCCCTTCCTAAACCCATGCTGGCTAGATCACACAATAAAGATCTTCATCCTCTTCCCTCCATTTTAGGCACTCTGGCAAAGAATATGACAAGATTTTCAATATCTCCTCCTCTCATTTTGACATCACATCATTGATACTAAGGCCTTTCTACACACTTGTTTGTGTTTAATGGGGGTGGAATAGTTACAGACGTTCAGACGTTCAGAAGAACTCACACTTGCTTTATCACTGAAGTGCTTGCACCTTTCAGGTTGTTTAATAGAGCCTGGCCCACTTACCAGCAACAAAAGTCCTTGTAAAGCTGTGAAAAGATGTATTTAATTTGTTAGTCATCTTCGTTATTTCTTTTACCAGAAGTGTGGTTTTACAAGGGAGTATTCTGCCTGTCAGTCTTTCAGAAATTGTATATATTGTCTCAGAAAAAGCAGAGGAATAACACAATGTTGAGATTCTGGCTTGTAAATCTGATGCCACCTACTTAAAACCAAATCCGGAAAAACAAATGATTCAGGCAAAAGCTACCCTTTCCGTCTCTAGCAGTAGTAGAAAAAGAGGCTTAGCTCCTACTTTGAGATCAGATGAACTTGTTAATATTGGTGGCACCACATTGTTAGTCCCTGGTGTGTGGTGAAAGCTAAGCAAGATTGCATCTGAGGTGGTGTTATTAAGTAGAAGGAAAACCAAGGTAGACTGGAAAAAGAAGAAAGAATCAAGAACCGAGGAAAAGGACATGAAGGAGAGCTGACAGAAGTTAGTATCTCACATTTCAAATTTGAGGCATAACAGAATCTGGCAACATCAGGTGAGTTCAAATACATTGTGGATTGGAAATGAGACTAGTGTCAGGGCCTCATACTGCAATGCTCAACACAGTTCACTTTTTATATTTCTTTCTGTTGTGTATTGTGCTTTCAGATAAATAATGCCTCACAGAGCTGGAATCAGAATTCATTTGGGTCCTTTTATTGTAAGCCTTTCCCAATGAGAAAAATCTTTCAGCTTCTTTGTATTGCAGACTCTGATTTGACAAAATGTCTTTCATTTATCCTGCTTTTTCAAATTACAACTAAATTTGGGTCATCTTCATATGTTTAACTGGTGCTAACTCATAACAATTTGTGCTATTGTGCAAATTAGATAATAGGATTTTTTTGAAATGTAGGCATTTACTCAGCACTTTTGTGTACTGAGCTGCATCCTACCCACCTGAGTTCAGGGAGGTTGGTTGTGACTTAGGGCGCTTCCTAATGGTCTCTGGAACAGAGACTATGACACACCTTGGAGGTAAACAGCAGAATTATATATGATGTTGTACGTGAAACTGCCCACATGTGCATCTGCTCACAATTTGCTGAACTGAGAGGTAGTACCCATATAAAAAAAAGTAAGAGACCCAAACTTCCTAGTGAAATGACTGAGATGATACTGACTGTGAACTTTCTAGAAGTTCTGATTATTTGGTCTGAGGCTTATTTGCGAGGTGAAATATAGAATCTCTATGCACACAAAACCATTACAGCTGAAAAAGCAGTGGATTATTTTATGTAGAAAGAAGCTTTCTATAAAATAACAAGGAGTTTCTTTACTTTCATGGGAGTTCACATGGGAATAATGTAAGATCTTATTTTTCTTTCTTCCAAGAAATTTATAAACAGAGTTTGTGTTGGTAACTGATGTTTGGTAACTGATGTTACAATGGCAGTTTGGGAGGAATGTTGACTTCATAATGCATCAGCTCAAAATCCAAGATTTCCATTTCTAGATTCATTCACCAGCATAGGAAGTAGGTGTATATAAAATATGTTTCTTCCAACTGCAAACAGATATCTAGCTCATATGATGATATTTTATTTACTGACAACCTTTACAGGTCGTGAAAAGCCATGGTCTCTTTTCCTCTGGAGGAGAAATTTCAGTGCCATCTAATTGAAGTGAATTTTGCTGGTCTCAGCTCACTTCATAGTAACTCTACTCCATATTAGATATTACTACAAAAAAATAAAATAAAAAGGGTGGACAAATTGACAGCATCTGATAGTGAGAGTCCTTGGAATTGAATTAGCTCTCAGTCAGCATTGAGGTCATTGCTGGGACAACATAGCAAAATCATTTTATTCAGTGGCCTTTTACAGTGGCTGTATCTGAAAGCCAAAAAAAATCCAGTGCTTTTTATTTGGCAGTGTCAGAGAATGTCAGGGCTGTGCTGCACAATACAGTGGGAGAGAAGTTATCCTTAAGACCTTCTTTTCAGAATGGTAAAAGTTTGACTTAATCAGGAAGAAGATGGAGTTTGTGTTTTGCAATATTTGTAATTGGAAATGAGACTCTGATGACATCAGAACTCCTCTGTTTTATTCTTCACTCACATAAGCTATGCAGGGGCTTTAGTTCTGTCACTTTGCCTTCTGTTTTCCATTGGGTTTAGATTCAGAAATAAGATATTCAGGATTATGTACCTTACAAGAGAAAGCAGATGCCTTCTCTGCCATAAGAACTGGAAATTGAAATGGAGGAGCATGCTTAAATATGTTAACCAGTCAGCTTTGTTTCTCACATAAGGTCCGCATTCACTTTTCATCTTGCTGTTTTTTGAGGGTTTTTTTTGCTGTCCTATTTTTGATGGAGGCTTTAAGCCTAGATGCATTTGTGAACAGCAGAATTGACTATTATTCTCTACAGAGCTTTACAAGGTGTTTTACCTATATAGCCCCCAGTGATTTGTAGCCAGAGAGGACTTTTATCTTTCAGCAGTCTTGATTTAAGCATTCCTGCCCTCGGGATTTTAAAATACTAGCTATTACATTTCTTATTTTTCTTCCCTCTTGATCTAACTTGCAAAGCAAAACCCCCTAAACCTGCAAATATGGAACTAACCTCCTGTGCCTAGGTATTGTAGACATGTTAGATACGATTATTAAACTATCCTCTCTTAGCTGTTTTTTGTTACTATTCATGTGTATAACTATTTTGTCATCTATTTGACATAAGTGGAATCAAAATTTTGTGTAATATCATCCATATGACAGAAACATTGACATGTTTTTGTACTACCTAAAAGTGAAACACAGCCAGATAAAAGTGTACACAAGAAGGAAACTGGCAAGTAACCTGTTGAGATGTTAAATTCATTTTTTTTCTTTGAGCCTGATAAGAAACAGACAATTACTAGTGTGAAGTCTGTAACACAGAATGGAATGTTTTTTTTTCTGATGGCTGGTATGCTGTCAAAGTGCAAGTGTCAAAATGAGAGATCTTGTGAAATACTTGCTTCACAGAAGAAATGCTCTTTTGGGAGATCCTTAATTCTCTGGTGAAACCCAAACCAGGCCATACTGATCTGGAACTTCAGTTACTTGGATGCTATAGTGAGACTGCTCTTGTGCAATTACCTGCTTGGCTAATTTCAGACAAGTTTCTGTGATACAAACACACTATCTGTGGAGAGTGGGATTCTGCATATTCTGAAAGCAGTAAGCTTGAATTCCCTTCTGTCTGTTTATACCTTCTATCAAGACAATAATGCAGCCTTGGATTTAGTTCCAAGCCTTGTTCTTTTAATCTCTTTTCCAAGTGTATTGAGAAAAAAAAGCAGTAGCCAGTGTTTAATTATCTTCTGCACCAGTAGTTCTGCCCTTGGTGAGTGGAGGATTATTTGCCTCGTGTCAGCAACCCAGGATGTTCCCAGCGTGCTCTCTTGACCCACTTGCTGAGAAGTGAGGATACAAGCAGAGGACCAGGAAAGGACTCTGCAAAAGATAGAGGACAGCATCACTTGTGCTAGAGTGGAAAGAAGGAATATTACTTTGTCATGCTTTGGAGGCCCGCACAATTGCAAGAACTGGGGGAAAAACATCCTAACATCTGCTCAGTTTAACTGAAACTCTCTGACCTGGAGGGCTTTTCTGCTGTGTCTGACCTTTCTTAAACTGGTTTCAGCTAATCTCTTTGGGATATTGCCAAGCAAAGTGTTCGTGCTGCACTTTGTATTTTTAATATTTAGAAGTAAGTAGTTCTGCACTGAGAAACTCTACTCTCCTGGCTGTTTCTTTGCTAGTAGTGGTATTAATTTAGTTCAAGATAAAAGGTTTACCGTTAATTTGTTCAGTGTTAGCTGTCTTCCAGTTTAGTTACTGGTGGAAGCTGGCTGCCTGTCATTACACTGTTTGGGGCAGTGGGAGAAATGGAAGGTAATTTAAATAATCTTAATCAAACAGGAAAGGGAGCTATGATTCTCATTTTGGCTTTAAAGTTAAAGCTATAAGGCAGAGGTTGAAGTGCTAAGAACAAGTTTCCAATGAGAAGAATAGTTATGAAGTTGATGAATTAATTAGGGTCAAGAATTAAATTATGGCTGTGATGCCGTACCTCTGAGTCATTTGAATATACTTGGAATGGCAGTGAATAGAAATGCTCAAGCTTACCCAAGCTAAAAATGCCACCGTTTTTGGCTGACACAGGGTATATAGCTTAAAATGCACCTGTCGTTTACATGCCAGAAATGTCTGATAACTCGCAGGAAAATTAAGGCACTTATAAAGACAGAGCTGTTTTATCAGTAGGATGATGAGAACTGAACCCAAGCCCAGGCATCAAAGCGATTCAGCAAGCTCACAGCTTCATTTCTACTTGTTGTTCCAGTTTTCCTAACCATAGTCTCTCGGGGACTCTGGGATGGGACACATCTTTGTCACTTTTACAGTAAATCCAGACGTTCTTTAGCAGCTCCTCTGTAGGTAAGAGTTGCACTGTGTTGTTTTGTTCTTTTCCTACCCTGTCAGATACATGTGACAAGTGAGCACCGATTTTTGACTACATGCTCCATTTTCACTGCATGCCGAGGCAATTTGCTATCAGTGCACTTGTTATTTCCTCTGCTTTGTCTTTCTGACCTGCAAGATGCTTCTCGGCAGTAACTGCTCTTTGAATACAAACATTCTGAGAGCTCTCCAGGCTGCATGCTGTTGCTGTGAGTTTGTAGGAGAGTTTTAATCTGTAAGAACTAGATTTGTGTATAAGTACCCTGTTTGGCTGCAGGCCAAGTTATTGTTTAACAATCAGGTTCCACTGAGTACCTGTTTGGCTGCAGGCCAAGTTATTGTTTAACAATCAGGTTCCACTGAGTAGGTAATATCACTGTTTAGCCTCCCAATGATTAGGGCTAGATGAGCCCAAGAGACTCTGCGTTTCTGCACCTGATCATTCCTCCTCCAGCCTTACGCTCTGAATGCACACACACCTGAGGAACACCCCAGTGCCTGCCTCATCTCTTGGCCTCCCAGTATTTGAAAAAGGGACAGGAATTTTCAGTGGAATTTTCACTTGCTAGAAAGGTTTTTCTTGCTATTGGGATTTTACAGAAGTCACCCATGAGGAGAGGCTGAGGGACCTGGAGTTGTTTAGCCTGGAAAAGAGGAGTTTCAGGGGTGACCTCATTCCTGTCTACAACTACCTGAAGGGAGGCTGTAGCTAGGTGGGGTCGGTTTCTTCTGCCAGGCAACCAGCAACAGAACAAGGGGACGCAGTCTCAAGTTGTGCCAGGAGAGGTATTAAGCTGGATGTTAGGAGGAAGCTCTTCACAGAGAGAGTGATTTGTCATTGGAATGGGCTGCCCAAGGAGGTGGTGGAGTCACCATCCCTGGAGGTCTTGAAGAAACGACTGGCTGAGGCACATAGTACCATGATCTAGTTGATTGGATAGGGCTGGGTGATAGGTTGGACTGGCTGATCTTGGAGGTCTCTTAAGGTAACAGAAGAGAAAGCAGCTGTAATGAATACTGTTTCCTACAGGAGCTCAGGGAAAATTGCCAAAATGAACATAGAGCTGTGCTAATGTTACAGATTAAACACTTGGAAGTGTTTTCCTTCAGTCTGTTCTGCTATGGGCTGGAAAGCCAGGTTAATAAATTTGTTCACCTAAGACATTGGTATGGGCTCTTTACACATTCTGGTTGTTTCTTCCATCGTTTTGCCCATGACATACAAATGGGTTCTTAGGGCTGTATTTGCATTTTTCTTTCTCGGATGTGGTTTCTTCTTTCTCAGGCTGCTCTTTCAAAATATCAAGTTTCATTCCTGTGTGGCGGAAGGGGACTTCTGCCCTTATCGCCCGTTTGTGGCGAAGGGAAGAAATCAATGGGTGCGAGATAGTTATATAAAAATATATGTTTATTAAACTCAATATTCTTAAAGCTCAACACCCCCCAACCACTGTATTAAATATTGTTCATTCACGGTTATGGGTCGACCTTATGGGCTAATATCACAATAAACGGCTTACTAAGAACTATATTACAATGACTGGCATTCAACTATTAACAGACTATTAACAGAGAGAGTTTTCCCCGCAGCTCAGTTCCGCTTGGGGTCAATGTACCACCTGCCCAACAGAGTGGGCTGAAACACCTTCTGCCCTTTGGCAAGAGATTACAAATATTACAGAGGCTTCAAAGTATTTACTAACAATTCTGGTTAGTTATCAATAATTATCAATCACCCTCCGGGGCTATATCAACTGCCTATTTACCTAAGGTCCAAACCTCCGGGAACTATGCCCGTGGACCTGTGAGGCTGGAAATCTTCCCGGTGTGAGGGGAAATAGGAATCTTCCCGTTTCTAGGGGATATTAGTGATCCTCCCGGCTTCTGGGGGAAAGGATGTAGTCTTCCCAGCTATCTGGGGGAAATCAATACAGTCTCTACCTCCTTCTCCTGGCGAGGATACCTTCTGCCTTGTCTCCTGGTTCCTCCTGGAAGCTTGGTCCGGGAACTGCTGCGGGACCGGTGGCAGGACCTCTGTTGCTGGAGAATGGGTGCTGTGCAGCACGGTTCTCACCCTGGCTGTCAGGTCGATCGCGCCTCTGGTCTGCTCCTGGTGGCTTGGCAGCTTTGGCTCTTACCAGGCTGAAGCAATGGGCATACACGGCTAGCTGGAGTCTGTGCTCCTCAGATATATAGACAGTGCAGGATCGAATGTCCTGATTAGTTCACCTCGGCTGGCTGGCTGGGAGATTCTATCTCCATATCAGCATGAGCAAATAGGCCGGTGACACAAAGTAACAGACAATAGTTGTGCCCAAGTCTAAGTATAAGCGATCGTGAGGACAGGGCCTCAGCGTGAGTGTGAGAGAGGAGAGAAGCAAGCTCTGGCGAGCTGGAGAGAAGCGAGCTAGAAGCGCTCTCTCTGGATAGAAGCGAGCTCTGTGGATAGAAGCTCTGTAGATAGAAGCTCTGTAGGTAGAAGCACTGTAGGTAGAAGTGCTGTAGATAGAAGCACTGGAGCACGTGTGCGCTCTCATTTATAAACTGTGGGCCGAGATCAATTGGCCCAATTGGCCACTATTGACCAATCAGTTTGGCAGACAGCCAAACATCACCAAAATAGGCGAATTCACTATGCCTTATACCTCCATAAATGGAGAGAGCATAGGCTGGGCCACACGCTCAGTGTGGGCTTATGCAACCTGTTTACTACACAGGCCTTAGCAGGGCCGGGGCCAGGCAGACACCATGGCGCCTTGGCCTTTTGTACCTTTTATGCCTTTTAATGTGTTTACCCCTGGTTTGGGGAGGAACATGACTGGGCATGCAAAGCAAAGTGAGGCATAGAATGAGCCTATTTTTCGGGCCTATGGGCCCTCCACAACATCCTGACAGACTATCTAGAGGACTTTGATGTGGGAAGGAGAGAGTCTAAGCAGCCTCTTGGCCTTATAAATGGAGACTCATGTGAAAATGGAAAATAGTTAACCAAGCTTTTGTACATCATCTAGAAATTGAAGTAATCTAATATTAATCTCCTCCGTAATACACTCCTATATCCAATTTAAGTGGCATGTAGTGTATTTAAATACAAATAATAAGTAGCCAGTACCTTGGAACTGTAGTATTCCTGACAAGATCTGACTCATCTGTGGACCTCTAGAGCCTTTATGCCATAGTTCTCTATTAAATTCCCATTTATTGGGTATTGTCATTTATTATCAAAGTACTTACACTCATTAGCATAGCTCGAATCTAAACCTACATATACTGATTCCACAGCCCCTATTCTAGCCAGGAGATTTCATTGCTTTCTTCTAGTTTTCATAGTCAATAATTCTTTGCTCTAAAACATGTATGCATTTCAGTAAATGCATGTTTATTACGAAAGGGATGTATAAGCATCTACAAACACACACACTGCAGTACAGACTAAGCAATGCAAATCTGCAGTCTAATAAAGTAAAGCCATTTAGCACCATTCTGATTTGCTAAGCAGTGCCTAAGCTGAACAATATTATCAGATTCAGCAGCTGCTCTTTTGTTCAGCTGCAGGCTGAAATACAGGAGGTAAACAAAAACGAGGGTAAAAACCCACAGCAACAAAGGCTTGAAAAGCTTAATGAGGGCTTTATTTTGCCTCTACACCTATGTCTATTCCACTTGTCAAGCCTTTATTGCTTTAGTGTCCATCGAGGCAATAGCCACATGATTTTGCTGGGGAGTCAGTATGTATCTACTTTTTAACCAGAGGATGTGTCATTTGCTCAGTGAATATTTTCAGAAGCTTTTGCTTACTCCAGTTCATCAGATAGAAAGGAGAAAGTATCAACCCAATCACACAGTCCTGAACTCCATTAGACTTGCTGCTTAGCATTTGTCCATGTGGCACAATTAAGTGTGCAGCAAGGAAAGCCAAGTTGGCCCACAGTGAATAAGCTTTCAGGACCTGGGCAGTACTATCTGTCTAAGTGCCCAGAGATAGCCCTCCCTGTCCAGCACAGGGAGAAGAATGTAGAGCAAGTGCATCAGTACTGCTTGTTAACACTCAAACTAGCTTGAGCAGAGTATTAGGTTGTGTTGCTCTGTGGTCTCTAGAATAGATAAAGCCTTGCTTCTTTTGGCATATTTATTTGTTTCCCTGTTGATTTTAGCTTTTAGAATCATAAAATGCATACAGTTGGAAGTGAGCTTTAAAAGTCATCTAGTCTAAACTCCTTGCAGTAAGCAGGGATGTCCCCGACTAGATCAGGTTGTTCAGAGTCCCATCAAGCCTGCCCTTGAATATCTCCAGGTATGAGGCCTCTACCACCTTTCTGGGCAACCTATCTGAAGAAGAGGAGGCTTTTTGAAGAAAGTGGGGGTGGGAACGGCTGTATTTTAAAATGTATCTGTAATATATTTCTTTCTTTATGTATAATCATTGTATTCTGTTCAGGACTTCATATTCAGGTACGAACTACTGCATTTCTTTTTCCAATACATGATGTTATTTAAATAAAATCTCAGTAATAATGAAAGACTTTCCCAAATGTAATATTTTTGGGGGATCTATTAACTGAACAGAAATGTGATGATTTGCTGGAGTACTCATGGTTGGAATGTAATCCTTATGACCAGATTTATTATTGGCTTAGCTGTCATTAAAAACAATAGTGAAGGTACCAGTGGCTTCCTTGCTGTTGGCCAGTTATTTGAGGAAGGCATCCAATCCTTATATCATAAAGGGCCTGAATTCTGGACATAAACTTTGATTGATTCTTACATGAAATACTTGTCATATTTCAGGGGAAGGATTTTTGGTGGCAAAGTAGTGCACGCCACAATAACTATATCCTGGAAAAGCAAACTTTTTTTGCCTTTTCTTGGGGGGAGGGCTTTTTCTACTCTGGCTCTGATTCATAGCAAACATTTCTACTGCATCCAACATAGAAGAAAGTGATAATGTGCTAAAGAAACATTGGTTGTATCTTGTTTGGCTACTGATTTCCAAGAATAGCTACCTGTGCAGCTGTTGAAGGTCACTTGTAAAGGTCTGTAAGTAACCCATGTGTTAATTTAGAATAAAACTGAAAATTGGAAAAAGCAACAAGCAAGTCATCTCATTACAATAACCTGAAAGCTAGGTCAGAAATGCTAAATTGGATGGTGTGTATTACAGGAATTAAGTAGCTGTTGCAGGTGAAATTGTTTTAGTCCACATTAGCTGCTAGCTCCTCTTTAACTTTTGACTTGTTTTCTGTGTTGACTCTAAACTTGTATTACAAGACTGTCTATATATAACAATATATTGCCCATCTTCGTCACCCTTCTGTAGTTTCAGTGGTAGGAAAAGTGATGTGTAGGAGTTTCTTAGGCTTAATGGGAATGTAAACATATAGAAAAAATATTTTGATGAGGAAAATTCTTTTTGCACAAAACAGATGATACAGTGACATCAAATCTCAGTTTTTAGAGTCCATCACAGACCCACTAGAGTCTCATGGTTGTTTCCAATCTGATTTTAGAAGCTACAATTTCCTCACACACTCCCCCCCCAGTTTATAAAACTTCTTCAGAGAGTGGGAGTATATCCTGATAGAAACTAATTGCTATGAATTACAAGAAGCTTGCAGCCTCCACATATTATATCAGCACTCAGACACCAAAGTTTTTTTTTTATGAGGAGGAAATTACATTTGAAGTACTCTCAGTGTTCATAATCTCTTAGGCTTTTTCCAAACCTGGGTACAGTATTATTTTAATGGCACGCTGTGATTGGTTGTGTGGAGGAGGTAAAATTGGTTTGTCACAGATCCAGAAGTGATAAAGCTGATTGTGAAATGAAGATTAAGGTCTTGGGGTAAGGTTGGAAATGACAGTTTTCTTTACTAGAAAAAATACTTAAAGCAGCAATTCTCATTTATTTTCATTTTTATGTGCCCTTTTTCTTTTTTAATACTTATTTTTCTGTTGCAGCCAGGTACACCAGAGGTCAAAAGCTTGGAGACATAGTTTCCAAAGGTTGTTTGCTGCTGTTGTTGTTGGTGGTGGTGGTTTTTTGAATGCTTAAGTTGTCTCAAAACAGGAAATCCTTATGTAAATATGAAAAAATATGGACTCATGGATGTTTATAGACATCTTCAGACCTCCAGTAGCCTATTATCTTGGACTCTTTTTTCCACTGTGTCCAGTTCTGAGCCCCTCAATTTAAGAGGGATGTTGAGGTGCTTGAATGTGTCCAGAGAAGGGCACCAAGGCTGGTGAGGGTGCTGGAACACAGTCCTATGAGGAGAGGCTGAGGGAGCTGGGGTCGTTCAGCCTGGAAAAGAGGAGGCTCAGGGCAGACCTCATTGCTCTCTACAACTACCCAAAAGGCTGTTGTAGCCAGGTGGGGGTTGGTCTTCTCTCAGGCAACCAGTGACAGAACAAGAGGACACAGTCTCAAGCTGTGCCAGGTCAGGTTTAGGATGAATGTTAGGGAGAAATAGAAAGAGTGATTGGTCATTGGAATGAGCTGCCCCCAGAGGAGATGGAGTCACCATCCCTGGGAGGTATTTAAAAGGAGGCTGGATGAGACACTTAGTGCCATGGTTTAGTTAGTTAGAGGGGTTAGGTGATAGGTTGGCCTCGATGATCTTGAAGGTCTTTTCCAACCTGATTGGTTCTGTGACTCCTTGCAAAGTATGAATGGTTTGCCTTAAACCTAGAGAAGGAACAGGATTAGATGTGAACTTCACAGATGGTGTCTGTAAAGAGTGGCCTAAAACACAGAGTTGAACCTGTGCAATATATTCTTCCTTCTAGTTTGTTTTTATCTCACGCCTAAAGAAAATGTATCTGTTCAAAGGACATTTAGATATTTCTGACCATTTACAGTCTATCAAAATTCTCAATGCAGCTAAAACAAAGTTGCCTGTTAATGAAATTAATTCACTAATTACATACTAGTTTTAAGATTAAACATTAGAATTTACCAGGTTTAGGAAAAAAAAAATAGGCAAGTACTTTCCCAGTGGAATGAGGCCACAAATTAATCATTTGATCAGTTATTAGAACTTTTATTGTGTTGGGTTTTTTTCACCCTTGCATCAGGCAAAGTAAAGCAAGGTGATTAAAATAAAAGTCTAGAATAAACAAAGATAATCCCAAAGTATGAAAAGGGAACTTCCTCTAAAGGCATACAAATGCAAAGACAGAGGAAAACGGAACTTCAGCTTCATCAGTCAACCATATCAATATTTTACTGCAGTTTCAAATTCACACAGATGCCAAGATATTTTATGTTGCCAAATGGCGCTTTTATTTTGCAGCACATGTTGTGCATTCTTTTTTAGAAGTGAACACATCTGCTATGACTTCTTCCAATATCCATTTTTCCTTCCCTGCAATTTGGGCTAAGAAGATTACAAAGCCGTAAATCAGAACCGTAGCAAATGCAAGGGATCTGATTTACAAATGCAGTTAATCTTTGCCTTTGCAAATGCTACAAAAGCACTGCAAGGAAGCTAGAGAACTCTTGGTGTTGTAGGGTGGCATTTCCTTACACTTCCATGGAAAATAATAGGAAAAATCTAAGCTAATATTCCCAAATGTTTTTTGGTGGCTAGGTGAGGATCGAGTCTCAAAGCAGGTGCTCTAAATTTCTGCTAATGAGAGAGACGAGCAGGTGATCTGATGGGTGTTGGCTTTGTTGGTAACTCAGCTGGTCTCCAGCTTTGTTTCTCATGGAGATGGCTTCTTAAGCTGTCACCATTATAATGTGAACAGAATAACTTTGGAGAGAATGCTCCATATTAAAGAATACCCAAGCACTGAGTGATTGAAAATAAGCTCCTGTTATTTCCTTCCTGTACTTTCTGCCAAAGTTTATTTATCTTTGCTACAGTTTCATTTCTGAGGGACACAGAGAGAAGATCCCTCTTGAAGGTGAGTGAGCTCATGGTGAAAAGGTGAAAGCAATAGGCTGTTTGGGGGGCATGCAGGTAACTGTTAGAAAAATTGGCAACTGCTGTTTTTTTTTTTCCCACTAAGTTGACTTGTAAGGTGAATTGGGGTATGTGACAACAGCAGAATGTTTTGGAAGATGAGCATTTAGGTATTAGACAACTAAGAATGAAATGCTAACGTGACATGTAAAAGATTATTTTATTTGTTTAATATTTTATATAGTATTTCCATTTTAATGGTAGGTCCATCTTGTGAGTTTTAGCTGAAATTCTCAGCCTTATGAATTTCCTGGCCCATAAATTAAAGATATCATGTACCAGAGTGACATGGGATGAGACTGGCTTGAATTCTAACATTTAGACTTGTGTTCCTAAGGATTTACTCTTCTTCCTTTTAGTGCATTAGCCTGTCTGCATGCTCTCTTGGCTCCCAGGAGAAGGGAGAGTTGTGGCTTTGAGGACTTTGAGTAAATAGGAAAGGCAAGGTTTTTTTGTATTGCATTATTTGTATTCTTACCAAAAGTATTTTCTTTTCCTATGTAGTAGAAAACTGTTTTAAACTGCATTGCTTCCTTCCCTCTGTCTCCTGTCTTGTGAAGTTTCAAAGAGAGGCATGATATTGGCTTAGCTAGTCCAAATCTGGAGGTATAAAACCAGTTTATAAAGGAAAATATTAACATCAGGTCTTTGCATTTTCAGAAATAATAGCATGTATTTAAAGAGCTAGAGCAGCTGCATACTGCTAAATACTAATGACCAGTAGCCACTGGCTGTTTGTAGTTTAGCTGCTTGTTTATGTTTGGCTCTTTACTGGTAAAATGCATTAAGAACCAGAGTTTTTTTTGCCATAATGCCTCAAGTTAGAATTCAAGTTGCAGCAGGAGTTAATTCATTCTGCTGTTAAGCCTTCAGTTACACTGAGGCATTATCATTCACTGCTAATAAATGGTATTTATAGTTGGCATATACCTTCAGTAGCAACAATAACAGATGTGTTGCCTGAGATAACCTACTTTATATAGCTGTTAAAAGGCACTTTTCATTCAAGTTTCACAATTCAAAAAAAATCATTATAAACCTCTTGAATCCTCCAAGGATTGAAACAATGCATGAATCTGCATGTTTAAAGTGCAGACCAGATTTTGTAAGGGGCTCAGAAGAGGCCACAATAGAGGTCTGGTGCTTAAATATGCTAAGCACACAGCAGCTCGTAATGCAGTACTTAGATCTAGATTCTCAAAAGAGATCAGAAGAACCCTGTGTGCTGAGAGCTTTTGAAACACTGGCCATGTCACAACAAGCACTGCTGGGGACTTTATGCTCCTCAAAATCTGCTAAGTCTGTCTTTGATTTCTCTTGGTCTTAAGCACTTTTGAATTTCTAGACCTAAACAAAGATCTGTGGTTTATGTGGGATTACTTCCTTTTAGCTAAGAATGTAATTATTCCATCATTTCCTAGAATTACCTTTTCCTTGAAAAATAGAACACATGGCTTTATGTAAGATGCCTGTAAGCCTATGAGAGCTGGGTAATATTCTGACTGCTGTATGTTCTCACTTGTATCAGAAGCCAACCAGAACAGGATTGCCAGTTTTGCCATGTAAGCACAGCTGTGGCTTGGCAGGAAGGTGAGGGAAATGTTTCACACCCTTCCATGTTTCTAGGTCTTGTGACTCAGGTGTTTGTGTGGGCATTATCAAACTCGGATGACACAGATCTTTTGGGTGATCAGGGAAGTGAGCAAATAGGATGGAAACATCTGAAAACACACCAAAAAATGCAGAAAACATGAAAGTTACATCCCTGGCTGTTCTCTGTAGAACCATATCTTGATCAGTTAGTTACTGGTTTTATAGCTCTAAGAGGGGCAAATGTAGGTAGCTGGATCTTGGGTGTTAAATGTTGTTAGAATCTTACTGCAGGTATCAGACAAAAAGCAAAGACAGAAAGTGTGGCAAAGAGAAAGAGCTCAGGTCCTCATTTTACTCTCCTGATAGTGAGGATTCCATTTGAGTGATTCAGCTTACCACTTCCTACATTTGCCAGGAATCAGTATTGAAGTGTCATGTTGTAGGAGCTGCTTATTGATGGAAACTTAAATTAGCATTAAGGAGCAGCCTCAGACTTCTCAAGATAATCTGGTTTTATTTGTGCCTTCCCTTCCTAGCTTCTGTGTGTATGTATCTTATTACTAGGGAAAATTACTTTTTTTTGTGCTGCCCGCTAGGATTGTGAACAAATTACAGCAGTCCATTGAATGAACAGTAGTAGCATGGAGATTAAACATGGGGGGTGTCAGACTGCTAAAGTTAGCAAGCTAAACAACCAGAAAAAGCTTCGAAAGTGATGGCAGGAGAAAAGATATTGAATTAATCCTAGTATTGCATGTGACAGTGCAAGGACTTTAATTTGGGGAAGATGCATTCGCTCAGACTAGGGAAAGGAAAGTGTTGTACTTCTTGGAAATGGTACTGGAGAGTCACTTACTGGTCTGCAGAAGGAGAATTCATAGAAGCAGAACAAGTATCCTGGAAGGAGGGATGAAATGAATGTGTGGGAGTATGGATAAATAAGTTCTGTGATTTTGGACCCTTTGGGGTTTGAGAGTGAAGTGCTAATAGAATGCAGTTTCCTTTAAACACCAGCCCTTTTTCACATGGGCTGAGGCTGATGCTCTATGACTGCTGTGCTTGTAATTAGCAAAGCACCACAGAGGTTTTATACCAGTGTCCTGAAAACAGATGCATTGTCATAAGTGGTAAGCATTTGCAGCTGGCTCAACACAGTGACCGGTATTTGGCTTCAGACTTGGGATTTCAAGCCTTGATGTTTGAGACAAAGCATGAGGGAAGTTTGATTGACTTGCTAGTCATTACTGAGATCAAAGGGTTGGCTTGTTGATTGGTTTGTTTGTTTGATTTTTGCATCAGACTTTATTCTACCACCTGGACTGGGTTATTTATTGAAAGAACTGCATGCAGAGATGTTAAATTCCAGGGAAAACTCAGTGATCCAACATCATTCTCCATTAGGTAACAGCTGAATGCACTGCCATTATAGGAGCTTAAGCACAAGTTTATCTATTTTTTCCTGGGGAAAAGATTTAGCTTTCTGGGTCACCCTTGTATGCAGGCAAACTGTGTTTTTCTCCTTTTGCTGTGGAACACTAGAGCTTTCTGAAGTGTGGGTGGGAAGTACTACCAATTTCTAATAACATTGCTCCAATCCTGATTTGGACTGAATAGGCAGTACCTTAATACTAGAATAGAGGTCAGGATTTGTTGGGGTTGTGGTAAGCCCTTCAGGGCTCTCATGACCATATAGATTCAGATTGGATTATTTACTCTCAGGGTAGTGGAACATTGGAACAGGTAGCCCAGGGAGTTGGTTGGGGCACCACCCCTGGAGACACTCAAGGTGAGCCTTGACAGGGCTCTGGGCAACCTGATCTAGTTGAGGACGTCCCTGCTGACTGCAGCGAGGGTTGGACTAGATGACCTTTGGAGGTCCCTTCCAACCCAAACCATTCTATGATTCTACATAACACAAAAAAACCCAAACAAACCAACTCAACTCTTATTTTCAGAGGCTTACATCTTGGCCATTCCATTGAGATGGAATAGATATTTAATTTTCAAAAATATTCTGAATTTATAAAGCAGAGGACAATCTGCTAATTAAACTTGCTGACTATATTCTGCCTGAAATTAGTGCCTCTCCAAAATATACAACTGCTTGTGGACCTTCTAATAACATGTCATGGTGATGGTTATAGTAGCTCCTATTTTGCTAGACAATATCTGTCAGACACCTTCTTTTCTGAAACTCTAAGGATGCTTGAGTTTTGCAGCATGCTGCAAAAAGGTCAGAGGTTAAGTGTGATAAGCAGAGTCTGAGAGTTCTAACACTTGCAATCACTATGCTAGTAGTAATTGTTTCCTAGTACTGTATTTCCATACCATAGAAGTCCAGTAATTAATCATAGAATGGCTTAGGTTGCAAGTGACCTCCTAGATCATCTGCTCCCACCTCCTTGCTGTGCACATGGACTCCTCTCAACTAGGCTTGGTTGCCCAAGGCCTTATCCAACCTGGTCTTAAACACCTCAAGGAAGGAGACATCCACAGTCTCCCTGGGCAACCTATTCCAGACTCTCACCACCCTCATACTGAAGAACTTCTTCCTAATTTTTTACTCTATTTATAGATATGTCCAATATTACCTGAAATCAGTAATGTATTAATAGCATGGATTTTTTTTGTGTTAGTATTCATTCTGGGAAACTATTTACAATGTTTTACAGTTATCTGGAAAAGCAAAACCCCTATTTAATGATGTCATACATGGTTTCACTAGCTGAACTTCTACTGCAAGTATGCAACCTAAGCTAAATCAGCTAAATTTCAAGCAACTTAAATTTATTTCAGGTAAAATAAAATACTGTGTCCAAAATCTAGGTTTGCAATTTTTTAATTAAAAAGGAAGGAGGAGGAATTTTATGTAAATTGACTTCTGGCCAAACACTACATTTTTTTTGCTATCCAAAATAAGCTACAATGAGATAGCAGAAAGTTGATCTCCTTGATGTATCACTGTATCTTCAAATAGATAATAATTGAAGGTGCCCATTCACAACCTTTACATGGACTCAGGAACCTTCAGATGGGGTTTCAATATGGACTATGTTACATATCTTAGCATTTAGCTGTTGTTGAGAGACCTTCCAACTGTTGTTTGAAATGTGACCTTTCAGGATAAAATGTCCCAAATATTTTAACTGAGGAATAAGCAATAGTGAACTTAAATATTTATCTCCTCTCCTCCTCCAATCCAGGCCAGTAATGTACTGTTTCTGACTGAAAGATTGCATCTTTGCTCTGGAGAGAGGTGGAAAGTTTCAGGTTGTTAAATTGCTTAAGTGAAGGGTCCCTTTATAGAAGGGTCTATCAGAATGCACAAAAGCTGTATTTAATCTGCCTTTCTAGTGCATGCTTTTACATCTTTGCCTGCTTGGTTTCTGCTCTTTTCTGTACTGCATTGAATTTGTTTGTCCTTATTTACTTCAGGCACATGGTTTTGATTTTTCAGATAAATCATTCTGTTGAAAAACCTGTGCCATTATAAGAGGATAAAAAGAGTAACTTCAATGGCAATTTATTAGCAGGGTGTAATCTACCTTTTAATCCCACTACAGGTTTATTTCCTTCAAAGTATTTTCTTTTCCTTTCCCTTGATTTTATAGTGTGTTCTCAAGACCTTCAATATCACCATAATTAATTCCTGTAGCACAGTCGAAGAAGGACCCAGAAGCAAAACAAAAGATATTTTTTATCCAGAATTGAGATCTCTTACTTTTGCAATTATGAGGATTTGTGTATCTTAATTAGACCCCCTGAAAAAAACAAAAGCAGTTTTATTCTTCGGATCACAAAATCCAGGCTACCAGAGGCAAAGAGACAAATCCAAGGAAGGCTATTAAGGACAAAATTATGCCTAACACTACGTGATCACAGGTAGACAGATGTTAGCAGCAAGGTAGCAGATGTCCTACTAGACAGCAATAAACACACTGGAGGCAAGCACACGTTTCATAACGGTGAGATTAGAAAATAAGGTGAAGATGCCAAAGATATTCTTCCTCCTCTGGTTTAGTGAAAAAAACAACTTTTATCCCTTGCATGAGGATCACGTATGGTGCAGATTTTCTAATGCTGTCAGGAGATTACTGGGATTGAAACATATTCTTCAGATGTGAATTATTTTTTTTAAATTATTATTACAAGCTTTTTGATTGCAATTAAGTTTTAATGATACCCTTGATACGGATCAGATTCTACCTCGCTATAGGTTCAGCGAACAAATAAAGCGAATGGGGCTATAAGACCAGCAATGCCAATAAGGTTTTTCATAGTAGGTGATTCCATTAAACCTCCTTTCATTACCATGGAGATTTTTCACCTTAATGGGAGCTGTTCCTGTCCCTGGGAGAAGAGAGAGAGGAGATTTACCAGTTGAAGTAGGTTTTCAGTTTGGCCTGGCGAAATTGAGAACAGTGAAGTATTGTGGAGAGGGGGAAAAAAGGATAAGTGTTTTCAAAGAATGTGAAGTGATTATTTGATATCTACAACATAATCAGTATCCAGGAAAAGATGGTTTGATAACATAACCAAAAACTTTTGAATGAAGAAGTAAAAATATTCTCTAAGTTTCAGATGATTGATTATTGGGAATTTTTTAGGCCTCCATAGTGGATCTGAATAAAAACTTGATCAGCTTCCTTCCTGAGGAGAATCGTAACAGAGTTCTAGTACCGCAGATCAGCGTAGGTGAAATTCAGTTCTGTAACAGCCTGGAGTTGGCAAGCAGACATCCAAAATCTGCCTGAGCAATGTGTATCTCGCAGGCACTGTTGCATCAAACAAACATCAGTTGTCACTTGTTAGGACCATTAACTAGACAAGTCCAAAATAAAACACAGACCAGAAAAGATGCATCTTACATTCTATAAATTGTGTGGTCTGAGAATCTATTAAAGCTGACAGAGAAGAGGGCTCTGAATCGGTGAGCAGGCTGATTACACCTCGTTCTTTATTCCCTATTGACTTTCGGTGTGCCATACCTTTCCATTTCCTAGAGAAATAAATTAAAAGTCAGAAGTAATTTGCCTGATGGAGGGTGCAGGTGGAATTTTGTTCAGACGAGCATTTGCACATTGTGAAATCCAATTTAACCCCTTGATGGAGTATAGCTTATTTTCTTTTGTTGACAGCTTTGTGGCAGCTAAAATAGGAACCTGATTAAATAGAGACAGTGAGAGATTGAGGTCTTGTTCTAACAGCAGGAGGATCAAGGCCTCTAATCTTATCTCCCCGAACACCGAGATGAGCTGAGGATGCTGACAATGAGATAAGCTTAGCTATTTTGAGCTACAAAAAGACCCAAGAAAAGAGGTGTGGGGGAGAGATTTTTCACACACAAAAATTATACTGCGTTGTTTAAATACATTTGGGTCAAGTGCTTGGGATGTATGGGCTATTATAAAAGCAGTGATTTCCTTTGACTGTATGGGCGTACATCAAAGTACAAATAACGAGAGCTGGCTCGCTCTCTGCAAAGAATATCCATGGCTGCAAGTTTCTAATTCGTAATTTATAATCTACCTGGAACACAGTAATAACAGGAGAGGCCAAGTGGGAGGAGACCACTTCAGGCAGATGTGGAATTGCTGCTTCTTGTAGTCAGAATTTAAAAATATTTGGAATGAAGCAATAACATCAAATCATTGAGGAAAGACTTCTTCTGTCAGGTTTAATGTAGAGCTGTCTACACAGGACCGTTTAATTTTTGCTCATTTGTTTGGAAGTAATCAAAGGAATGATAGAAACTCTGCTTCCCTTCTTGTTCTAAAATGGTGTGTGGGGGTTTAGATTGCCTTCTAATACTTTGTGCCATATCAATTTTCAAGACATTAGATAAAAATGGGAAAGAATGAAGAAAGGAAAAGAATAAGGCAGCACTGAGTTTAAAATTAGTTATCCTTGGTTTACTGGAAGAATGAAATGGAAAGAAAAGGCCAGACACAAACATCTAAAATACAGGAGTAAGATACTACACCAAAGTTACTTTCATCAAAAAAGTCAAAAGCTTCCAGTTTTGCAATTGTCTTCAACTGGCAGAAGTTGTCTGTTTAATTCAGCCGTGGTCTTGCATGCTCCTTTGTGGAGCTGTGCAGGTTCCTACTAGCTGAAAGTCACCTCAGTACATAAGATCTAGAGTTGGATTGTACACATTTCTGATCATGTTCTTTGAGAGCTTCAATGCCCAAAGTGGTTAAAGATTAGTCTCCAGTGTTAGCTGGCTAAGTGAGATCGTGTTGTTGCAAAAGACAGAATAGGCAATGCATTATGTTCTACCCAGTGGGACTAGTCTCTGATCAAAACATCACTGAACTGAAGTCGGGAATAGAAAGAAGGAGTGGCTCTACTTAAGCCATGCCATCAAGATACCACACTACAGAAAATTTTGCACACACCTGCTGGTTAGCAATTAGATGCAGAAAACAGAACTTCCATTTTCACTAAATGGATTTTCTAGAGGCTAGAGGTTATTCTGGTTCCCACCCTGATGATACATAACACTTAAGGGAATTTAAGGGCTTTAGCTGACTTCTTATAGGGATAAATAGACAGAAAACACCTTTTCTCCCACTTCTAAGTATTGTTCACATGCATTGACATTAATTTGACCCTTAGTTTGACAGGCCAGGTATTAAAAAGACAGAATGTAATACATGATTTGCTAAGTGTCATTTAGCTTTAATTACTAATGGGATAGTTACACAGTAATCATATGAGAGCTAAATATTAGTAGGAGTCTGCTCGTTACTGTGGCAAAACTCCAACATCCTTTAATGGGGAAAAGGACTAAAGCTATGATTTTTGTAAGAAAAATTTATTCTTCATGTCCTTGTTACTAATTCCATGCTAGGTCTGAAGCCTCAAATGAGCAGTAATTATGGGGTATGTGGATTAGTGAATCATCTCCAATGACTTAGGTTGTACTATTGTGGAATCTTTGAAAAAGGATTCATTTGAATATACACTGAGAGTGTACTTAAAGCAAAAACTGGGGTTTGTTTTGTTTCTGTTGAAACAAACATCAGAACCAAATATTTGACCATTTTTGTTGAGTAAGGTTTTAGTTGACTTTTTAAAATAGATTACTGGTAATTTGTCTTAAATTGTGGACATCAATGCCATGACTCCTTTGGAATTTGTCTCTATTTTAGATTGAATAAATGATAATTATTATTAACAGCCTGCAGATAGGATGGTCAGGTACCAAACAAAGTAGCTGGACTGGCTATAATGCCCTGCGGACAATCATCCTTGTGCCTGATCTACTGGAAGAGACTTGCATTTTCTTTACCACTTCTGACTATAGTGAAGTTAACTTTGTAGGTTTGTTATTAAATTGTCCTTGATACACAAGCTGCTTTTCTACAGAGCACAGGAGTTCTACTATTATCACAATCAGAAGTGTATTATTGCCTAGGAGGGTCAACACTTTCTGCCAGACTTTGCTCTTCATTCACATGGAAATGGCATTATGGAAACGACAGCCGTAATCGAAGATGATAACATCTATGCAATATCCATTCAAATCATAATTACTTATACAATGCAAACCTGCTTACAGGTGCTGTGAGAAACTGTGCTGCTCTATTTCATGCTTTTTTTTCTAAACAGCCTGCCTTGCTCTGTGAAGTTAATAATTGCCCTGAAAAGGAAAGAGTGTTTAAAGCAGGTGTGATTATGCCAGCTGATTAGCATTCATTTCTCATTGTCACATCCTGAGAGAGAGGAATTTTTTACTCTCTCTTTTTTTCCCCCTAACATCTGATTGCTTGATGTGGCAATCCTAGCAACACCCTTTCAGCATCATCACTCTCCCTCTCAGTTTTTGAATTAATATATATGCATAATATAGATCTGAATAAATGCCATCAGATTTTTTGCATTTATTTAGCTCCATATATGCCTTCAGCTACATACTCACATGCATCTATAGACACATATACAACTGTGGAGGTGAAAACAAAGTGTGATTGCCCTTGGGTAGTATAAGGAGACTCTGAAGTGGCACCTAAGCCATTTGAAATACCTAATGACTGTTGACAGTTCTGGGAAAGGCAGATGAAGAATGATCATAGTTAAACAAAAGTAAAAGGAGGAACTATCTTATCTAGTTAGAGGTAAGACCACACCTGGAATACTGGGCCCAGTTTTGGGCTCCCCAGTTTGAGAGAGTCAGGGATCTGCTGAAGAGAGTCCAACAGAGAGCTACGAGTTTGATTGTGGGATTTGAACATCTCTCCTATGAAGAAAGACTGAGACACCTGGCGCTATTTAGTCCGGAGAAGATAAGGCTGAGAGAGAATCTTATTAACATTTATAAATATCAAGATGAAGGTGCCAGGCTCTCTTTGGTGGTGCTCAGTGATAGGACAAGGAACAACAGGTACAAGCTAGAAGACAGGAAGTTTCACCTCAACACAAAGAGGCACTCTTTATAGTGAGGGAGACAGAGCACTGGAGCAGGCTGCCCAGAGAGGTTGCGGAGTCTCCTTTCTGGAGACTTTCCAAACCTGGCTGGCGACATTCCCATATGACCTGCCTTAGAATATTTGCCAAGGGATTTGGACTCAATAATTTCTGGAGGTCCTTTTAAACCCCTAAGATTGTGTGATAGACGCATGAGATACATGGAAGAGGATCCTGAGTGGCTGTATGGCATCTCACTGCACTTTGTCATCTTCTGTGAGGGGCACACTGATGGCTGCTAGCATTTCAATAAATATTTAAATCATTTTCCCTTAATGATGAAACCACAGATCCCTCTACTCCTAATGGTACTTTGCAAAGAGTGCCATTTTTATTCTGATTAAATTTTAATCTATACAGTATGTACAGAGGACCTTTTCACCTTATGAATAAGCAAATATGTTACTTTAGAGAGATCCTAAACCCTCGATGCATGAGTCAGATTTGAAGCAGATTTATAGCATAATAACAGATTGCCATTGTTTGTTTGCATCCTTTACCCATAGTGTCCTACAAAATAAAGTGTTCACTTGATAACAATAAAACTTCCAACAAATTAATTACTAGAAGCCTTTGAAAGATAAAGAACATACAAATGATGGCAGATGACTCTTTATCCCTCTCTTTAATTTGTTTTGGGCATTGATTATAGTGTTCGTAGTCTGTAGAAGCACTGTTGAGAGTTGAATGGGCTGTGGGCAGGCACTGTGGAAGAGTGATTTAACTGAATTCTATTGTGCAGGAGCCCAAATAGCCTGGTATGGAGCTTTGATGAGAATAATTGAAAGCTTGCAACAGACCGCTTCATCATGTGGTTCGGGAATTAATTCACCTCAATGCTGGGTTGACCCTGAGCCTCATTCTTGCTCTTCTGCATGTAGTTAGTTCATGCCACATTTAAACTTGGATCTCTCTGAGTAAAATTGCTATGCTGCAGTAAACATCACTATAAGCATTTTTCCATATCAAGCCATTCATTGGTGGGGTGCATGTAATGGCTTGGCAATTGAATGGGAATTCTCAATTTCATGAGTAGCTAACAAGATTGAAGAAAATGAACAGGGCTCTAGAGCTTGAATGTATTTGCACACCACAGACATTTATTCTGAAATTGATTTGATTTGCTCTGAGTATTAGGTGTTCAGGAAGGGGAGGATGCCCCTTTGTTGTAGGGCTTAAATAGGCCAAAATAGGCTTATACATACCCTGGCTTACCTGGACATGTTTTTCTCCTCTCCCCCCTTCTGCTGTGGGGAGAAGCAACCACAGAAAAGAGGACAAAGAACCTGGAACCACCAAGTCTAAGGACTCTGGCTTGCCCAGACATGTTCCCTTGCTCCCTCTCCTTCTGTACTGGGGAAAGCAACTGCAGGAAAGGAAAGCGAAAGTCCTGTCTTCGCTTAATATGGTCAAGCTTGGAAAAGTGCCATTTCGATTGGCTAATTTATGTCCAAAGTTCCATTAGTCTTGGGCTGTATTGGTGAAAAGGGATGAGCAGGTAGCACGGTGTGCTCTGCTGCCTCATTGCATCCTGAACTGCCTGGAAACTCCACTGTCTCGAGTTTACCAGGAACAGGCTCTAAATGGCTGCACACAATCGGCCTGCCTAGCCAGCATGACACTGTGCCAAGATGCACACCGCATTGCATCCTGCCTGCCCCTCTTCAAGGCTTTTGCTGAATTGAGAATCAATAGGAACCAGGTCAGAGACTATGCTATAGACTCCCAGCTTCCTGAGAAAAGAGCCTGGGAAAAGTCCAAAGCCTCTAACAGCTTTGAGACCACCAACAGGAACCCCTCTACATGCTTTGGGTACTGTCTGATAATATTTTATGAGTAAATACTTAAAGCCTCTTGTAATTCATTAATTGCCTTCTGCCATAACCGGAAAGGAGCTTCCTGTGTCCATCTAGTGGATTAATGATATAAGTAACTGCAAGCAGTGTATGGACTGCAAGAACCTTCTTTTCCAGTATAGGTATGCATACATTCCAGTATGATTGGATTTTGTAGTTACCTCTAGTTTTGCCTGTTCCTTGTGTGTATAAGCATCCAAACCATGTGTTTTGAACATTGTAAATAAGTTTTCTGATGAGATTCTGGATGTTAATAAACCATATTTGTAGTTATTAACAATCTTTCCCTGGACATCAAAATTAACACAGATTAATAATTTTGCATAATCCATAATACCCTTATATTCTCATCAGCAAAATGATGACACCACTGGAGTCAAGAATGACGAATGCAATTGGAGGTGTATGAGTGAAGCTTTAGGAGTGTGCTGATAAAGGCCTGCCTGATTTGAACCATCTTTTCACAGCACCATTCAGCACATGAAATTACCTGTTGCTTTTCCTATTGACTTCGTAGGGCATGAACTTGTTCATTGACTGAAGGTTCCAAGCTTATTTGCAAACAATTATCTTGTGAAGTTACACAGAGGAAAAAACAAACAACCAAGCAAAGGAAAAACCAACAAACCCAACCCTCTATTTTTCTAACAGCCTGGATGCTGTAGTTCTTTGTAAATGTGATAATTATGATCACAGGGAGCACACTGAAATATTAGACCTGTACTAGATTTAATTACCTGCAGTTTCAAATCAAAGGACAATTAAAAATATTCCATGTGTATTTTAGCTTTACAGGAAGAAAAAAAAAGAATTCTAGGTTCACTGATTTATTTTCAGTGATGGAAGTTAAAGCTTTAAAATATACAAGATCTGTGTGTACCTTGCTGTGTACCACAGCATGCCAAGTGTAACTGTTGGGGTGGCTTCAGGCAGCTCCCCTGGCCTTCTAACTGAGCCATTGCACCAGCTGGCTTACCTTTGTCTGTGTGCACCAGAGTCTGCTCTATCTTCTTCTTGTCATATGTCCCTAAAATGCCTATCTCACAAGCTCCCCAGGTGAAAAACAGTTGCAGACTTGATTTAAAATATATGTGAACGTCTAAAGTTCAAATGGGAGCTATTTCTAGAGCCAAGACTCTTCAGGCTACAGAATTGACATGAAACTTTCTAAATGGATTTAAACTCTCTAGTGAGGCACTTAACAACTGGGGATCTGCTACTAAGTCCGGTCTTCCTGGAGCCTTGAAAGTACAGATTTTGGTAAATATTTGGACAAGTTAAAAAATATGATGGACATGGTTCCAAAATAACCCCAGTTACTTGATAAAATAGCTGAAAGCAATTTGGTTTTCACTTCTGAGCAGAAGCATTTCAGTATGTTTTCAGCATGAAAGACTTCCAACTTAGCAAAAGTGGCTCTGAAAGTCCTGAACACAGTGCTACAAAATTAGTGCAACACATGCTTCCACTATGATAATATGTGCAACAAGGAGGTGCAATGACCAGGAGCTTCTTGATCAGGATAACAATGCCATAATGATATTGAGTCTGTCAAACATACAACATGCTATAATCTAACTTTTTGACACCTGTTTTTCTTAAGGAATCTTTTATTCTAACCTTGATGCTTATTTTGACCAGTGTTGCCAGTGGATTGCTCTTTCAGATAGAGATTCACAGCATCTACAGACTAAGTGAAGAGCTGTCTGGTAATAGTGGGGATGAAGTAGCATTTATTTATTTTTCCTGGTTGGGGAGATTTAATCTGGGATATATATTTTGTTGAAGGTGGAAATGTAGTTTTGAAATCACTTAGACAAAGGGAACCTCTGTCTGCTGCTTCTTAGGTGTGTGCTCACACAAGTGAAGAAAAGCAGAAGCATGACTCTCCTTTCCTTTCTCTGCTTCACCTGTTATTTTAACAGGATAGTGCTCATCATTGCATTTTCTGTGGGATTTATCCTGGGTTAGTTTTTTTTCGTAAGGAGTGATTTACAAACCCTGCCAAAGCAAGGCTCAGTGGCAGTTTCGGTGAAGGAATGCCTCACTTTTGTGTCTACATTTGGCTTATGAGTTACTTGGAAATCAAATTGTTCAACTCTAGAAATACAGGGAAGTACACTCTGGGCATAAGTAAAAAATAAGCAGTTAAGATTTCTGTGGAGTAAGGGATTTCTGTATTACCAGTAAGATACTTCCAGTATTTAGGTGTCTAACTTTTATTTCATTCCCACTTTTGAAGCTTAATCATTTCAGATTTTGGCCCTCTGTTATTTTTGTCACTGTAGATGATTGGGATTTCTTGTTCTCTGGGGTTTGGATTCCTTTCATTTGAATAAATCAAGATATTAAGGGTCTTGGTCAGTCAGTATCTAGAAATGATAGTTGGCTTCTTAATCTATAAGACACAGACACCACAATTTACAGTGGGTGTGTGTTGATCTTCAGTAAATTTAGTTGAGATTCAAGGTGATTTCTGCCAGTTGGGGGTTTTGTTTGTTTCTTTACCTAAGACTTAATTGTTTTAAGAATTTTAAGAATCCAAATTTAAACAGAGAATAATTGAAAGAATCCTGTGGTCTGTCAAGCAGATGTTTCCACATCATGTCAGGGCTTTGTCATTCCTGAATTTGTATGTAACATTCCTTTTAATGGATGAAAAACTGAGTTTCAAGGTCCTAGTTTTTTAAACGTCTAGGTACATGAATTGAAAGGGACCTCAAAGACTGGGATTAAGTTGTTAAGTTTCATGTACTGTTGAGATGAGATTTGTTGTGTTAAGAGAGTGTCAGCATCAAGATGGTGTAAATTAACTTGTAGCTGTTTATTAAAATGTTCTCCCTGTAGCCATTACATTGGTTGCTTTTAGAGGCAGAAGTCCGGACCAGATGGACTTTGGTTAGAGTATTACAGTACAGCCTTCAGCTTTGCAGTATTCTTTCAACACATCTGTCAGGGAACAACATCAAAAGAGGACTTGCATTAAATGATTTAATTTTTTGTTTCATATCTATCCATTTTGCTTTGGTAGTAACTCCTGTTAGAACAAAGATCTTATTTGGGCAAGATATTGTCAGGTTCAAATAGTATTTCTAAACCAGCAATACAATGGTCTCTTCCACACTCTTGGGAATAATGAAAACCTTAATTTTGGTTTAGGGCATAGCTGGGCAGATACTGTTCCTATGAGCTATGGCACAGATGTAGCTGAATAGATAGCTGCTGCCTTTTGAAAGTAACTGAACTCCCAAATGCAAAGTGACCAGCCATCCCTTGTGAAGAATGCATTATGAAACATTCTCTGCCAGTGCTGTTTTCTAATATGGATACCTGTTTTTTCTTTTTCTTAATCTCATTTCTAGCAAACCCATTTCATGAGGCTCAAAAATTACTAATCAAATCAAACAATTCCCTGCATGTGGAGGTCTCTTTTTAAGTGTATTCTTCCCTACTTGCCAGAAATGGTGGCAATAATAATCCTGGATCTCTTCTACAATCACTTAGCTGTCATTAGGTTTAAGGGTATGTACAAAATACAAGGTCAGTTTTTGGGTTTGGGTATAAATCAAGCAGTTTTCTCTCTGCACTGTTTTGAAATTAGTAAAAAAAAGTTAGCTCCTAGCCAGGAGAACTGTGTTACCAGGCATCCCCCTTTTACCTTATCCTGGCATGTCTTCTTCCAGGAGAGAAGCCACCACAGGAAGAACAGCAATATGTGCTTTATATTAACACTGCCACCACAGATTCCCAAGTGACCATTCAGCCGAATGGAGGTAGATAACTAAGCTGGCAACAAGCTCAGTGGTTGGAATAAAACCAGCATCAGCTTTTCAGATCATACCCTTCTCTAATGTAATTAAATTCTGAGTCATAGAGTTGGAGTGAGGCATGCTTCCAACTGATGCTGCATTTCTTGAAGGTCAGCTGGAGAGCAGTGTATTTCATCAAGTGCAATCTATAGAGTTGCAAGTTTGCTGATTACGTTTACATTTGAAGAGCTTCCCAAGGCCTTCATTGGGAAATTGCCCATTTAAGCAATAAAGCATAATAACATACGATACCTCTGCTTGATATTATCACATATGGGAGAGTGCATGTGAAATGGAAAGACAAACTGATTCGGGTTCTTGTTTTGCTGAATAGTAGCATCAATTTTTTGGATAGTCCTGTTGCTCTTTTAAGATAATGGCTTTGAATAACAGTCAAAATATATTGATTAATGTCCTGTACTTACAGTTGTGGATTGACTTTTTGGTCTTGCCTTTTTTTTTTTTTTTTTTTGTTGGTTTGTTTTGTTGAAGGATTTTTGTTTGGTTTTTATAATTATTTTTAGCCTTTCTGAATATCAGATTTCTGGTTTTGTTGCAGATAATTAGTGTCTTCCCCACTGAGTTAGATATCCAAACTGTTGATCATAAGATGAAGAAAGCTGATGTCTGCTAGTTATTCAAAAGAAAGATTGTCTCACATCCTCTTCTGCTGTCCTATAATTATACATTCTATGTCATGCCAGTTTGGAAAAAGACTCAGAGGAAAGGAGAGGAATGCTACATACATTTCTAACTGGTTCATATTGCTTCCCTTACTATCACAGTATCACCAAGGTTGGAAGAGGCCTCACAGATCATCAAGTCCAAGCCATTACCACAGAGCTCAAGGCTAGACCATGGCACCAAGTGCCACGTCCAGTCCTGCCTTGAACAGCTCCAGGGAGGGCGACTCCACCACCTCCCTGGGCAGCCCATTCCAGTAGCCAATGACTCTCTCAGTGCAGAACTTTCTCCTCACCTCAAGCCTAAATTTCCCCTGGCATAGCTTGAGGCTGTGTCCTCTCGTTCTGGTGCTGGCCGCCTGAGAGAAAAGAGCAACCTCCTCCTGGCTACAACCACCCCTCAGGCATTACCTTTGTAAAAGGTACTTTAATGAACGAAATGCAGGAAAGTCAACAAAATCAAAATGCAAACCCTAAAAGCAAACCAAAGGAGGAAAAAAAAAAACAAACAAATGCAAACCCCACAACAAACCAACACCAAAACTCAAAACACACACCCAAAAAATCTCAGCTATATATGTAATAAAAATATTTGGGCATAAGTGTTCCATGCACTTAACCTTTCCTTTTGCTGTAAAAAAAGAGGATGGAAACACTTCTGTGGATGGTGTTATAGACATCTTAGAACTGCCACTTTAGTCTGGAGTTCCAGTCAAGTGAAAAGGTTCTTGCGTATACAAGCCCTTCTATAGTGTATTCCCGGAGGACAGGAGGGAACAAAACCAATTCTTAAAATTCTGGATTGCTGCTGGAGTTGAGGAGACAGTCACATTAGACAGGGATAGGAAAGATTGAAGGAAAACATTGAAAAGAGTTGGGTAGAGAGAGACATTTACTTTGTACTTAGAAATTATGAATGAAAAAAAATGGGCAAAATGGTTTGAGTCTTCAATGCTAGAATCAGCAGTGGCATATCCTGGAAATTAACAGGAAATTCCCACCTCTAGTGGGAGGTGTCCCTGCCTATTGCAGGGGTTTGGAGCTGGATGATCCTTGAGGTCCCTTCCAACCTAAACCATTCTATGGTTCCATATTTGGAAGCCTGAGCTTAAAAATATTTAAAACTAAGCTGGCAGGTATTTCTATTTTGAAGAGAGTAAATGCTCTGAAACACCTTCTAGTGCATCAAATGGCTACTCATCAATACCCCTGGGCACATGGATTTGATCTGGCTGGGAACTTGAAATGGAGATGAACTTCAAGCAACCAGCAACAGACTGGTTTGTTTCCCCCCCACTCCCCAACAAGGGGGGAACAGTCTCAAGTTACGCCAGGGGAGGTATAGGCTGGATGTTAGGAGGAAGCTCTTGCCAAAGAGAGTCATTGGCATTGGAATGGGCTGCCCAGGGAGGTGGTGGAGTCACTGTCCTTGGAAGTGCTCAAGCAAAGACTAGATGAAGCACTTAGTGCCTTGGTCCAGTTGATTGGACAGTTGGACTGGCTGATCTTGAAGGTCTCTTCCAACCTGGTTGATTCTATGATTCAGATGAAGTGTTAAGATTTTTTAAAATTATTCTTTCTAATTTAAGTACATTATCATTCTGAAGCAGAAGAATGTTTTGTGGATGTTGTGTTTTAACTTGGGAGAGTAGCACACATTGAATTTTCCTTCACTCCATGGATGTTGTCGGGCCTTTATGAATGTAGTGGGCCATGAAAATAGTTTTCCCTGCATACCTCCAAAATGAACACTTGAAAATCTCTGCCAAAAGTTTCGATGAGCTTCCAGGCTGTAGATCTTCTGTTCATGGTAATGTGCTGGTTTTGAAGGAAGAGTTCAACAAATAACTTGTTCAGCATTGTGAAAATCTGCTGAATACTTTAATTGACGTCCATTAAAAGTGCAAATTCTTTATGCCAAGATCAGACATCCTGAGATCAGGCACTTACAAAGGATCCTGATTCCATTAATTCAGTGGATGCTGCTTCACAGGTGATGAAAAATTAAGCGAGCTCTGACCAAACCTTGGGCACATAACTCAGCAGTTAGCAGTGGAAACCCAATTAAAATACTTTCCATGTACATGTTTTTAAATATTCATGCTATTGAACCATTCCCACTTAATGCATAAATGACAGCATAATACTCAACTGTAACAGTTGGTAGAAGCCATTTTAAGTAGCAGTTTAACAGAAAGAGATAGATTTTAATTTGCAATGCCAGTTGAACTGTAATAAAAACTGGTATTCCAGCTGTGAAAAAAAAAACAACAACAAAACACAGCTTGGTTTGGAGTTATTTACAGATGTTTAGGGATTTTTTTTCCCTCTTTTCCCCCTAAGCCATTCAGTGGAACCATTTGGTCATTATTCATTCCCAGAAACATTTGTATCAGATGCCTTTCCTACCCCTAATTTCTGAAATCAAGCTCTTAGAAAAATGCACATTAAAATATTATAGCAATTCTTAAGTGTTCATTGGTTACAGAATTCAATTTCCTGTTGCAAATCTTACTGTTCAGTGTTAATATAGCTGTTTACTTCTTTTTATGGACTGTGATGAGCTTCTGCTGACTTTGAGATAAAGCCTATACTGCTGTCTTTAAGTGATTTCCACACGTTGGCATTGTTGCTGTCTCCTGGAGTGGTATTAGGATTCTTGAAACTTTGATTTGTTTGTTTATCCTTCTGAAAATATCAGCTGCTGAAATCATGGTATTTTCTAGTGCTTTCTCCAGTTGGATGAGGGAAAAGTCTGCAAATAAGGACAAAGCACACCCTTGAAATCTGTTCAGAAAACACAAACCAAAAAGAACCAGAAAGAATATCCAAGCTTTGCTTTGCTTAATGCTAGGTTAGGACAAGGAGAAAATAGAATGTGTGATCCTAAAGCAAGCCTGGAGGGACAGTTCTGGGTACATTCTACTGAGTGGAGGAAGCCATTGTCACTAACTAGCACAGTGACCTTTGTGCCCTAGTTTATGGCTTTATTTAATACACACAATGTTATGATCCCTGAAGATTCATCTGTAGCTAAACATAAGCTCCCATGAACAAAATGTTCATTGCTCTGGGGAGGGTTAGGTAAAATACTGTTATTCTTTGAATTTAGGAATTTGGCCAGTTTTCTTGCTTTTCCAGTTTTGTGTTGCTTGTTTTTTTTCCCTTGTATCAGCATGGTCTTATTAGAGGCCAAACAATGGCTAAGTGGATTATATTACCAGCTAGGCTCTTGGGGACCTGAGAGTCTGCAAGAAGTAACCACAGCAGAAAAGTTCCAAAGAGGACAATTTGTAGAACTCATAATCCTAAGTGCTTTAACTGAAGCAGTGAAGTTCAGTAAGGAAATGGGGACAACTTCAGAGGCACTAAGAAGTCGTAATTAGAAGTTTGCAATACTCAGGAAAACAATGGGGAGGAAAATCAGGTGTGGTGCACACAGACAGGAGAGCTGGAAAGGAGGCTGTTAGAGAACAGGAGAACATGTAAGAGGAGCAAATAGCTCTTCTGACCTTGTGTAGGAAACCATGTTGCATGTGCCTACCTGAGATTCAGGCTTTCTTATTTTAGCACAGTTTTTAGAACAGTCATAGATTTCACTCTAAACATTCAAGACAGTTGAGACAATTTCAGTCACAAATGGAGAAAGTAATGTCTGAATTATGGCCTCCTTAATTGGTAATGACATCAGGAGAGTTCAGCATGAGCTACTGTCATCTGAACTGTGCGTGCATTAAACAGATGAAGAGCACAAGAGTTGCTTGGTGTACTCATGAGCTGTTTGGGAGGAATGAGGTATATGGGGAAAGGTTGAATTGCAGTACAGCATATGTAAAAAAAAATCTCGAGCACTTCAGCTTGCTGCTATCAGCCCACTGCAGGAAAATTAATAGTGTGTCTTCTGCTGGAGAAAAAGGTTAAAAAAATCCTCTGAGAAAATAGTTTTGGAGAATGCAACTTTATTATCAAGTGTGAAGGGTTTCAGTACCACCCCACAAACTGTAAAAAGTAATTTGTTCTCTCAGAGGTGTTTTCTTGTATTTCCATTTAATTGCCTTCCAAAAAAAAAAAAAAAAGAGTAACAAGGCACTTTGCATTAGCACACGTCAGGAATGCAGACTCCAATGCACCAAAATGTGTGTCCTGGTGCACCATGCAAGCCTGAAGGCAATGTGACTTTATCTGAAAAGCAGGGTCAAGTGGTCTTTCAGTCTTGTACTGGTGGGAGAGATGCAAGCTGTCACTGAATGAAAGGACTGAGTACAAGGTAGGTCACCATTCCTTATGTGTAAACTGCAAGGTCTGCTCTCCTGACACTCTATATTTGAAGTGCACCTAAGGAGCACTTCAGCAGAAAGGCTGTGTGCAGCCAGGATGAGAACTTCCAATGCCTCAGTTTCCTTTCCTTTCAAAGCATAAGATGTCGGTGATGAGTGGCCCTCTTTGGAAGAGACTAAAACAACACTTGAACAGTAGGAAGAGCACATATAAGAGTCTAACAAGAAATCTTGACTTGCTTGGCAAGAGAGAGAGAGGAAAGACTAAGCGAATGTCAGACTTAATTCCAGTCTGCAAGCCAAAATAGCTGTCTTGTAGGAAAGTGCTGGCTGATGTATGTTCACTGGAAATATCAGCTTACTTAGATCTATCACTATCACCTCTCTCCTTTCTGCCTTACACCTTTTGAGATTCTAGGAGAAACTTTATAGAATGTGAGCTGTTCACTTTGCTGCCTTCAGGGCTGGATTTCTGTCACTCTTAGTTAAAAGATGGTGGCATGGCATTTTTGCAGAGGGTAACAGTATTACTGCCATGCAGATCACTTAATTATTCCAAGTGTTATGAGTGCAAGTCTCTGAAGATGACAATGTAATGCAGGGAAAGCTGAAATGAGAGGTAATGAAAGGTAATGAAAAAGTCAGAGGTAGACAAGATGATCTGGTGATGTGAGGTCAAAAAAACAAAACACTTAATAAAGGACTGTGGAGCTGGAATTAGCCAGTAGTGCTGAATGGGCCACCAGTGTCATAAAAGCAATATACTCACTGGGAGTGGGGGAATGTAGAATGTCAATGCAGTACAGAACTAATTCCTCATGCTCCCTGGAGGCTGCTTAAAAGCTAGCGCTGCACCTACTGAAAAAGATTTATCCTGTATTGGGGCTGTGATGTGTAAAAGTTGAAGCTTCTTGAGTGAAGTGGGCAAAGCTAGCAAACACAAAATGACTGTCAGCCCCCAAAAACAGCTGTCTCAGAAGCATAGGCTTTCCTGGATTAATGATATAAGGACATCTCCATCTTTTATGCCAAATGAAAATGTTCTTAGAATTCAGAAAAGAAAACTTTTACAGAACATTAGAAAAATTCTGATCATTCAGAGCCAGGACTAAGCTTTCATTACCAGAATCTCTACCTAGGGCTAGATTACTGATTTTACAGGAAAGAGACTCTAAGAAACCCTTCCTCCATTCTGCACCTCCTTGCCAGGGAACTTGTTGGTGTAGGTTATTGTATTTATCATTGGAATTGAGAAGAATCTGGCTTTGGCCGTGACCCTCCCATGATAGGTACTTTACAAACAAAAATTAACAAGACACTCTTTGTCCTAAGTAACTTTTAAAAACAGTTAACAGATGGAGACAGGCAGATGGCAGAGGAAAAAAAAGTGACTAGATCTGATCAAGAATGTTTTCTCATCAAAAACCATAGTGATTGATAAGCTTTCCTTTAAAAAGTTTATATTTGACAGTCTTGACAAAACTTTTGATGGAAACTAAAGGACAGAATTTCCAGTCAAGTTAAAAGGACCATCAGTGAATAATAATGAGGTAGTTACTTAAGTGGACTGTAGCAGATCAAAGTTCAAGTATTTTCTCTGAATTAGGTATGATTTAAATCAGGTTTTCTGACTGTGTGAATACTAGCCCTTAAATTCATCTAGTTGAAGACCCTGTTTATTTTGAATATACACACACACATATATGCATATATGGACACAGTTAAAAGCTCTCAGCATTGTCTTGGTGTAGAACAAGACTCAAGGTGCTTGGGGGTGGAGTAGGGTTATCAGTTTCACTTGGTGATCCCAAGTGTTTTTTCTAACCTGACTGTTTCTGTGATTCTGTTTCTTGAGAAAAGCACTTCCATTTTATATATGACCAAACAAAAAGATGCAGAGAGGGGAAGTATAGAAATCAATCACCTGAAAAGCAAGTATTTAAGTTTCAGTCACTGATTTGGCATCAGCACTAGCCTCAAACTGGTGTGAATTGATGTGGTTTATCTAGATGTGATGAAGCTGTTCCAGTTTAAATCCTCAGGTATATGATCTTAGAGTCAATGTTTAAAACTTTAAGTCATAGGACAAGAAGATGAGCTTGTAGAGAGGAATGAACTATGTAATGGGCTTCTTACTGTATTGCTGTTATCAAAAGAGTGGAACACTTCCTTCTTGGTTCTCTTCCTTCAGTTGCCCATTCAAAAGAACATTACTTTTCCTTTTCTGCAGAGGGATCTTCAACAGTTTCGGCTTACACCTTCTGAGTGTCTTCCATTCACAGGCTTCTATTGGAAATATACCAAAGAGTTTAAAACTGGGTGAGAGGATGGCTTAGAAAAGGGAAAAATGTTGTCTGCCATAAAATTGTGCAAGAAAGCTGTTCCTGTAAGCTTCAGTGGGTGAAAATCTCTAATGAACACCCAGTAAAAGGCTTTAGCTTAATATAAAATAACCTCAACAGTAATAATAAGCAACTTTATTTTTAGGATGTGTGCCCTGCATTGCTAAACATGGGAAAACCAAACAAGGATCCCCTGCAATTACCCCAAAGTAGTTATTTTAAGGCAGATTTTACGAAGGAAATTGCATTTACATATAAATGTACATCTTATTCAGATCTAAACTGGCAATATCAAAGCTAATTGAGGGTAAGTACTAATTGGAAGTCTGATTTACATAGTTTAACAGTGGAGTAGTGTAAATATATGTTGAGATATAAAATGTGTGAATCTTCATTCAGTGCTAGCATCCTTTTCACTGGTGCACGGATATAAGCAAAATAGAGATAGATCTCTATACCTACATGAACAGGCATGCACACAACTAATGAAAAAGGCTCAGGTTTGTCTCAGTGTAGAACAAAACTTGAGGTTTCCTTGAGGAAATCCATTCTATTTTATATGTAAGCAAAGCTAGTGCATGGAGAAGAGAGATTTTGACAAGGGAAGTACAGAAACAAGCTTCCTAAGACAAGTATATAAACACTATCTAGAAACAAACAACTTTTGCTTTTGTCCTAAGCATAGCAGAGCAATCAGTAGTGGACAGTAAAGCTTTCTCCCTTAACAGAGTACAAATCATTCAACAAAATGTCATAGTTGTGTTTTATATTTTCCAGGCTAGAGTGAGTCAGAAAATAGGATTTCTCATCGTACCTCTGTGTTTATTTAGTGCTTAGAGGCTTGTGTTTTGATAAGGAAGTTTCTGTAGTTCTTAAAGGTGTCTGATTCTGTTTTAAAGCTGATAAATATTCTTGGTTTGGTTAAAAAAAAAATACACTCTTTTAGTTCTTACCTGAATTTTATTATCCCAGTAGGAAAAGGTTTAATTTTAACATTTCCTTTTAGGGATGGCAGCCTGTTTTGGTAATTTACAAGTATGTTCTGTGAAGTAAATTAACACCAGCATTAATGTACAGGAAATGGCACATAATGGAGATTTTAGACATTTCTCCTATAAATGTGTTCACTGAATTTTGAACTGTTAGTAATTTCCTCCCTGTAAGATTGGAAATGGGAATAGTATAACATCATCTTTCCTCCAGTGCAGCCATTTAGATGTTGTTAGTAGGGTGAATTGTGTCTTTAAGTGCTTGAGAGCAGAAGGAAAACATTGTGCTGACTAGAAGTAAAAATATTTAATGATAGCATAAGAAAACAATTCAAAAGACAAGTTTAACTCTTGAAAAAGAGAGACTTGGGTTTTTTTTTGAAGGAGCTAATATTGGGAACTTAAGTAGAAACTGACCTAAGTTTATAAGGAAGTCTTGATTGACCTGCTCCCTTTGCATGTCATGGAGTTTTTCTTGCTTTCCCTCTTGCCTGTTCAGCCAGATTTCTTTGGTTTTTTTTTTCCTCTAATGTTATCACAGAGAGCCATGAAGTTTAATAACCCTCTGTTGTCTTTGGTCTGGGATTTGTATCTACCCATCCCTGCACACAGTGGCACATTTTGTGATACTGCAATTTATGACTTGCACGTAAGAAAATTCCTTGAACTGTCACAGAAGCAATCCCTTTTCTGTCACAGTTAAAAAGAAAAACAGTAATTAATGCAATTCTATTAAAGCTGCAGTCTTAGCTACTATGGTTGGAGTAAAAACAAAATTGCTATGGTGGTTTTCCTTTGACTTCATGGCAGTATAAGAAGGATTAATACACTGTGTGAGCATACTAGATGATAATAAAATAGAAGAATTAATGTAACTTCAACACATTGTAGATAAACCATGGGTAAAAATAAGGAAAAATTCACCCTTAAATATCACAATAATTGGAATGTATAAGAAACTTTTTCTAAGAAAAGCTACTTTTTAAACTGCTCATTATCAGGATGTGACACGAGCAAGCATTGCATTGCTAGAGATAACGTGTACAGAGGGACAAGAAATTGAAAAGGAGAAAGTCTACAGAAGGTTAAGGGGGTGTGGGTGTGATCCATCTATCATTTCTGCCACAATAGATCTTCCATTTTTGAAAGAATATGGTGACCCCAGAACAATGAGAATAAAATTGCTACATTATTTCCAGTGTCTCAGTACCACCGAGGAAGTCTTGCTGATCATGAACAGATCATGCTTTGTGTATATTCTCTTTGTACAGAGTGCTCAATATTTCTGTTTCTGGAAATGACAAATCTCTAAGGAAAAAAAAAAAATTAAATGCAAAATTAAATCAGTAGGAAGAATGCTGCAGGATCATCTCTTTAGCCATAGGTTTATCATATTTATCAAATCAGAACATAAGTCTTGTGTGCTATTTCTTTTAAGTAGCAAAACCAGAAAATAGCAAGGAAGAAACACCCAGGCACCTCACTTATGTACCCACAAAGATGGCAGTGTGGTTTTTGCATGCTGTCTCAGTCTGGAGGTGACAGACTCTGAATGTGTAATGTATGAAAGAAAATGTGTTGTGATGATACTGGATAAATGGCACATGTGAATCTCTGTTTATCTGAACAGTATAGAAATGGAAGCACAAATTCCTTTTAAAAATTAGATATTTGCTACAGAAAATCTTGTTTTGATAGGGAAAATATTGTATATATGGCATGCACTATATTAGAAGTCATAAATACCATTACTGCTGATCAGAATTAAAAGCCATAAACAGATCTAAGAACTTGCAATAATCTTCTTTTCTAAATGCTAGAAGCTGCTCTGTGCTTAATTAAGGAGTAGGATAATCTTGTCTGTATGGCTGGGTTGGAAGTGAATAGGTATTCGAGTCCTGATTCTGCCATATGCTTCCTTTATGATGTTAATCAGAATGCTTTTATCTTTATTTTTTCATTTCAAACTTGGACATAACAGTTCCTTTCCTCACAAGAGTGACTATCACACCTTATGCTAATTTTATGGTGAACATTTAAGAAGTATTTGGTATTGGGGAGCCAATAATTTTTGCATATTGGTCAATCTTTAAACAGACAGACAAAAAAACCCATAAAACAAGCTAAAAACAATAACAAAATGAAAGAAAAAAACACAGGGAAGATGAAATAATGTATAAAAGCTCTGCAAATAGTTAAAAGAGAAACCCACTCAGGAAAGTGATGAAAAAGGGAAGGCAAGAAAAGGCCAAATTGTTTAATTTTTGCAAAAGGAAGACTTAGTTTTACCTTGTCTTGATGTCCAAGATAGAATCATAGAATCAACCAGGTTGGAAGAGACCTCCAAGATCATCCAGTCCAACCTATCACCCAGCCCTATCCAGTCATCTACACCATGACATTAAATGCCTCATCCAGTCTTTTCTTGAACACCTTCAGGGACGGCGACTCCACCACCTCCCTGGGCAGCCCATTCTGGTTGCACTTTAATTTGTAAAAGAAGTGATAAGCATACAGGCAGCCAAAGCCAAAAATGGCCTGATTCAGAGTGGATATAAAGGGAATGTTTTCAAAAGGCCAGAAAGATAATCATTAGAGACAGATTAGAATTGCTATCAACTCTAATCTCTTAATGAGAACTAAACAATTTTCTAAAAGATATTTTATAGCTCAGCAGAAGTGACAGAATTGATGCAAAAATTATTGGTCTGCATGATGAAGGTCAGTCTGGACTGTCCCAGTAGCTCATTTTGACCTTAAAAATCTATAAATCTGTGAATTAATGTTTGGGAGTCATGCTGATACCCTAATGATGGAGGCCATAGAAGCATGTAAGTTATGCTAACTTGCTACGAGTCTTGGAATCAGAAAAGGAGAAACCACTTGCAGAAAGCTATCTCTGACAGATCATTGCAATATTTTTCACAAGTTAATTCTGTGAAGGGCATCTTATGTTCTGTAATGACAAGTTCTTGTGCATGATTATGAATCCATCTGTTTTGTTCTGTGGGTTAGCTGATGAGAGAAAATTGGATTTGTTGGTACAGGGGGGTTATGTCTTAGATGAGTGGTACAAAATAGGTCACAAAACTGAGAACTAAACTTGCCTTTTCCTTTTTTAATCCTGGAGGATTATATATTTGCAAAGAATGAGCTGCATAGGTCCCCTCCTCACAGATTTGGTCATGTTTGCTAAAACATTTCAATGGAAAGGAGAATTTGTTGGTGCTAGATGTCCTTGATGGAGATATGAGAGGGTGATCTTTTCCTTGATGTTCAAGAGCTCAACTGTTACAGAGTCCACCTGGAATATGGCAAGTCTGAGATTCTTCTGTCTGGGGAAAATTCTTTCAAGTTTCTACTTTTCAGGCAGGTACCAGGATATTCTGGTAGTGCAGGCATGGAATCAGCTCCAGGTGAGCATTCTGATTATCTCATTCTCTCTCTATTTGTTGTTAATGGATATTAAGAAAGAAAAACAGAGAGTCTTTGCTTAAGTGTAGCTCTTCCATTGAGGGCATTAGGAGGCAGGAGAAATGAATACCATTTTCTGCTAGCAGTAGAAACAGCTAATGGGTTTCCTGTGTGCTATAGCCATGCATGATTATATATTTCATTAGATAAGTAGCTTCCTTGAAAAGATTGTCAATCTTAGCCTCCTTTCCCCCTCTTTTTTAACAGTACAACATGTCGTTTTAGGGATAGAATGTTGCTTGTAGGGTAAGAGTGATTTGTTGAATTATTTTGCCATTTCAATAAGAAAAAGAAAACCAGATTATTTCAAATCTGTTTGATCTGAAAGTGTATATTGTTTCTTTTTGTTTAGCTCAGCAAACGAAGCAATACAAACTATTTTTAGACTGCTGTGGGTTTCCAGGCACGGCAAAGATGGAGATAGATAAATAGTTGCTGTTAAAATTCAAGAATATGAATAGTCCTTGTTTCTATACAGACACTGACTTTGCTGGGATTATTTGCATGCCTCAGTATCTCACTAAATCAGAAAAGAATAGGCTGGAGTTGAATTTGGTGTTGTATTACGCTAAGGTAACTGCTTACTTGGGTGAAAATAGTAGATATCAATGTAAGCTATCAAATCCATAATTCTTTTTTTCTTACAGTTTTTGTTTTTTTCAAAATGGCAGAATTGGGCATTTATTCAGCAAGGTGGCATTTCATCTTGTCCTGATGATGAACAAGAGTTTAACACACAAATAGGGGAAAAAGAGGAAAAAAAAATCAGTGTTTTTTACTGAGTTTCCCTCTGTTTCAAGCCCTTGCACAATGAAGGTCACATGCACCTTCATTCATCCCTTATCTTCTGACATTTTTCAAGGCATACCTTGTGTTCAGTGTTCATGCCTGGAGCATTATATGTCCTTAGCACATCCTTCAGGACAATGCACAGCTCTCTTATCTTCCTTGATTCAGAGACATGTACTGCAGTTTGAGAGGAGGCTGAAAGCTCAGTAAAACAAACGGTCATATAAGGTCACATACCATTCACATTGCTTTTTTTTCTTGACCTGGACTGTGCATTTTCTTTTCTTGTTTCCCATGTGTATATTACAGATTTGGAATTGTTTTAAGTCTTGCTTGTTTTACATCTTTTAAGTCTTAAAGTTTCTGGAAGTGAAGAATACAAAACATAACATAAGGCTCATAAGTTAGAACATGCTCTGCAAAGAGTTTGGATGAATAATAGCCATGGGTGCAGTGGTACAAGTTGCTAATTGTTGTTTGCACTCTAGCAAGGAAACAGAAAATCAGGTCAAATCACCCTTGCTCTATTCTGGGTGCTTAGTAATGTTAATATTAACAATTGAAGTACACTTTAACCAAAACGTTATTGATTACGAAGCATTGAATTAAAGTTGTTTAAAATATGTAAAGTATTTTCCAAGAAAGATATATTTCAATGTGCCTTTGTGGCCAAGAAGGCAAATGGTATCCTGGGGGTGCCACTAAGAGTGTGGTCAGCAGGTCAGGGGAGGTTGTCCCACCCCTCTACTCTCTCCTGATCAGACCACATCTGGAGTATTGTATCTACTTCTGGGCTTCCCAGCTCACAGGGGGAAAGAATGTACTGGAGAGTGTCCAGTGGAGGCTATAAGGATGATGAAGGGACTGGAACATTTGTGTGATGAGGAAAGGCTGAAAGATCTTGCTCTGTTCGTGCCGGGGGAAGTATAGGCTGGATGTTAGGAGGAAGTTCTTCACAGAGAGTGATTTGCCTTTGGAATGGGCTGCCCAGGGAGGTGGTGGAGTCACCATCCCTGGGGGTGTTCAAGAAAAGACTGGCTGGGGCACTTAGTGCCATGGTCTAGTTGACTGGCTAGGGCTGGGTGCTAGGTTGGACTGGATGATCTTGGAGGTCTCTTCCAACTTGGTTGATTCTATGATTCTATGAGAAAAGAAGGCCGAGAGGAAATCTAATTAATGTTAATAAATATCTGAAGAGTAGATGTCAGGAAGAAGGGACCAGGTTCTTTTTGATAGTGCCCTGTGATAGAACAAAGGGTAATAGATACAAACTGGAATACAGGAAATTCCCCCTCAACATGAGGAAACCCTCCTTTACTGTGCTGGAGCACCGAAGCAGGCTGCCCAGAGATTGTGGAGTCTCCCTCTCTGGAGTCTTTCAAGATCCATCTGGATGCATTCCTGTGTGACCTGCCCTAGGTGTTCCTGCTCTGATAGGGGAGTTGTACTTGATGATCTCTGAATGTCCCTTCTGACCCTAACATTCTGTGATTCTATGATATTTTCTTGAATATGTTTTACATAAGTTCAAGAAAAGTTTTAGTCAGTTTGAGTATATGTTTGCTTGACTGAGCTAACTTTGGTGTGGGTGGAAGGAAGATTGCTTTTACATGTTGCAGCAGGTCAAGAACTGAAGGTGTCAAATTGATACCAAAGGTCCCTTCAATTACCTTACACAACGTATCTCAAACTATGAAAATTGGAGACCCTACTATTTAGAGGAAATAAAACTTCCCTGCAACTCTTACATGTTCTTTTACTTACATTTTCCAACACGCCCTTGCTAACACACACACACAGATTGTTAATGTCCTTCTATAGTTCAGAGTATGTTACTTAACCAGCCTATAACAGATGTAAAACCTGGGCAAGATACTGCATTATTCATTCCAGTCAGTTTGAGTTATTGATTATGGCATTTTAAGGTATTCCTGGACTTGTTTTTTTTTAACTTCTCCCTCCCAGACTGATAATCTACAAAATGAAAGTGTACAGGGGAAAAGTAAGAGTAGAGTCTTAATTCCATTTTCATTTTATTGTTAAATTCAACAGCACATTAATGAAGCCTTTGTTTTTTCCTCATAGCATCACCATTTCCATATATTGCACGTGGTCATCCCTCAGAGGTGGGTGCATACATTATGTCAACCCTTGGCTTGATAAAAAAGCGCAGAATTTTCATTTATAGAGGCACAGCAAAGGGTTTTTTTTCCTTCATAAATGCCAAACTGAGTGAAAAAAATACTCCTTAGAGAATTAGAAAGTAATGAATGATTGGCATTTGGTGTACAATTTCTTATTCTAGTGAGATTTTGGCATGCCATTCACTGGGAAATTCAGAGTATTGAGTGACATCCCCTTTTACCAGATGGACTGTCAAGGCATACTGTGTGTCAACACCTTTGCAGAATGTCACTGGAAGCCTAATTTCTCTTATTTATGGGCATCTGATTTGGTGTTTCTGAATAAGCTATAGTATACATTTTCCCCCACTTTAAAGTTGTTATGTTATTAAAGCTACAACTTGGTCTCTTCATCCATAAACCAAAGGGTATGTGTGTGCTGGGTCAAAGGTTAGGACCAATAATAAAGCCAAAATCAAAAAAATACACAAATCTAAGCTCTGGCCTTGGTGTATTTACCTGAAAGCTCTCCTGTGCTGAGTAAGAATTAGAATGAACTTAATTCTGTGAGGTTTTCTTGGGCATCCTTTTTCATTGTCATCTGTGTTATCAGTTTCTAATCTTTCCCCCTTTTTTTTTCCCCTTCTCAGTTTGAGATTCTCTCAAACTGGCTCATGTCTCTCCAAGCGTGTTGCCCAAAAGTGGACTTAAGTGAGCACTTCATGAGTGCTGAGCTTAGAGATTTCTTTCTGTATCCCTCAAGTCATAGTTTTGCTTTTAATCCCAGTATGGTGTTTCCCTTTGTGCATGTTCAGCTTGCAATTCGCTGTAAATCTCAAATCCCTTCATATGAAACTGCTATCCAACCACTTAATTGTCTGGTGGTTTATCTAGCTTTCTGAATAACAGAGGAATGGAGAACACAGCTGCCTGGAATAGGTTTCATTCTTGGCCACTGACCATCTAAATAAATATCTTTATAAGGTTGTTCCAACTGCTTGTTAGAGCGAATAGCCAAGATCCAGGGAAAATCGGAGATCAAGTCCTAATTAAACTGCTGACTTACTGCATGACCTTGGGTGGCTACACTCTTTGTGCAGCCATGAGCCCCAGACCAAAACCTCTCAGCTGAACTTGTCTCTGAAGACAGATTTAAAAAAGAAAAATAGAAAGAAAAAAGTACAAAGCAGAGCCTAAGTGCACCACCAACAGTCACATTCTGAACTTCTAACCTGACCCTTGACACTTGATGCAAAATACATCTGTGCCTTCCTCTTTTCTCCTTGCTCTCATTTGTTTATATAGATTACATTAGGGTTAACATGGATTCATGTATGGGAAGAAAATGAGGATGAATGAGCAACGTACTAACTGCCTGCAAAACCTGAGTTGTAGTAGGAAAACAGGGGGGAAGGCAGAGGGTTACAAATGTGAGAACTGAAAGCACACAATCTTTGATTATAGCTTGCCAGGGGCCTTGTCTGGAATATGTTTCTGATGCTAAGTACTCAGCCAAACAAAACCATAATATGCCAGTTTGCACAAACACCAGTTGATACATTTGGCAGCTGAACAGGTCTCTCTGAAGTTTGCAGGATTCCCAATCACAAGGGAATACCAAATGGAGTCACATCTGCCTCGCTGTAACTTTGGCCAACTGCAGCCCTGCGCTGTGACTCAGCTGATGAATGAATCTGGCTTGCTAGCGCTGAATTTCCCAAGCTTGAAGGAGATGTTTGCTGTTATATGGATGGAGAGCTTACAGAGGTGCCTGAAGTGGTAACTAGCTAATGTAGTTTTAAAGGTCAGACCATTCTCAAGAGCCAAATCCTACCATGCTGGCTTCACAGCACTGTTGCATGAGTGCTTACCTTCCCCACTGCAGATCACTATGGAAATAGTTGTACACCACTGAAAGAGCACAAATTCAGCTTATCTACTACTCTAGGGATTGAGAAGTAAATGAGTAAGATGTGCCATCTTACTGGATGGGGCTCTGGCCAGCCTGATCTAGGGTAAGGGGGGCAGGGGGTTGGAACTAGATGATCCTTGTGGTCCCTTCCAACTCTGATTCTCTGATCTTATGGGACTCCTGAAATGATTTAGAAACATGAGAAGGGAAATGAAAACAGAGGAGAGGCAGAAGAGGAATACAAGTAGAAAGGCATGTGTTGTTCTTCTCCTAGATTTGCCTGAGGTGGTTTGTTGTCTGGAAATTCAAGTATGATGTCAACATTATCAGCATCTGTTTTTTGAAAGAGGAAAGTTACAATAAAAAAATAATTAACCAAATGCTCACAAATGACCCATTTTAAGTTACTCATGATACTGATTTTCTTAGATCTTGATTTATAGTCCAATATGAAAGCAGTGTACTGTAGCTGTTTTCAGCATAATTTTTATGAGAACAGCTAAAGACTGAGTTTAGAACATCTTTAATGCTTACGACACTAACTACTAGCCTAACAGAAAGTGATAGTTTTCCTTTTATGGAATTTGTGAAAAATGAACATTTTTCCCTGAAAACCTTTTTCACCATCTCACAGTGCTGATAGAGTCATAGAATCGTTCAGGTTGGGAAAGACCCTTGAGATCTTCAGGTCCAACCATCAACCCTAATCTATCAAGTTCACTACTAAACCGTATCTCTAAGTGGCACATCTGAATGGCCTTTAAACGCATCCAGGGATGGTGATTCCACCCTTCCTGGGCAGCCTGTTCCAATACCTGACTACTCTTTCAGTGACAGTTGGTTTTTTTTCCTAATATCTAACCTAAACCTACACTTGTGCAGCTTGAGGCCATTCCCTCCTCTATTGCTAATCACCTGCGAGAAGAGACCAGCACCTACCTCTCTGTATTGTCCTTTCGGGTAGTTGTTGATACTGTGGTAGTAAATCTGCTGGAATGTAGAATTCGCTTTCATGCTTTCATAGGTGTAATATCAAAAGCAACTGGAAATGAACACTAGGTTGGGCATTCTGAGGGACTGTGTACTTTTAATAATTCCCATCGTGACTCCCCCCTGTATTATACTCCAAAAAACTTCTCATACAGCCTTTTGATTTGCTAACACACACAGCTGCACATACTTTCAGGTTTCTGTCCTTAAGTAAGAGTATTTCATATGACCTATCTTTTTGACTCCTCCTGGTTTTTATCTACCCTTCTCTTCTGATGGATGCTGAGTATTTGTTATAAGAGACTGGGTGCTTTGTGAGTGAATGGCAAAGACTGGTGTGTTACAGCCTGCATCCAGGGCATGTAACTTGTCTTTTCCTGAAGGGTGTTTTCTTGAGTGTGTATATCTGTGTAATATAAATAGTATATGTTTCAGATATGTATTTACACAGGAGCCTGGAACCATTCCAGGAAGAACCATGACTCTTTGGTGGTCTATAACATGGATTTTAAAGCATTTATAAATAGGTATTTAGCTATCAGACTAGAACAGTTCCTTCAGAGACAGTCTACACATAATAGACATTTGCAGAACTCCTATTTAAATACATTAGTTACCAGAGGGAGACAGGAAATTATTTCTTCATACAAATTCCAGTCTCTCAGGCAGCTATTACACACTCTGAGAAATGTACAAACATACCATTTACTTTAAAAGGACCACTAAAATATTACTCAATTCTTCCTGAGCCATTTTGCTCCTGCAATTAAACCACGGGCAGGTTCTCATCTGGATAAGCTCTTCTATTGAAACATAAGTGTGGTGTCAATACTAACAGTGCATTCATTTTTCTGTTTGTTTTTATTTGGTAAGAGAATGAACACTCATGAAAAATACAATATAAATTAAACTAAAAGAACTGAATGCTTACAAATGACCTGTTTTAAGTTACCCATGATCCTGCCTTTCTTAGCTCTTACTTTCTCGTCCAATACAACAGAAAATTCTTCCACAGCATTAGTGCACCTCAATGTCTTACAATCAACACTTTAAAACGTTTTGCAGTTTGATGTACCTGCTGCTATGCTCATGTTGTCTCTTTGTGAATTGCTGAGCCCTGCCTTTCTGTAACAAGCAGGAAAATTGATGATCTTTTCCATGGAGTTAAGTCTCTGTCTTTTAAAAATCACTAAAGACTTTGAGGGTTTTTTTTTTGGTGGCAAGAACCATAGAATCATAGAATCAACCAGGTTGGAAGAGACTTCCAAGATCATCTAGTCCAACCTACCACCCAGCCCTATCCAGTAAAGAATTGTTAGCTGCATCTGTAATATTATATGTTATCTGTGAGTGACTGTTTTTATGTCTATAACATGTATACAGAGATATTCTGCATCAGAAATTTGTGTCAAGTGGGTTTTCATCAGGAAAAAAAAAAAAGGCTTTTCAAAGACAGTACTTTACTAAAACACAGAAGATTTGAAAAATAATGTTTTAATTGGAAAAGCATTTTCCACATTTGAATTGCAAGTATTTGAACCCATCCCTTTCCCACTCCAGAGCAATGCTCTGATAAGCAGACTTCAAGTGGACAGGTTTCATAAGGTTTTCCAGTTTTGTTCCTTTTGAATGCTTTCCTGCTCTTGTTTCCCTGAGATTACTGTTTCGGTGTCGAATGGGAGGATTTTGAAACCCCAGTGCTCTGTAGGACACCAAAATACATTTTCCCATCAAATCTGTTTCTAGTAATATTTCTTCAGTTGAATCACCTTCTGAGATGCCTCAAATATAGATCATTACAGTTCAGCTGAACTGAGGATGTGGCTCAGATCTTCTGCGGGTGTTTTTAAATGCCCACCGTGCTTAGTCAGAGGTGAAAGCCCTAGGACAGAGATGGGGGGTGGGGGGAAGAAAAAAGGCAAGAAAAGGTTTTTGACTTCTAAAATTATCTTTGTCTCCCAGTGAAAACCAAGTAAATTACTTTCAGCCAATTAGTACTAAGTAGCTCTTAATTCCTGAGTACAGCATTTCTTACTTCGGTTTGCGTCTATGCAGTTTTCAGTTCGCTCTTGTTCTGCATTCACAGTAAAATTTACAGGTATCCAATCTAAGTGCCATGGCAGCATGCAAACTACTGAGTTTCCCTTCCCCTTTGCCTGATGGCACCACTGCAATTAAGTTACTGAACTGGGCAATGTATTCACAAAAACCCCATGGCTTTTTAATTACTGCAAGAGGTACCCACGCTGATTTTTCTGTAGGTAACTCACTTTTAGCTCAACAGGAATTCTAAGGTGGTGGCTGCAACCCTAGAACAGAAATGCTTGTCTTCAGGGGCAGGAGCTGGTGATTTCACTGTAAAACAGTGCCTCCCAGTAAAAAGAGAGAGAAACGTATGTATATTGTATACAGGTTTAATAGAATATTCAGTTTCTATGTTGGGTTTTTTTTTCCTTACTTCTACTGTGTTCACTGTCTTTAAACTATTTTCCAGTCCTGACACATTTCAAACTGCTCACCCTGCCCTTTTTTCTGGATCTTTTGTTTAGTGAACTTGGCTTAATGGGCCTCTTAACCTGCTTTCAGCTTTCTCCAGCTCATCCTTCTCCCTCTCATCCTTCCCTGCCTGGTCTTTTTTTCCTTTTCTCCCTGCTTTATTTTATCTATCATTCCCAACCACATCTTTGCTTCCTTTTTTCACTTCAGCTTTTACTGCGTGTCCATCCTTGCACCCATCCTCCTTCTCCTCTGCAGCTGAATAGCATACAGCAATTCCTAGAAAGTAACTGTCTTACCATGGTGCTAACTAGGAAAAGAAATGCATCTGATTCTAAATGCAGGTGGACAGTTTGTTTTGACAACAGTAATTACCTGTAATACTCATGTATGAGAATTATTTGATATTACTGAAATTAGGAATAAGTAAGAACAGTTTGTAGTAGCTCAGACATGACTGTCAGGTCTAAGTACTGCTATTAAATGGGGACTTAACATATTCCAGGAAAAAAAGGGGAGCTTGGGATTTTATTTTATGCCAGCAATTCCCCTTTTTTTCCAGTGACTTTTAGATGCAGATTCTCTTTTATTCTGGATTATTTGGATAAAAGGGCTTTGCAAACTGCCAGGAACCTTCTGTCTCCAGTCTCCTTCTCTGGAGACTTTCAAAACCCACCTGGATGCATTTCTGTGTGGCCTACTCTAGGTGATCCTGGATGATCACTGGAGGTCCCTTCCAACCTCTAACATTCTGTGGTTCTGTCACGTACCTGACTTGAATGTATATCTGGAGAGAGTTGTGGTATGTGTACTCCACTTGTATACAACCCATTTGCTGTGAAAGAAAAGACACGGAAGTATCACTAACACAGTGGGCTGTTTGACTCCACATGAAGGACGATATTATCTTTACACAAGATTTGGACAGATCTCAGCATGTTCATAGGCTTTAATCATTGCCCAAATCTTCTGTCTTTTGAATTTAAATTTGATATCTTATAATTGGAAATATTTGGGTTTCACAAGCATCTGAAGTAGCATTACCAACATGAAACAGTGTTTTGTACCCTAAGGAAGGATTGTTTCACAACTCATCTCTAGAGCATGGGTGTTACATGTCGTGTGAGTGCACCATCAAGAAACTTTTTAATGTGTTCTTATTAATATAGGCCTCTTTCTTTTTTCACTTAACAATCTATCAAAAAGAGAAAATCCTATCAGCATCACTAAATCCTTCTTTAAGGTTTCATTGATCTTAGCCTTAGAACAAGATTATAAAAACAGTCCTACGCAGAGATAACGTCTAGAGGATTCCGGCTAATCTCAGCACTCATTTTAGATTAGATCTAGTCACATTCAGACACATAGCTATGCTTGTAGATAGCACATGCCTACCAGTGTTTACCTTTAATTAAAATGCAATAATTGCTTTTGTTTCCTTTGGTCCTAACAAGAGTAATGCCAAATATATTCATAGAACTTTGATGGTCAATGTCTGCTACCCAATATATAGCATTCCAGGCTCAGGATCGATTGTCCCCGATGAGGAATTCCTTCTAACAGTGAAAACTTGTGCAGTGAATAACATCATCTTCATGCATCCTAATGCTTCACACCATGCTTAGGTATTCGGCTCACTTCTTCTATTCTTTAGTTTCCATTCTCCAGAAACTTGTATATATAAAGATTATTCAAATAGCTTTTTGTCAGCTAGTGAATTATTTTGGGAAGGACAGCACATAAGAAAAAAAAATGTGGAAATTACCATAAAAGTTGAAGAAAATATTTCATTTTCACTGTATCAGTTTTCAGGTGCCAGGCAGTAAATAGAGTCTTATAGAGACTAAGTTAGCAATATAAAGAAACCAGAATTTAGGCTCCAGTGTTAAAATAAGGACAATACTTTATACCTCACCTCTGTAAAATATGGAAAATATATACCTCACATCTGTCATGCAGTCACATCACTTTCCACAGATTTGCAGGTTCACCAAACCATCAAGTTTTCAGAGTGCCTTTTTTATCACGCTTGTGTGCATGTTGTCTGATCAATCTAAATCTTCCTTCTAAATAAATTAATAAGCAGTGATATTTTGGGGTATCTTTTATTCTAATTATCTTAACATTATCCAATGCATTGCTTTTCATAAGGGAAAACCTAAGTCTCCAAGGGGGCAACATTTGTTTACAGCTGCCTCTTTTTCTGCAAGAACATTTTGCTTTGCGTTGTTAGCTAATAGCAAGGGAAAATGGAAGGCAAAATTACTGCTGCATAAACAAACCTGTTACACAAATGTCTTTGATATTCCACATGATGATGCTAGAGATTGTATGATTTGGTTTTGTTGCAGGGTCGTTTTTGAATAACACAGCACTTGAGCTTACAGAGTTTGCCAGCCATAGTAATGGCAGAATTATTTAGGGCTCGGTTCTTGAAGTTGATGATTAAAATCCCCTTGGCTTAAGCATTTGCACAAAAACTCCTACAGTGTCAGAGAGATTTGGGCAGCTAAGAAGCTAGATTTTTTTTTTTTTTTTTTCCCAGCAACAAAAGAAGCCTTCCAGTAAAAATTTCTGGTGACAAACTGACAAAGTACCTTCCTAAAAATGCTCTCCAGTGTGTATGTTCTCAGTATGTGCTAGTTGCAGTGGGACCCAAGAACATGATACATACACAAATAACAGATACAGATAACATGAGACATGAAAGCTGCAGTGGCAACCAAAGCAATTGCTCTCTTACATGGAAATGTTGCAATTCAGTGTTCTAATGGACCAGCTAAAGTTATAAACCCCTGCTTAAATTATACAAACTTCAGTGTAGTGGGGGGTATTATTTTATATAATTACTTTTCCTCATAAGTCATTAATGTTTTAAAGCATCTGTTCCAATGAGCAGTAATTGGGGTTGGAAGACAAAAACAACAGGATTCACTGTCCTTGTTGAACAATTAATACACTGAAAGTGACACAGAGCCCAATAAATATTTGTATTATGCTTTACTTAAATCTCACATGACAACTTTTCTTGCCTTTGCTGATACCTTAGCTGCTCTCTTCCCTTTTATTCTTCTTCAGTGAAGCACATCAATACGTTTAACTTTTTGCATCTGCTTTAGACTCAGCGCCCAAGGATATCATTATAATTAAGCCTGTACTATATTCCTGGTTTGCATAAGCATGGCTGTGCATCAGTGGTTTTCCCTTTCTTTTTCATCTGATACTATGTTTAGTGCTGTCTCCAAGAAAATTATCTGTTAATTTTGTTCTCATCTTCAGACTAAGTTGACATAGTGGGGCTTACTCTATTCCTGTCATAGTTAAGAGCTAAAACCTCCTTCTGACTTCAGACAGGTTCCTACCTCCATATCCCTGTTTCTTTTTTCTAATTTCACATCCCTATCCATTTATTTGAGTTAAGTTAATCACATTATCCTTTGGTGGGAATGGCTAAACTTCATTCATTTGAACACAGTTCATCTGAGGAATATAAATACATTAATATTAAATCATCTACTGTGTTTAGCAGATCATAAATTTTATAGACAATGCATTGCTTACTTAGCCATGAAATATCCAATGTGTGTTTCCCTAAGTGGGCTTGTTACACTTACTGACTTGTAGGGTAAGTTTGCAACCTACTAAGGACATAGTGGATGTTGGGTTTAAAAAGACTGACCCAAGAGACATTTGGGGTTTCTATACCTGGATCTGCTGTGGTCTACAAGCTTGTTCAAGCCATGTAACCAGCACAAAAACTTACTATCAGGAAGCTGAGTAAATGATCTTGGTATTGTGGAGGATCTAAGCCTGGCTAGTCCTGGCTACTAGGTTCTATGAAGTCATTTGTCTTTCTCTCCCCATCGATTAATTCCATTTGATACCCAGTGGTTAAATCTGAATGTGTTGGCACAAACGTCAGGTTCCCTTTTGTCACGTCTGTAGTTGAGACGTCTACACCTAACACTTGGCTGTAAAGTGAAGAAAAGGTCATTATGTGATTTATATCTGAGGTTAATTTTGGTTTGTGTTGGGAGTTTTCTAAAAAGATTCTTTTTAAATGTATTTTTTTAAAGCTACGACACAATCTACAAGGTACTTTCCTACACTGAAAGATGGGTTGTGTATTACACAGACAGTAAGACCAAAGCTTTTGAGAAGTATCTGACTTTGTGTGCACACTGTACAGCTGCTTTCTCCCTGCATTGACTTTTGGGAATACAGTGGATACACTGCATAAGGTATAGCTCCTGTAGCTGTTTCTGCTTCCTGGAATCACTGGTGTAACTCTTCATACAGCAGCCATCCAGATCTACTGGACTTGTTTCACAGGTAGACATCAGCTCTGGAAGACATACACATCTTCTTCCTCATAGTGGAGATCACAGACTGAAATTCTTTATAGTTAGAAATTTACTTGTGCTCACTTTGACCTGCTGTGCTGTGACCAGAGTTACCAGAAACAAAGACACTGAATTTTAAGGCTTATAATAAATTCACAAATAATATTTGAATTTTCAAAAGGTCATCAGTCCAAATATATGTATTTATTTTTTCAGAGTGCACACATAGCATGTGCCTTGTAATTGACATTCTAGAACATAACACATAAAACAAAGTTGGATGCAGAACAAATAATGTTGCAAATGTGAAGGAAACTAAAAATCCATTCTTAAATTGCAAAGTCAAGTTTAGGTGAAGAAACCTTTCAATTAGGTAATGAAGAAGTACCAAATGCTGAGCTGGTTAATATATTTTTTTTCATCCTAAGATTGAGATGCATCTCCATTTGTGCATGCACTAGACATCTAAATGCACAAGTTACACAATGCTGGCACACAACTCCTCCTCCCCAGTGGCTTTTCATTTCACACTCTATTCTCTATATAGTTGTGAACTGGTATACTGATGCCAGACACCACACAAAGGGGATGAAAATCAGGATACGAGTGTTAGCCTTGTTGTTTCCAGCAACAGAGCTCAGCTACTGACATAAGCATCTGGAGTGGCTCTTCAGAAAGAGGTATCCAGGGTGTATCAGTGCTTATTGTGTTTGGAAAGTTCAGAGGCTTGAGTAGCATCATGCTCAGTGATGTCTGCTACACTCTGAACATTTTATGGCTTTTGCACAAACTTAATTTATTGTTGACAGTGATAGTCTTTCTGTTTATTTCTCTGTGTAATCTTTGACTGATTTCAAGTATGTCTGTAAATACTCATGCCATTTTGGCAAACATGTTTTTAGCTCTTTCAAGGTTAAAAAACATGAGAGCTTTTGAAAGGTTAAGTCTTCTGGAGAGCAAAGTACCTCTTCAAGGCGGAGGCCACTTTTCTTTCCCTTTGAAGATTATCAGAATATGGAGAGTAGCTGGTCATGAACAAAATGATCAAGGTGGCATAGCTAAAGCTTATTGAGTTTGTGCTGAGGATCCCCAAAATGACAGTTCCAATTGTTTCACGCAGTTTTATCCTCTTAATTCCTAATCACAATGCTGTCTGTTGTGCAGAATGAAAAGACTAATTTGACTAAATCCATTCATAAATGATGAAATCAATAGTTCTCCTTTTGAAAGTCACTCAGCATACAGAATATGAGAATTTATGGCTAGTTTAGTGCTGTCTTGGATGGGTCTCTCTCTCTCTGGTAGTAACTGATAAAACAGCTTTTGAAGTCAGACTGTCTCAATAAAGTACTTAAATCCATCTTAATGTACCCCAGGGAAGCAAGTCTGAATTAACCTAGTACCTTAGGTTGGCAACAATAATAAGGTGAAAGGGAGTATGCAGCAGAAACTGATTATAATAAGTGATACAAAAGGAGACAGCAACAATGAGGCAGAAGTAGAATAGGAACTGGGATTAAGGGATCTCTCACCCAGCCATGTGCAAAAATGTTGAAAATTAATGTTGTATTGTTTAGCTAACAGCTGTCAAGTCATTCAAGTCATTGTAATGTGTGGTATGCTTGCTTTCCTCTCTGTCTTAGCAAGAGCATGTTAGAAATCATATTCTCTTTCTTCTGGAGAATGACAAAGTTAATCCTTCCTTGCATTGCTTTTAAGACAAACTCACAGTAAAGGCTGTCTCTTCAATTTGTCAGTTAGGATATTAACATAGTGGGAAACTTTGATGTTAAACTGGCATTGGATGATGAGGGTTAAAAATCACTTTGGGACATATTTCAACTTGTGGTTTTATTTATGCATAGTTGAAGATGTGAAAGATGCGAATATATCCCCCTACAGTTGTGGTACAGTTGTGCTGGGAGAGAAATCTACGTTCCCAACATTAGCTAGGTACTGAGATGCCTCCTTCTGAGAACATAGCATACACACCCAAAGGAAGCCAAGAAGGAATCCAGGGTTCATTCTGTCTCATGAATGTTTTCTCTACACTCATAATGCAGTAAAACTGACAAAATAGTAAGCAAAACGTATTTATTAAATAGACTTGAAACCCACTATTATCAGCTGTTTACAGTCCAGTGTCAGGCAATGCCCATATCACTCCAGTCTGACATCTGTTATTTCTCCAGCTCATGGAGAAAGCTCATTCTGGTCCATTGCTCTCTTTCTATACACACATAATAGCACTGATAAGTTATACTTGAGATTGAGAGGATTTGCTACAAATATTAAAGATTAATTTATTTTTTTTTTGGTGGTACCACAGTATTGCTGAAACTTTGCCCATGGTAGAAGAGCACCAGAACTTAAAATAGGTTGGTTAGGATGTTTCTAACTCTTGTAGATTCCAACTTTGTATTCAACAAGCAGAAGTTACACATGACGTCTTTAGGCCCTTGGTGTTCCACAAAAGGTGTCAATAATGATAGATGTTTGGAGTCTTTGCTTAACACCAGGGAGCAATTGGTTTTATTCTTATGTGCTCCTTTCACTCTGATCCTCTCATTTGTGAGCTGGGGCAGCTGACCCAAATACCATGTGAACAAAAGGCACTTTTAAAGGACATAAAACAGAATACATCTTTTTTGTATGCTTCTTTAATGTTCATCATTGCTTAGATGGTGCTAAGGTTTTTATTGTATTTTTAGATGTCAGCTGATTCTTAAGAAAGAACAAATGGAAAATATTCCCTCATCTGCTGTGGTGTTCTGATACTGATTAGGCAGGAAAACCACTGTGCTAGAACCACTCTGGTGAAAGGGTTTCATCCTTTACTAATATCATCCTTTAAAGCAAAATCAAAACACATCCACTGTTAGCATGTGGTAGTTTTACTGCAGATGGAAAAAGAAGAATAATTTCATTCAAGTCAGAGTAATCGTCATTTTTCTTGAGTAAATCACATGCCAGGAGTAAGAAGCACATGGAGCTTGCAACAAGTGAGGATGTACTCATGCAGAACAGGCTTGACAATTGTTAGCAGCTCTCCTTCTGAGTCTCAGCAAACAGATGCACTGTTGTCCCAGGGAAACTCACTGTGCAGCAACACATGCATAATGAAATACTGCTCTGCGTCAGCGCTTGATTTTAAAAGCATATTTCCACCTTTTTGAGTAACTCCACTGGAGGGAAAAAAAGGGATTAAAAAAAAGTGCTGAAAATGCACTAACTACTTGAAGTCTTCATCATTCCAGACTTCTGGCAGTTAGGGAAGACTCACTGCATAGCAATTGTATTTTAAATAATAATACAACATTTCCAAAGGCATTTCCTTAGTAATTTGCTGCTACTCTGCTAAAGGTATGATACGAGATGATACTTAGGAAAGCAAATGGAATACTTTCTGAAGTGATTCAAATAGCAACCCTGTATGACTTTGAGCAGCCTTTGAATCGTGTGGTAGCTCAGCCCCAGCAGTTGCTTCTTGGTGACCTAAGGATGTTTCCATGGTGATTTGCCTTTGCTGTTTACCCCTGTGTTCAGCTTGGTATGACTAGCAATACTGGAGTGCTCTGAAATTAATCTCTTCAAAACTGAGACACTTACACCTTGTAATCATTTAATATTCTCACCAGTACCACTCTTCTCTGCACTGTCATTTCAAATTCTTTGTGCTCTGCACAATATTCTTCTTGAAACTTCTTCCTGTTTCATCCAAAAAATGAGCACTGCTTTATTACCCATCACTTAGTTACACTCTCCCTGCACTCATTATGTCACCCCTTGTGGATAGTGTTGCAAAATATCCAAGATACTTGAAACAAGACACTTGGGAACATAAAAACTCACTGAAAAATGTAAAATGAAGTGAAAGAAAATGTTTACATGCAAAGTATGATTGGATTTTTATTGATATTTTTTCCATTGAGGGAAATTATTTTCAAAGCCTCTGTTTATCATCGTTTATCAGCTCAGTTGAAAAATTACCAAGCTGAGTTATACCACATAAAGAGTTACTGCTGTGGGTGTATTGCCTCTGAGCAGCAGGAACTATTTCATCACTTCATGCTGTGAGCTCTTGTCTGCTGAGCCTCTGCAGCGCTGCTCCTAGAGGCTCACTAGGAGCAGTGGTTTTGCTTTTCTTCTACTCTTACTGTAAGTGTACTTACCCAAAAATCACTTCTCTATCCTAGTGGAAAGAATGTTTTCAATTACTCTTTCTGCTTTTATTCCTTTCTAAATTAAGAAAGCTCCCAGATGCTTACATTTCATAAAAGAGAACACAGTACATGATGAGGTTCAACAGGCAATCTTTGCTAAGCCATAAATATTGCCCTGCACCAGTACTGATCATGGTCTTGATATCAGCTATCTGTTGGTCAGAGGCTAATCTGCTGCGGTCTAACTTGGATTCATTAAAATACTCCTCTTTCAGCCCAGCTGTTTTAACACAAGAGTGCCTTAGGTTAGACTGTTCCCATTAGTTTGGAAACCGAAGCCAACCTCGACCCAGACTTTCTATTCATTCCACAAACCTTCTTTTCCATGCTTTTGGCCTGCTGAAAAAGTCTTTGTCTGATGATTGCAAGGGAAGGATCAGCTAGAAGCAGATGGAAACAGTACACAAGGTGTGGATTCTGTAAACAAATCCTGTTTTTCTCTAGCAAGTGATTTTTCTCATCAATCTACGTTTTGTTCTTCCTTTTGGCTGAATGAGGGACACTCTTCTGTTGTATTGCTGGCTGTGACTTAAGATTGTCTTCACTACACAAAAGTAATCTGTGAGGCATTGTCTTCTGCAGGGCACTTTCACCTTTATTGCACCCGACCTTCTTAATAAGTGCTCACAAATAATATGCTTGCAGCTGTATTTTGGTGCTGCTGTAGCCATTTGGTGTGAAGCTGGCAGCTGAAGAGCCAAATACTGGCTCTTCACTGGAGTGTCTGCACACTCCGTTTTCACAAGAGCAAAAGTGCCAGTCTTCTTTTTGTGAATGCAGATTGTGACCTCTTTATTTGTGGTTAAAAACTGTGATCCTTTGGGACTTTTTAATTTCTTTTTTTTTTTTTTTTCCCTGCCAGAAGCTTCCTCAGCTGAATGTTTCATCTGGCAGTTTAGGTTGACAGATTTGTTAGCAGACGGCAGAACAGGAGCAAGCCAGGCTGATGATGAGCCTGGAAGGTGAGCACAAAAAAGCCTTTTTAAAAAGCTGGTACAGCCAGTGAATGAGAAATGAATGCCAGGGATAATAAAATAAGTACCACTGCCAAAAAGGCTTTTAAAAAAACCCCAACTCTTCATTAGAAAGACTGAAAATGAACTGGAGGCATTTTAAAGGAATTGTGATATACCAAAAGTCCACACTGATTGCTTTAACATTCAAGACAAAGGTGCAGAAAGAAGCTATTTAGACAATGACCTGGATACAGAAAGAAAATCTGAGGAGAGTAAATAGCACAGAGTGCAAATGCAGGTACTGAAGATAGGCAGGATTTTCCAGTGATGATAAAAGGGAAAAAATCTTTTAACAGCATAGCTGCAAAAGCTCAGGTTTCACTATCCAAGATTTAAAAAAGACTTAATAGCTCAGACTTAAAACTCGCAGAATGGAGGATGGATAGATGCTGGAGGGTGGAAATACAATGATTTCTCACTTAGCTTTTTAATTTGAAAGCCTGTTAAATAAACACATTTTAAAACATATATATTCTTTCTATAGACTTCAGCAAATGCTAGTTTTGTGCCACCATCTATGAGATGTGAATTATTATAGCAGTGCACACTGGCTGCCCAGAATTGGGATCTCTTGGGTAGGATTGTTTACAAATGCAAAGCCAACAAACCCACTTGCCGTTTAAGAGCACAGAAAAACTGTGAGACGTGAATATGAAAGCTAACTGGGCCAGCTTAGAAAAGGTAGGTGAAAGGACGTTACTGTTGTCAGAGTGGAAAATAATGCATATTTGGATGTAATCTGGGGCATTTTGCAGTCTGAAATAGAGGCAGATGCCAAGTCAGATCTCCTTCACTTTGTACAGCTTCAGTTAACAGCCACAACACGTTAGACAAAAGTGTTCTATTTCTGAGGCCACATTCATTCAAATTACAGATTTCCACTTGTGTTTAAAATTCAGTTTTACATACACACAGTTTGGTGAAAAATAAGAACAGTATAAAAGCTAGCTCAAACAAAAAGTAAATATATGTTTTCCTTACTGGTTTTATCACGAATCAATATTTAAATAGTGGAGAAACTATTCTAAAAGCTTCCTGGTGGTATTTTTTTTCTGAAAGGTGCTGTGTTTGAATTTATCATTTTAAATATGCTGACAACAGGCACATTTTAAAACCTTATGGCACAGCAGATCAGGTTACCTAATATTAATTCACTTTTGATAGTTTATTTAATATGGTATTGATTGCATTAGCATTTGGATTAATGACCTTTTAAATGCCCAAAGACTAAAGCACTTGTCTAGTAAGATGAGAAGACAGTGGTGAGGCTGGAAGAGCTGGCCAATCAGCTTTTTAAAAAGAAATTAAAGATGGTGTAAACCAAAGCAATGTGGAGAATTAAGGCTTTCTAATGAGATCATCAGCTCAAAATCAATACCAACAGGGTGCACACTTGTGTTTGATGTTCACTATGTACTTCAGAGGATTTCAGCAATCAATCACCAGCCTTCCAACTTGCAGAAGAAGTCCAGCTCAGTGAAATGTTTAAGACTGCAAGGCAGAAGTGCATGCAAGTACGAAGAGTGTAAATTGGGATGTTTGCCAAACAGAATAGCAGAACTTTCATAATCATATGTTAAGTGCACTGAAAATCATTCAACGGATTGGATTTGAAGCTGATCCTTTGTAAAAATAAGAGGATGTGTAATTTGCCTATGCATGAGGCGAGTGTCAGCTGCTATTTTCTATGCTGAGCTCAATATAATTTAAGGGCATTAAAAAAATGCAGTCATGACGCTGGCAGGGAATTCAGGAGAGAACAGTAAAACCTTTCCTACTCCTTAGAATGGAATCTGACTCCAGTACTGTCATCATCAGTTGCTTTTGCCATATCTGCATATCCATTTCTTTTCATGGTTATTCCTCTGTTGCTTCTTTCTTTCCCTGCCTCTCCCTATAGTAATGAAGGCTTTCATCTACTGACTTTGAAAGCCTGTAGCCAATTAAGAACATAAAATCAACAATGGGACAATTACTGTCCTTTACTGTTGCACTTGTTTTCCACTGTGTTAAAATGGCTGTCTGCACCTCAGAAATACACTACATATTAAGACGAATCACTGAATGTACATAGTGAACCTATTGACTAATTTCAACTGGAGTGAGGAACTCCACTTGTACCTGATGGATTCTCTGGGTGTATGAGACTGATGGATGTGCAGTCTGTCCAAAAAAGAGAAACTTTGAGGGGTCAGGCTGTTGTGGCACTGCACCTCCTGTAGATCTAGTTAGTACAATCTGTTCTTTTCCCTTCGTTTTCTTGAGATAAGACTATAAGACTTGCTATTATTCTTCTGTTTATTGCTGAATATCCCAAATAGCTTTTTTAAAGTGGAGTTGCATCAGGAATGGTGTGGCCAGCAGGAGCAGGGAGGTCATTCTGCCCCTGTACTCTGCACTGGTTAGACCGCACCTTGAGTACTGTGTCCAGTTCTGGGCCCCCCAGTTTAAGAGGGACATTGAGATGCTTGAACGTGTCCAGAGAAGGGCAACGAGGCTGGTGAGAGGCCTCGAGCACAGCCCTATGAGGAGAGGCTGAGGGAGCTGGGACTGTTTAGCCTGGAGAAAAGGAGGCTCAGGGGAGACTTTATTGCTGTCTACAGCTACCTGAGGGGTGGTTGTAGCCAGGAGGAGGTTGCTCTCTTCTCTCAGGCAGACAGCACCAGAGCAAGAGGACACAGCCTCAAGCTACGCCAGGGGAAATTTAGGCTTGAGGTGAGGAGAAAGTTCTTCACTGAGAGAGTCATTGGCTACTGGAATGGGCTGCCCAGGGAGGTGGTGGAGTCGCCCTCCCTGGAGCTGTTCAAGGCAGGATTGGACGTGGCACTTGGTGCCATGGTCTAGCCTTGAGCTCTGTGGTAACGGCTTGGACTTGATGATCTATGAGGTCTCTTCCAACCTTGGTGATACTGTGAGACTGTGAGTTACTGTTGTAACCACCAGCTTGGAGACCAGGATGTGGTGCGGGACGGTGTCAAAGTCCTTGCTCAGGTCCAGGTAAATGACATCACAAGAACTCGTAGAAATATGCTGTTATTTTTTGAAGCACTGCAAATGGAAGGGAATTCCATGCTGTACCTCCAGCTGGTAGCACACTGCACAGAGTCTTTAAGCCACCTTTGCGCTGGCTGATGTGTGTGTGTGCAAGTCTCTATAGCTTAAGAAGCTGTAGGGGCTTTTACCAAATGCACCGAATGGAGGAAGGGCGCAGATAGACGCTGACCAACCACTATTCCCTTATGAAGATTCTGCTGTGTTTGTGAGATGAGGAGAAATAGTCTTTTGCTAAAACACCATTAATTTTTAAGTATGGTTTCCAATGCAAAACATTTTTATTTGGGCTATTCATTTTTAATGGCTCTGTAATGTGACTCAGCTAAACTATACAAAACAAACCAAGAAAAGAAGAAAGAAAGAAACTGTTGCCACCAAATATTTGCATAAAGCCATGAATTACTGAAGCAAAGACTTTGTAGGTTAACTGGCAATTGATGCACTGAAGACAAAATGTATAGACTACTGTCAAAACATCATTTTATGAGAACTCAGAGTGTTGCATTGACTGTATATCCCCTTCTGGCAGAAAAGTTACTCTTGCTTTTGGTTCGGAGGTATGACAAGAGAGGTTATTACTCATTTATGATGTTCTGGGGCCATGTTCATCAGTGTCCCTGTTGTGCATTTAGTGGATGACCGCACCTGGTGTCCTGTGCCATACTTTTGCCAGCAGCTGTGAATGATCCCATTCAGTAGGAATTGACTTTCCTTCCATGCTCCAACCGCTTTAGGTTACTGAAAGCAAATCTCTCATATGCTTTATCCCACCCAGGAAATCTCTATATTCAAAAACCAAGATTTGTGCTTTTACCTCTCCATAAAACAGGCAAATAATTCATTTCACTGTGTGACTTCAAGGTTGTCAGTTAGAAAACACAGTGAAAACTTAACATCAGGTATTTCACTTGTGCTCTATGAGCATCCAGGCAAGTGCATGATACCTTTTCAGAGAGTCAAAATGCATGATGAAAAATCAGCCGTGCTTCCATCTGTGGGAGCTGAGCAGAAGTGTTACACAGAAATTCCAAATATTGATGAAAGAGTCTCTGCAGCCAAAGTATGAAAGTAAGGTAGCAATCAATAAAAAACATTTTTACTACCTTGTTTTAGGATATAGTTCAACGTTTCATGTTTAAAAAAAGTTCTTTGAGATTTTGACAATTTCCTTTTTCACCTTCACCCAGGGCAACAGGACCCACTAAGGAGAAGAGAACATAACACAGAACACCATTAGAGAGGATTCACAGTTTTTAACCCAACTAGTCAGGGAAGTCAGAAAACACACTTCAGTATATGCATTTTATATGTATACACACAACACTAAAGCACTATTTGAAGGCATAATCATAGAAGAAAACATTTAACAACATAAATGTGCAAATATGCAAATTGTTAGTTTCCTTTCTTAATGTACTGCAGTTGGCAGCTTGAGTACTGTGTCCAGTTCTGGGCCACTCAATTCAAGAGAGATGTTGAGGTGCTGGAACGTGTCCAGAGAAGGGCAGCAAGGCTGGTGAGGGGGCTGGAGCACAGCCCTACAAGGAGCAGCTGAGGGAGCTGAGGTTGTTCAGCCTGGAGAAGAGGAGGCTCAGGGGAGACCTCATTGCTCTCTACAACTACCTGAAGGCAGGTTGTAGCCAGGTAGGGGTTGGTCTCTTCTCCCAGGTACCCAGTGACAAAACAAAAGGACAAGGTCTCAAACTGCACCAGAGCAGGTTTAGGATGGATGTTAGGAAGAAATCTTCACAGAAAGAGTGATTGACATTGGAATGGGCTGCCTGGGGAGGTGGTGGAGTCATCGTTCAGCCTGGAGAAGAGAAGGCTTCGAGGAGACCTTAGAGTGGCTTTCCAGTATCTGAAGGGAGCCTACAGGAAGGCTGGGGAGAAACTATTGACAAGGTCTAGTAATGTTAGGACGAGGGGGAATGGGTTTAAATTGGAAGAGGGGAGATTTAGACTGGATATTAGGAGGAAGTTCTTTACAGTGAGGGTGGTGAGACACTGGCACAGGTTGCCCAGGGAGGTTGTGGCTGCTTCCTCCCTGGAGGCGTTTAAGGCCAGGCTGGATGAGGCCTTGAGCAGCCTGCTCTAGTGGGAGGTGTCCCTGCCTACGGCAGGGGGTTGGAGCTGGATGATCCTTGAGGTCCCTTCCAACCTAAACCATTCTATGATTCTATCCCTGGAGGTATTTAAAAGGAGGCTGGTTGAGGCACTTAGTGCCATGGTTTAGTTAATTAGAAGGTGTTAGGTGATAGGTTGGACTCGGTGATCTGGAAGGTCTTTTCCAACCTACTTTATTCTGTCATTCTCTGGTTGCCCTAAAAGCCCTTTAAAACCTCAGTGAAGGCAATGGTACAACACAAAGTCAGCTCCTGAAGTGCAAAATGTGGGATATAATCATAGTTTTGTATGTCTCTGACCTCTGAGTGAACTCTGCAAGTGTTGTATTATTTAATGATACTACAGGAAACCAGCTTGATATTTTGCATGAGCTGTGCCACGAGAATATCTTTGTTCCAGGTCCGCAGTTGATTAAGTTCACATTCCTCTGATCTTTACGTGTAACTAATGCAGGAAGTTTAACATAGGAGTTCTGTTTTCCATTTGGTTTATGAAAAGAGGAGTTGGATGCAGAAGGTACAGCTATGCAGACAGCCACCATACTAAGGCTGTCTAAGTGTGTGTGGCTACGTGTGCATAAATGTGGGTGTTTATTGCCATCAGCTTTTTAGGGCCCATGGATAATGGTCAAACTTATGTACTAATCTTTGGTCTGTTTTTTCCCTCCCTGACACCAAGTACACAGCCCTCATCGCCTTGAGGGGGACCTGTGATAGGCTAATCAGAACGACTTGTGAAATACAGACTTCCTAATGCTTCAGATAGGACTCTGGGCACTAATTAACATTTCATTTTATGGCAGCCCTTTCTTCTGTCCTGTGCCTCTGTGCTCCCTTAGTGGAGTGAACAGCTGTAGTCACACATCTCTTACGCTTGGCAGAAGACGGATGTCACTCTTTAGAATAAATGCACTTAGTCAACATCAACATCTGTCTGTGTGGCTGCCTTCCATGGATGGGGCATGAGCATGGCCTCTGGTGACATCTCCCAATTAGTCACTGCAGGACTTTGTTTACTTCTCTGTTGTCCAGGCAGCAATTTTTTCCTACCTCTTCTTTGATCTTCATATTCTTTAAGTTTGAAATGTGTAAGATATTTCCGTTTTTAGCTGCTAGAGCATTTTTTTCCTGAAGTATAACGCAGGAACATTCTCTGAGGTAGCCACAGAAGCAAAATCTGTCCTGTTGTAATTGAATTTTCTGATTTATAAATCTCTGCTCCTTGAAAACAGACTCAGTACTTTTGCCTTCAACATCTCAACCTTTGATAGTGTTATCTCCCTTAATTATAGTACAGCAGAGTCACTACATTCACTTTCAACTGACCTGAGAAGGTGCTATACATGATGACTAACTGGTGAGTTTTGTCACTACAGATGCATACTGAGGAAAATAATGTGGGGGTTTGATGTGATTCAAGGACATCACTCCATTTCTCTTAAAATACTTCATATGTGTTTACCGAAGGTTTTGCTTGGTTATTTCAATCTGTCATATTGGTCTATATCATTACTGGACATCCCAAGTTTTGCTAATGTATAAAATGTGAAAGGCACTAGAGGAAACCTTGGGCACAGTTATTTCTGTTGTCTGTTTCACTTCTTTCAGCAGGTTTATTTTTGCACACCCAAACATCTAACCTGTGCTGCATTCTGTTAAAGTTCTCTTTGATATGTTCTGTACACATATGCATGCCAGCACATCTCTCCTCCCAGACATCCACACCCCCCACACATTTCTAATTCTCATCTTAACCTTTCCAGTCACCCAAGAGGCCTTCTTCACTGTAAACTTTGCAGAAAGAGTGAGTAATAAGTAGGAACAAAACAACAAGAGAGGAGACTAAGATTGTCTGGTTTCTCTACAGAACAAGTCTGCCAGGTGTCATTGCAAACTGCAGTTCTCATGTAACCTTTCCCTTAGAATCATAGAATCAACCAGGTTGGAAGAGACCTCCAAGATCATCCAGTCCAACCTAGCACCCAGCCCTATCCAGTCAACTAGACCATGGCACTAAGTGCCTCATCCAGGCTTTTCAGTCCTTGTGTGCCTCAGGGACTAATGTCCATAGGCTCAAGAGCTCCATTCACTTTCCATGCCCATGATACCTCTGTTACGTGATAAACCTCTCCACACACAAGTCAAAGAGCGGCAGCTCTGACAGTATCCTTGTAACGCTGGCACCTGAACTCTGAGGAAGCAGAACGAAACCATCAACCTATTTCATGTTGGCCACAAAGTAACTTTCAGAACAGTAGAATTTTAACTAACAGCCATGCAAAAGAAAGACAGTAATGAGATTTCACATGAGAACAGGGCCTATACTTGCCTGTGTTAGATCATTAAATTGTCTTTTCCACCTGCTTTTTGGGAAGGAACTAATTAATGCTTTTTACTTCCATGGCTGCAGTCTGATATCAAGAAGCTCAACATTCCCATGAATGACTAAAATGAAATAATCAGTCTCTCATTAAAAAGATATGATTAATTAATAAACTTCGAAGAAAATAATTAATTTTCACTTTCAGAAAGCTTTTTACTGGTAGATATTACGAAGGCAAAGGACATGATGATAGGTACAATAAAATGCTGTTAAATTCCACTTCCTCATTTATCTTTTGTTCTCTTTGTAGTAAATTCCTCAAAGGCCATTTAATTTAATTAAAGTTGAGAAAAGTACTTAATTCAGATAGGTAGGCTAGAGGTGCCTTCTCCTCCACTGTGAGATGGCAGTGTGAAGTGGGTGTCAGTTGCCACCTTACACTTTCAGAAAAAGCAGGAATAGCTTCTACCTGGGAGATGTAAACCCTGCATTTAGATTCCTTGTATTTATGTGTTCTACTTTACACACATGTGGATTGTACCAGGCATGGTCCTTTCCTTGTATTAAAAATATAGCTGTGATGGTTGACCTTTTACTGTTATGCTTGTTGGCAAACTTAGCAAAAGAATTTGGCTTGTCTCAGGGAAAAAAGAACACCTTATTTCCTCCTACACTTAAAAGTGGTCCCCTTGACTTTAAAAGTGCTGCAGCAGGTAGTGCTGCAGTATATTTTGTACCAATTCTGTCACTCAGTAACATTTAGGCCTGTCAGTTCAGCACTATGTACAAATGCTAAATATGATGGATTTGTTTTTGAAATGTATTTAAAAAATAAGGAAAAGGTGGAGCATGCTCTTTGCAGAAGCTTCCCTGTGAATTTGAACACACTGTGATGTAAATGTAATACGCTTCCGTGCCAAGAGGCTATATAGAATGATGTCTTTGCTGTAGGTTATTTGTCCTAAACAGTCATATCTTTAAATTTACTGAAAGTATGAAGATAGAGAAAGGTGAAATATGTGTGTATTTAGTACATTTTAAAATTCATCTTATGGCTTAGGAATCTCTATAGGACTTTTTTTCCTCTTGATATATTTCCACATGACATCAGGAGGTCTAGTACTCCACAGTGGGTTTGGCAGACATATTTCTTAGAGCATCTCCAACAGTGGAAATCAATGAAGTTTTTGGATCTAGACTGTTAACCTAAATCATGTGCCCATTTCATTCACCATTTTAAGGACAGGAAATCACTGGATAAGCTGCAGAAAGATACCAGCAGATGGTGGATTGCAACACATTTGATTTGCAGCTTAGAGTATGTCTGCAACTTCTGGAGCTGCTCTGATATTCACGGTATACGCATTTACTTCTGACACTGAAGGGAGAAACTGCCTTTCATGTATTTTAATCCAACAGCCTTTTGGATTCTCCTCAGCAGCTTTTCCTGTCTTTTGTTGCTAAAGTGATTGAGAAGTAGTTTTCACAATGCATTTTAAAAGAATGAATGGCTTGAGAAGTTTACTAGAAACAGGCAAGAGTGCACAGGTCGTGGCTGTTCTCACCACCTCTCCCCTACCTCATCCTGCCACAGAGGCATCTATCTCACTGCTGGACATTCATAGCAATGTCTCTTAAGTCTTGCTCACTGTAAGCCCTCCATCTCTCTTTGGTAGAGAATGCCATAAAGCCATTTCCAACCCATCTGCAAGAGGTCTGTCTTCCATTATTTGGGCACCGGTTTTAATTGACACCTTTTGGAAGTCTCTTTATAACCTACATCTGTACTTCAGCCTCTGTTTCTTCAGTGAGAACACAGATACTGCGAGGCTGACCTGTCATATGGGAGTGTATGTAAAATGTTGTAAACCACCCAGCTATCACCATCTTGATATTGCAAACAGAAACTCCAATTTGTCCTGCCTTTAGAGTAAAACTGTTAACAGGAGAAAGAACATTATGGTCAGTCTCCTAAAAGCATAAGCTTTGTCAAGAAAATTCCTATTCCACCCCCTGCTTTGGCAGTAGTAGCCAGTTGAGTAGAACAGTGTAATTTCAAGTTTTAAATAGACTGCTGTGAGCATCTAATGTCTAATGCATTCTTTGAAGACAACCTAAATGTCTTCATAGTTTTGGGGCCCTAATCTGATTGTTCATGTAACAAAGATGGAGCTTAAGTACCATAAAGTTTATCAAATCAGTCTATATTAAGTTTAGCAGGCACAGACTTTTCTTGCAAGTTTTAACAAGCATGTATTTTCCTGCACAAATTCAGGAACAAGCATTTAACTCCCACTTGTTTCAAAGCCATGGGAATTAAGCAGGTGCTTAAAGTTAATGAGGTGCTTAATTGCTTTGTAGAACCAAGATGGACTGTTGCATTGCAGGTGCAATGAGAAATTGTCACTGATTTCTTTTCTGAGTGAGGAGATCTTTAAGGATCAAGATCTCAATTGCAGTCCATCATTTTTTTACCATTTAGGCATAGTTTGGTGGTTGAAAATTGTAATATTCTGTTGCAGCCTGGGTGGATTCACAGCATCATTAAATCATTCAACTTGATCAAAGGACTTTCTAAGTTTCCTAAATAACATGACTGAAGCCATGGAGGGCTGAGTAATGCACAAGCATCTCATACCATCACTGTTTTAGCAAAATACAGTCCGTGTCAGATCAGAAAAGTCTACAGCAGTGAGGTGAGTGGATTGTAAGGACAGATGGAGCATAGTGTCTCAGGGGAGTGGACCAGGGAGCAGGAACAACTGACCGGGGAGCAGTAACAACTGATGGTTAGAAGCATGAGTTGTTATAATTGAAAGGAGGCATTTTTTTCTTACAGAAGATGCATAACTTTACATCTGGAAATGCTACACCAGCTCTTAGCTCCTAACTGCATTGCTGAAAATCTGTTGTGGGTACCCTGTGGCTTACCAATGTTCTATCTGGCCTTTGGTCATTCAGTGTGAGAGAGGATTCCAGCAACTTCCCTAGCTCTTTTGATGGAGCCAGTATAATCACATATCAAGCATGGGGGGAGTATCAGAAAACAAGGTGGTTGTAGTTGTGGCTGGTCACAGTGAAAACAGCATAGCACTGAGAAGCAGTATGAAAATTCACCTTGGATCCTCAATATTGCACTTATGCACTGAATCTTCTCCTAATGGAAATCACTTACTCTACACATATGCTCTTTAATTAGCATGACCAACATCTGTTCCATTTCCCCTTCTTTAAAGCACAGAGTAATATTTCACTCTTGCATGCTAATGTTTGTTATGGCAACAAAGAAGCCACTTCAAGAGGAAAGGCAACTCTGGCGTCTAGGTCTCGGAGTAACTAAACCGTTTATGGTACGTCTACTTAGAATAATTCCAGAGGTGTGTCTATTTATCCTCTGCATTAAAATTCAAGGAGAAGGTTTAGCTTTTGGCTTGCCTTCGGGGCTAAGCTGTGCAGCAGACATGCTTCTCTGAGATAATTTGTTTTCTAATTGCCATTCGTTTGCTAAAATACAATTAAAGTTATTGCTCTAATATTAACATCAACATCTTGATTGCCTTATCAGAATATGAATATGTATTTTTCTTCCCCTGCTCAGAGACATCTTTCAGTAACTTTCTCTGAACATGTAGCTCTTAATTAAAGAGAATTTTTAATTCATCTGTAACGGCACTTTTGCAGCAAGTGTTGGCAGTTAGTTGGAGGGTCACACCTTAACTCTTGTCCAGGCTGACATCCCATACTCTCATTACACTAGGGCATGTGTTCATCTTGAATACCTGTGCCTGTGAATCACCTCACACAAATTATTTGATCTTTGTGTAATTGCCAAAATGAAGTCTGAAAGCAGTCAAATCTAAGACAGATTTCATTAAGAACTGGAACGCAGCAAGCGGCTCTGTGAAAGCAGTGATCAGACAGCGAATGTAGAGTGCAGCAAGTGACAAGGGGCACTTGGGCCACTAGAATAGAATAGAATCAACCAGGTTGGAAGAGACCTCCAAGATCATCCAGTCCAACCTAGCACCCAGCCCTATCCAGTCAACTAGACCATGGCACTAAGTGCCCCATCCAGTCTTTTCTTGAACAACTCCAGGAACAGTGACTCCACCACCTCCCTGGGCAGCCCATTCCAATGCCAATCACTCTCTCTGTGAAGAACTTCCTCCTAACATCCAGCCTAGACCTCCCCTGGAACAACTTGAGGCTGTGTCCCCTTGTTCTGCTGCTGGTTGTCTGGGAGAAGAGACCAACCCCACCTGGCTACACCCTCTCTTCACATAGTTGTAGACAGCAATGAGGTCACCCCTGAGCCTCCTCTTCCCCAGGCTAAACACCCCCAGCTCCCTCAGCCTCTCCTCATAGGGTTTGTGTTCCAGGCCCTTTGCCAGCCTTGTTGCCCTTCTCTGGACACATTCCAGCACCTCAACATCTCTCTTGAATTGAGGAGAGTAATATCTTCCTCACTAGATGAGGAAGATATTACTCAGTTTACTTAAAAAGAGTGAGTGTTCCATAGCAGGACAGCTCTGTGCTCCTCTTTGTGGTTTAGGGAAGCATTTCTTTGCTCTAGTCGAAACAGAACTACCAACAGAAATTGAGCATAGTGTTACTTTAAAAAATTTCTTCATCAACTTCTCTACTTTGGCTTTCTTTCTTAACATTGCTTTAGGAAGATGTTTAATGAACAGGGTTCTTTCAATCAGTAAAAGCAAGAGAATGTTCCAGAATCGTTACAGCAATGAAGAGGCCACTTGGGATGGCAAAAAAACCAGAGGTAGAGTGAAGAAGCAGTCCCATTTGGCGACGAAATTGTTCTTTTTACTCTAAGAGATCCTTTTAGAATCTTTTTTTTTTCCTGCCCTCATTTAGTAATTTTCCTTTTATGACAGTGTATCTATTTCCCATACCTCATTAGTTTCTGAGCACACATGAATATCCCACTGAGTTACACAGAAAATTATTTTTTTTGAAATACGATAGAAATGCAAAATGGAAACCTACTTAAAAAAAAAAAAACTAATGAAATTGACATCTATGCTCTAGTGAGTTGTTCTCCAAAATGAAGCCAGTCTATAATAACCACCAAAAAATTAATTTGTAATTTAGATCATGTAGGGGATAATTGTTCCATGTTACAGAACTTTATATTTTGCAAATGAAATAGCAGCGTTTATTGACCTTTCGGAAGACTGTGGGTAGCAGGGATCAGGTCTGTGTTTTTTTCTCTAGGGGGAAATATTTTTACCAGATTTTTTAATAAATGCTGAGATCTTTGCTTTTCAGTCCTTTTGTTAGCAAAAGTAAAATTTGTGGGTGTTCTGCTTTGCCTCTTTTATGTCATGATGGAGGGACATCTTGCTTTTTAGCCCTTCTGTCTTGGACAGATGTTGAGGTGCTGGAACATGTCCAGAGAAGGGCGATGAAGCTGGTGAAAGGCCTGGAACACAAACCCTACGAGGAGAGGCTGAGGGAGCTGGGGGTGTTTAGCCTGGAGAAGAGGAGGCTCAGGGATGACCTCATTGCTGTCTACAACTACCTGAAGGGAGGGTGCAGGCAGGTGGGAGTTGGTCTCTTCTCCCAGACAACCAGCAACAGAACAAGGGGACACAGCCTCAAGTTGTGCCAGGGGAGGCCTAGGCTGGATGTTAGGAGGAAGTTGTTGGCAGAGAGAGTGATTGGCATTGGAATGGGCTGCCCAGGGAGGTGGTGGAGTCACCGTCCCTAGAGTTGTTCAAGCAAAGCCTGGATGGGGCACTTAGTGCCATGGTGCAGATGACTGGACAGGGCTGGGTGCTAGGTTGGACTGGATGATCTTGGAAGTCTCTTCCAACCTGGTTGATTCTATGATTCTGTGATTCTCTATCAGATATCCAGTAGCTGGTATGTGGACAGCCAGTCATGCCAGAACCAAAGATAATTATGTGTTTGTGGGGTGGTGGTTGCAAACACATAATAAAGCAAATGTGATGATGCTTGCCATGGATCGGAAAGGGGAGCCTGTAATTGTCTGAGTTAAAAATAAAGGAAAAAAGAGATTGCTGAATTTCATTATACTAAATGTCTGTCTACAAAAACAGTTGATAAGGACCAGGTATTTGTTGATTTCAACCCAACATAGGTTTAAATTTAGTCTTTTTTACGTTCCTGTGACATTCAGACCAGATCAGATTCACTCTGCAGATTATAGTGTTCAGAAACCAATGGTTTGTCTGTTACATAAATATACTAACACCCTTTTATATGGTGTTTTATTCCATGAATAGATAATGATCAGAATTAATACAAGTTCAAAAAACTGTGTCAGTGATTTCTGCTTTCTGGTGAAGAGAGGCTTCAAGTGGCAGAGAATCAATTTACAGATAAAAACTTGATGGTTAAAAGATGGACTTCTAGACTTCACATTAATAGTGTGGTTTGGATTTGGATTTCTAATACGTATTAGCCTGTCATAGTAGGCTTCACCTAGGCTATCATCAAAACAAGTCCGTTTAGGAGTAGTTGTTGGCTACAAAAAACCTCTGCTGAGAGTCCTTGGAGAGATTTTTCAATTAAAAAAATAAAGTATCAGAACTGCTAGAAGTACTCTGCTGTGATAAAACTCCTAGGATCACTACAGCTCCTTAGTAGTACAGCAACCATGGAAGTTTTTTAGATGAGTCCTGCTCTGATAAAATGTACACTACTTAGAAGCTCAGAGGTAAGTACAAGCCTCGTAGAGCGTACAAGCTCTTTCATGTTCCAAGAAAGTAGCATTTCCTATTGCTATGCTGTCTTATGTTTGGAATTGCCAAAAGTGCCTTTTTAGTGTCTAGATGCATAAAAATCAACGTGCCTCATTGATTTCAGTGAGCAGTTCCAAGGTCAAATGTTACTCAGCTGTAAAATTATCTGTTATATTTTTTTACTGAGGGGAACCAGCTGAATATTGAAGGACAAGATAATAGTCCATTTGCAGAACACAGAAGAATGCCTTTTGTTTGTTCAGCACTTCATAACAATAGGGATGTGCTTTGCTTCTCAGCTTCTATTTACAGCATTACAGACCTTAGGATGATCACTGGTTGTGAACAACATATAGTTAGCAATAGAGGACTGAAGAAATGTAGTTCTAGATAGATCAAGAGTATGTGGAATGATGAGACCTAGGAAAAGGGAGGAAAGCTTAAGATGTTTTGAAAATTGCTTACAATAAGAAATAAAAGCAACAACAACGACAAAAAAAGCCATTAAAAATAATGTGTGACCAGAAGATAATTTTGGAAGTTGTTCTTTTAGAGCACTGGTTATGTATGAGGGGGAGAGAAGGTAAACTAAATTCCTATGAGTCTACCAAGAGATAACTGACACCAGCATCGTCTCTTCTACAGGAGAATGTCTGAGCTGTTGCTTGAAAGTATTTTTCAGAACAGATTTTGTATTTTCCTGTGAAGAAAACTGAACATAAAATTAGTTTTTCAAAATGGTTTATTTAGCAAAAGCCAATTTTTGTTTGATTTTTTTTTTTTTGGTCTTGTTTCATATTTGAATGTTTTTGCTAGAAAAATTCAATTGATCCTACCAAAATAAAGGTGTGATCCTCCCTGTATTTGAGTTCAGGCACTAAACCCTTGGGCAGAGCATGCTGCCTCTTGAAGCTGAGCACTAGCAATCTGCAAGCATGTTAACATGTAAGAAAAGAGTCATTTCAGTCCTTCTCCTACTTCATAGCTGGGAGTCATAAGAAGCCTGCTCAGTTCAGAGTGAGACTGAGAGCAAAACCCTCCCAGGCAGATCAGCAGGAGGTAGAGAAAGCTCCTCAAAGACTAAAAAAGTATTTGCTTGTGTTGTGCTATCTACTTGTTCTGAAGTCATGAGTGGTATCTTGCTTTCAACTGGAAAAACTCCTGCACTCTTCCCTTCCCTCATTAAGGGACGCTCAGCTTACCTCAGTCTGTCTGACTAAATCCCAGTCTTCATCAGAGATTTGTGGTAATTCATACTGCAACCTTGAGAACCCTTGTTAAAAACGAAGAGTCCTGATTCTACAGTCAGCATAGGCAGAGCCCAGCTGATACGAGGTTTAACATAAACCGCATCTGCCTGCCCTGTGTACAAAGCCATGGTGAATATCAGGTAAATGAACCACCTCAGAATCAGCTGCTCACATCATTTCCTAGTGAAAACGTACCAGCTTTCCTCAGATGGGAACACTCCCACTGCCATTACTGATTTTGTTCAGCCTGTTAGCTAGATTTGCCAAAGAAATTCGATAGCAGTTGCTGATACTCAGGTCACACGCAGCAATCTCCATCTTTGAGATAATGGGTTGAGATTACCATTTTCATGTGAGCAATTACTTGCTCACCTGGTGATTGTAAAGATGTTTCCAAACAAATTGTAACATATTCCCTTCTATTGCACCAGAGTTTCCCGTGGGACTGCACAGATAACACAGATGTGCCAGGATAACCGGCATTCTTTTATAATGTAGTAAAATAAATGGTGCTTTTATAGGATGGCCTTAATGGACAGCAACACAAAATTCTGCAGAGAGGTATCAACACTAAACTGAACTTAAAAGGAAAATTTTACAGGCAAGTTGCAAAGAGGTTGTTGAGTTTTCAGGGAATGGTGAGGCGTGTGTCTGAACTACCAATAAGAGTTGGGACAAAAGAAAGAATAACTGATAATTACGAAGCATCTTAGCTAAACTGAATGATTTTGGTGCCCTTATTTCTGTGATTAAGATTTTATCCATTAGCATACAATTTGTCAGCCTAGACAGACCTAATAGAATAATAGTTGCAGCTCTGTGTGTTCAGTAAGATGTGGAGAATGGATTGTATCATTCATCTAGTTCTTCCTTGACAACAGCTTAACATTTATTACAGTCGTGTGCACTGCAATCTTTCTATCTGACATTAGAATTATGACTCCCCTAATTTTATGATAATTGTTCTTAACTCTTTTCTGTGAGAAGTCATCAGCAGCACCCAGTCAGAGCAGAAGTGAGGGGGAGAGAGATAACTTTTATTAGCTTATCTGGTTACTGGCAATAATAAACTATTACTTCTTTCCTATACTTCCTCATGCTTAATCTCCTTCAAGCAGCATGGCTAGAAGTAACGGGAATTAACAGTATGGTAGCCTCTAGGATAGACAGACAGACAGATATAGAGTCAGTCTGTGTACTCTTGTCCTCAATATTTCCCTATTAGTATTAATCAGTTGTGTACTTCTGTCAGTGTGCTGTCTGAATGCCATTAAGGCACTGTCTGAAAATGAATTCTGAAATAAGAAGATCTAACATACGTGGTCCCTGTTGCTCTTGTCACTCAGTTTCTATATAATGTGAGGCTTCAAGCATAGAAACTCTTTAGTAATTGAAAGGCAAGGTTACTTACAGAATTCTGAATTCTGATGTAATTAAGAGCTTAAGCAGGCTTTTAATATATCTGTGTTGTCTACTACACTTATGCATGATGGTTCAACTTTACCAGAGGGAGACATTTTCCAACAGCCTGCAGGGAGAAGCTGGCCAGTAATTTTGCTCAGGCTGCTAACCCACAAAAATATTGAATCATAATTTGACAAAGGGAGTATTTTATTAGTGTTAGTGCAATCTTGGAAATTCTGTTTATGGTTACTTATATAACTTTCTTACCTGCTCTAATAGTGCCTCTGACTTTAGAGCTCTGGAGTTCCCCATTTGTATACAAGAGAATTACTCTCGTTATCAGTGTTATTATCAGGGACTGTTCTTATTATTGATACCATTTTCCCAGCTTTGGAAGGAGTTGCATGCCAAAATAAGGAACAGGTACAAATTTCCCCAGTAGGTAATATCCAGTTCAAAACAGACTTCTGGGAGAGAGAATGTGATTGGCATCTTTTCATACGAGTGCCAAAATAGGAAAAGTGGAGTCTTTTCATGGCAAAGGTAAGCATAGAGAGGAGCACATTGCCCACATCAGCTTGTGGGCGATGGCCCAAGTACAGTGCTCGAAAGGGCAATTTCAGATGGAGACAGACACTGTGGCTTCTGACCCTGCACCTCTCCTTCCAGTCCCAGAAGCTGGTGGCAGTGAAGGCCTTGAATTTGGTGAATTTCTGTGGCAGAGTCAGTCCAGAACCTGGAGCTGTGGATAATGGCTTCCTACTCTACTTGCTACTGGCAAGTCTGGCATCGGTAGGCATCCTGTGTGGATTCCAGCCAGGGAACAGAATTAGCTCGACCAGAGTTTTCCTGTAATACCTTTGCATCCTGCCAGCATCAGAGTCTTACTGGGCAGCAGTAACTGCATTTCAAGTGTAGAATTCCTGCTTAGATTACTCTTGTTCCTTTGGAGACCTTCTGGGGTTTAGTTTCCTCCTTTCTTTTTTTGTTTTAAAGTCTTTGCAAGCAGTGTAGGCCGCCAGAAGTGTTGTCCTTCATTACTTTCAGTTAGTATCTTTACTACTATTATTTGGAAAAAGGATTGTTTTTACAGTTAAATCAATATGCCAGTAAGATCAGAATGTAGTAATGGCTGCAAAGATTTGGAAATGGTTCTAATGAACGCTCAGCAGGCAAGAAAATATGCTTTTATGTTCACTCCAAACAAAAATATACAAGCTGAGGACAAAAAAGACAGGCTGTAGCCAACCTTATTAAATGAGAAGTGGCTGTGAAATTATTTATTTCATCTAAACTAAAGCAAGCCAATTATTTGCTCTCCATATGAAACACAAGAGAAGTTTTCAGTGTGCTCATAAAATTAGGACCTGGTTTGATAAAGAATTCCATAAAGCCAGCTTACAATTAAGTCATGCTTTTAAAAGAAGTGCTATTATTTTCCTGACTGGTATATTAATTGCAAGCCAGGGGACTGAGAACCTGTTCTATTTATATTTTAATACCTATTTCTATAATGCTATGTCATATATATATATATATATATATAATAATATTGTACTAATTATATTGTATTATATTGATAATAAGAACATTAATAAGTGTCTTGTCCAGCTTGCATAATGAACCAGGTTCCTTAGGTCCAGGAGATGCAGCTGGAAATATCTACTGTATTTCCAGCAATGCACTATTTAGCTCTGTGAGGAGTCCAAAGAGAGTGGAAAAAGATGTCCATGACACTTCTTCTGAAATCCATCTGGGATTTCCTTTATTTCACTCCTAGTTTCATTTCCATGGAACCCCCCCAGAGGCTGACTGTCTCTCAGGCTGTTATGTCAGGAATAGCTGTATGCATAAGATGCCTTCTTGCATTTCACTTTCTTTGAAGTCTGGGGTGATTTAAATGATTTAGCTGGCCTCATGCCCAGAAGAAAATGAGATGGAGTACATGACAGGGCACAGTCTGCAGTGGTGGGCAGGTGGCTGTGGAAAGGGGCACAGAGTGTCCCAGTAAAAGAAAAGACTGTGCAGTACCTCAGTCAGAAGTTCAAGCCCTGTAATTTGAAAGGCGATTTCAAGTCCCTGTTCTGCTCTACACTGTGTGGGAACTTCAGCAAATCACTTAGTCCCTGTGTGCTCCTGCTCTCTGTCTGCAAAATGGATATAATGGCATTTACCTACCCATGGGGTTACCGTGCAGACAGCTTCATTAAAAGGTGCAAGCGACTCACAAACTATTACAATGGATGCACTTAAGAGCAGCAACAGCTGGGGTCACCTCTGGACTCAGCAAAATAAGCACACATAATTCTTGGGTCTGTGGGTTCTTTTTTTTTTTACCCTAGTGAGACTGTCAGACTTTTGAACAAAAATAAACACATGAACATGGAAACAAGTTCTTAAACTACAGTCAGAAAAATAATTTCCAGGCCAATTTGGAAAGCTTGAACAAACACTGTAACATCTGTTTCCTGAGTTATTGATGGAGTCTGTTGTCAAGCTCCTGTCTGGCTTTCAACATCTTCCAATGCTTTATCTCTTTCTGGGTGGCTTCAGAAGTCAGGAAAAAAACTGGCTGGTTGTCATTCTGGAGAAAAGTGTGCCTTTTAATTGGAAGCTTGTATGTGGCATAACTTTAAAGCAAATAATAAGGAACTTCTGCTGTTCAGATGCTGTGCACCAAGTTGTAAAATTAGCAATAGCATTTCCATACCTCTGTTTACAAAGTAGAGGAAAGACTTCAAACTGTCGTCGTTCTAAATGGCAAAGGTTGAGACTAAGCATTTGACAGTGGAGCAATGTTCATTTCTTTCACTACTATTGCCTGTAAGTAAGCAGGCACCAAAACCTACTGCTAAAGACATTAACTAATCTATGTTTCTCACAAAGAGTTATCTTATTTACAGTGATCTTTGTAATCACAGGATGTTAGGGGTTGGAAGAGACCCAAGGAGATCATTGAGTCCACTCCCCCTGCCAGAGCAGGACAATACTATCTAATACAGATCACAGTAATATCAACCTATTACTTCTCTTAAAGTTTTCTACAGCAGCCTGACTACTAATATCTTACCCATAATATTATTTGGAAGTACCACTGTGCCACTGATGAAGCCAGACACAGAATTCCTCAAAGAGTGAAAAGGAAATTTGTAATCTTCTTTTGTTTTTCAAGTCCATAATCTGAGGAATGTGGGATAGGGGATCCAGTTCTACTTTCTTCTCTAAAACCAGAGCCTAGTATTTTCAGAACTGCTTTCACTGACCACTTCTGATAACAAATAATTCTAACTGGGTGGTAAAATCAAACTGATAGCTGCAGGAAGAGCCTGTATCTTGGAGACATGTGTTCAGATCTCTGCTGTTTTAGCTTTTCTTTAAGAATCTAAACAAGTTTCTCAGGGCTAAATTCACCAAAATCAGATATTCTAACACCTGCTGAGTAAATGTTTGTAGCAGGGATATTCTCTAGGGATCTTTACATGTCTAACATGTTGAATAGACAGGAAATGGTTGATACTTTTTCTTAGTATTCACAAACAAGACAGTCTGTGAAACAAAAGCCCAAGCCCAGATCAAGCACAGATTAGGTCTCAGGGCCAATACCTGAGGAGGAGGAACAGAGAAGGCTTTCATTTAATAGGATTTATACCTAGTACTGGAGGGGTTAAGCCATTCAGCTGACACAGGAAAAAAAATCTTCTCTGTTTCAGTAGACTTGAGTCTCTCATCTTCCATTCCATGTGAGCAGTTAGGAGAAGCTCTTCTGGTTTCTCTTTATTGAAATTGCTTCTCTTCATGTTCTTGATCATACTAATGCAGACAGAAGCAGGAGGCTGTGTTCCTGGATTCAGTGCCCATAAAAAAGCATGAAGTGAACCTGTTGAAAACTCCTCCTTTTGATTTTGTTGCTGTTGGTTGGTTGGTTTTTTGTTTGTTTGTTCCTTGGACCTTAGGTTTTGTTTTGGTGGGTTTTTTTACCCCGCACAATTAAGAATCTGGGAACACTTCCAAAGACCTCATTTTGATACAGACCAAAGCAGTGAAAAAGCTGTGAAATGCAGCTTTCCCCACCACAGTAAGAGATGTACATTCAAAACCATGGAATCAGAGAGTATCAAGATGGAGGGGACCTCAAGGATGATCTGGTCCAAGCTTCCTTGGCAAAAGCACAGTCTAGTCAAGATGTCCCAGCAGCCTGTTCTGCTTGTAGCTCTGAGTGGCTCCTTGTGTCAGATACATAATCCAGCCTGGTTTTACTGAATACTACTAATGTTAGCTGTCAGCTGCTTTATACCTTCCAAGTGCACTGAGCCTGGTGACAGGACAGAAAGATTTTTCTTACAACGGCAAAAGAGAGAACTGCAGTCATTTGGAAGCTGCTGACTGTTCCTTCAGCAAAAGACTGGATGCTCAGTTTAATTGGTTGTGCTTTACTAGAAAAAATAGTGCACTCATTAAAACATCAAAACTCCAAGTACTAAGATATCTGCTTCTTTTTTGAATTACAGTATGTGTAGGATAGGAGATTTGATAATATTTCACCCTGATTATCCCACATATAATTTGCAGACAATCTGTGGGGGACATGGAAGCTCTGGGTATTATTGATTTATAGTGTTGAGATCAATGTTGTAAGCATATTCACATTTGTAAAAGAGGTGGAACAGCTTGATTCTTCTCCCTGAAGTCCTAAATCAACGTGAAGCTGGTTTTCTTCCTCATTTCTTATCACAAAAATTGCAAAAATAAAATATTAAGATATGCATATAAGCTACTCTGCCACCGCTCAGCCTTCCTGTGGGTAAGGAACACCACACAGCTACTTCATTTCAGCAATATATTTGGAATCACATCCTCTGTAGGACAATATCCCAGAGTGTTATATGACAGAGCATAAAATATTAGAAAGACAATGACTGCTGTGGGGGGAAGGAGGCATATTTAGAAAAGCAAAGACTTCATTTTGTTTTCCAAAGAATTCTGTTGTGCAGTAAATTTAAGTTCAGATGCAAGCATTTCATATCTGTCACCATATTCTCCAGTGTCATAGAATCACAGAGTAGCTTAGGTTGGGAGCTTAGAGCTCATCTACTCTAACCTCTCCACCACGGGCAGGGATGCCTCACAACTAGATGCAGATACTCAGGGCTTCATCCAACTTGGCCTTGAATGCCCTCAGGGAAGCAGCATCCACAAGCTCCCTGGGCAACCTACTCCAGAGTCTCACCACCCTTGCATTGTAGAACTTCTTCCTAAGATCCAGTCTAACCCTGCTCTCCCTCAGATTCAAACCTTTCCCCTGCGTTCTGTTGCTAGACACCCTCATGAAAAGTCTCTCTCCAGCCTTCCTGTAGAGCCACTTCAGGTGTTGGGAGGCAGCTCTAAAGTCCCCCCTGGAGTCTTCGCTAGGCTGAACGACCCCAGATCCCTCAGCTTACCCTCACAGCAGAGGTGTCCTCACACACCACCCAAGGTGAAGACAGCTGCTTACAAGAGCCATCACTCTAATAGGGGGGTACAGCTTTTTCACCTTTCATTCTTCCTTTTCAGGATAATATGGATATCTTGAGTTTGCTCCCTCTTCTTGGATGTTATTAGCAACAGGCATTGTTGATGTTCAGTACTGTGCTCAGCAAAGGGCTTTGTTTTGGCTTTCCAGGGCCCCACTTAAGCAGCTGTGAGGGCACAGCTGTTTACCCCCAAAGTGCATCAGGACAATCACGTTTTCAGTACACTCCACTGCTAACACTGTTCCCATGTCAGATTTCTTGGCTTCCAAGTACTTTTCCTTCTAATAGGTTTTTGAGTTTTAATTGGAAGTCTGTTGTGTAATTACAGCTCTGGTTTCACAGTGCTGCATTCTAGCAGTTGACTTACTGTGTCCTCACTGCTTTTTATGCTGCTTCTGAGTTCCTGGCATTTGAGGAACTCTGAAGGCTGTTTTTAACGTTTAGAGAATGAAGAATAAGAAGCTAGTCAGATAGCTTGTCTGCCCAGTTGTTTGGGTTTTCTCCATCACCTTTGTCTTGTATGATGTACCTTCATTCAGCTTCATGGAATCAGCCTCCTTGAAATTGTCTTCTCACCTTCTTCATTCTAAGAAATTGTTTCATCTCTACAAATTTTATCTCCTTGCTGCTTGTCTGACTTACCAGTCTGGGTTCTATTTTAACACTTTGGAAACTCTTTATTGTGAAACCTGAAATCTGAAATACTGCAAGGAACTTGCAGAGATCCTCCACGCAGGACTGAATTTTGCCAGACTCTCTCTCTTAGAATATAGATGTTGGGCTCCTTGTAATTATTTCCTAAAGCAGTTTCATCTGTGCATCTCTTGGAGAGGCTTGCCTGGCCGACTGTCATTTTATTTGGAATTCTGGGACAGCTCCCAGCTTACTCTAAAGCTGTGTCAATCTTCAGGTGCTGTTATTTCTTGATCCTTTTTTATATGAAACTGATTCCCTCTGATACCTATATGTTTGGGGCTTTTTTAATACAGTTTTATTTTCTTTTGGTGTCATTCACTGGCAAAAAAAATATTTTACATTCTATACCTCTTTTCCCCACTCCTTTCAGCCTTTGCAAACTTTCATTTTTATAATATGCATAAGAAAAAAAAAAATCTCAGACACAGTTTCAGCCTACCCCTTTTTCCTCTCATCATTGGTACACCTTTGAAACTCGGATTACTCCCACGTATTGAGTGGTTTTGCTCCTTAACCTTCGTGGTTCAGCATTGTATTTTGGTGTTTGCTGGTGGATGCTGTGCTAGGTATTATCCTTTAGATTATGACATTAATGTCTGGTGATGTTTTTCCTTCTCTTACCTTCTTCCTTCATTTCTTTATCCCATTTCCTTTTGCTCAACACTTGCATGACTTTTCTAAAGCTCCAATTCAGCGTCCTCACTTAGAAGACTTCCACTTTTTTGAATGGGCAACTTCATCATGCCTGTCTTTCTGCCAAATTTCATTGATTCTCTTTTAGATTTCCTTTTTTATTACATTGGGTACAAATTCTACTTACAGTACTGTGACCTATTTTAGTGATTCCTCCCTCTTCAGAATTTGTAGCAAACGGACTGAGAACTGTGACCACAAACAGTACTTCCACATCGATGTTGTTTAGTTTTGATTAACATTTGGTCAGCTGTCTCCTTTAAATCATTGATTCTTCCTGCCCATTTTTGCCTTCCTTGCATTTATATTTTTACTATAGTTGCATCTCCATGATGCACATAATGCCTCACATTACCTGGTGTACAGTTCAAATGGAAACCTTTCCCCTTGCATTTTACAGTCTTCTCCTTTAACATCTAAAGATTTGTACAGCACTGTTACCTTCAGAACACAGCATCTTGTCTTTGTTGCAGGCAGGAAGGCAACACTACTCCAGCTACATTTTTGTCTGAGTCACACCAAGTGGTAAGATTTTTTTTTTTAAGATCGGGGAAAGAAAAAAAATGCTGAAAAAATTTGGCCCAGTATGTTGAAAACTTATTGCTACAAGTCTAAATGTCATTCAGAGAATCACCTTGAAGATCACTGAGTGCAACCATAACCTAACTACAGTGACCGCTAAAGGATGTCCTGAAGCACCAGACCCACACACTTCTCAAACACCCCCAGGGACGGCAGTTCCACCACCTCCCTGGGCAGCCTGTTCCAATGCTTCAGCAGGCTCTCACTAAAGTAGTTTTTCCTAATGCCCAGTCTGAGCCTCTCCTGGCACAACTCCAATGCATTCAGCTAATGCACACACCATGAGTGCATGGTTAAAGCTCCAGTCATGTAAGGTTGAAATCATGAATGTTAACTCTGGCTTTGTTTTGGTAACATCAAACTTTCAAGCGGTGATGTCCAGATTAAACTGGATTTCTTAGGCATTATATAAACATCTTTTGTCAGCCCTGACTACCAAGTCTTGCCTTAAGGCTTTTAATCAAGATGGATTAAAAAACCTAGGAAGGACTCTCTTGAAAATAATTTGTAACAAATGGTATATTTGTACATGTGTTAGCAGAGCCTTTGATGGCAGTTCAGCAATCTGGAAGTTAGGATCTTCTGGCAAGCACTTCTAAGTAAGCACCATATTTTGCATTTGGTGAGGGACTGCCTGACATCTCTTCTCCTTCTAGTCTCTTTTTGCTACAACTTTAAAAAACCAGGCAGGCCAGGAGGATAAGCAACATTTGCAGAATTTTAAGAGATTATAGAATGTTTAGATGGGTATCTGCATGTTCAACACACTGACACCAGAGGAACCAGAGACTGACCTAATCTCTCATTCACATGAAGCTTTCCAAACACAGCCAAAGAAAAAAACAGTAGCTTACTGTATGAAGGAGACTTCTATTTCATTATTATGAAGTCTGTTTAGGAGATCAGAAATTCTGAAAGAAAACCTCTTCATTTGAAAAATTCTCTGTAAGAAGCTAATAGGCAATGAAGAACACTTTGTGAAAAAGGAAAATGAAGGCAAAATGAAATTTGTCCTAATTGAAAGCAGGTTATGAAACAATCTAGGAAAAAAAAAGGCATTAAAAATAAAATGTACTTGAAAAGTAAGATGGTGTCAATAGGCTGCTGATAAATTAAAAAGAAAATGCTATTCATCTACTTGTATTTTGTGTTTAGGTGAAATGATGTCCCATTAAGACCATGAGAAAACCATGCATTCATTTCAAATTCTCAAGGTTAATAAATATTTCAGCAGTGTAATATTCCTACTGACTGACTCAGAACATAAAAAATTACCTTTTATACATTTACTATTCTTAATTTCATTGACAAATTGATATAACTTTTCAATGCAGTCACAGGAGTTACGACTAAGAAAGTCATCTTTGGCAAAGTATGGCAGTCAGCTAGTACTTAAACCCTGCAAGTAAACAGAAGAACAAAACATTTACCTTGTTTCTTAGACTCAGATGCTTTGGAGTAATTAGTGTTGGAAGACCATGAGCATTTTAGGAGATAATAATTATTATTACATACAGAGGACATCTTCCTGCTTGTAGAAGACTGCAAGAAAGCACAGTCCTTTTTCCTGATACTCACAGAGGAAGTAGGGTGAGCTGTTATCTTCTTCAGATGATCCCTCAGGTATTATAGCAGGATAGTACCATTCTGTATCCTGGACTGAGCCCAGGTTCATATCTTTGTGAAGGCTCTTACTAAAGTAACATTGCATTGATTCCTACAGGTTTGGATAGAGTGAACCCAAAGAGCTTTTGTGGGGTGAAAGGGGTTGTTTGCTTTTTTCCTTAGCATCTGTGGATAGGATGGAGGCCCAGGACAGTCAGAGACTAAAACTGCCATTGATGATTGGGACCAGGGCATTGAGTCCAGCATCAGTAAGTTCGCAGATGACACCATGCTAGGAGCATAGGAGAGCCCTGCAGAGGGACCTTGCCAGGCTGGATGGGTGGGCAGAGGCCAATGGGATGAGACTGAACAAGGCTAAGTGCAGGGTTCTACACTTTGCCACAACAACCCCAAGCAGCACTACAGGCTGGAGACAGAGTGGCTGGAGAGCAGCCAGGCACAAAGGGACCTGGGTGTACTGGTAGATAGTAGCTGAACATGACCCAGCAGTCTGGCCAGGAGAGCCAATGGCATCCTGGTCAGTATCAGGAACAGTGTGGCCAGTAGGACAAGAGAGAGTATTCTGCTGTACTCAGCATTGGTCAGGCCACACCTTGAGTACTGTGTCCAGTTCTGGGCTCATCAATTCAAGAGAGATGTTGAGGTACTGGAACATGTCCAGAGAAGGGCGATGGAGCTGGTGAGAGGCCTGGAACACAGCCCTTTGAGGAGAGGCTGAGGGAGCTGGGGTTGTTTAGCCTGGGGAAGAGGATGCTCAGGGGTGACCTCATTGCTATCTACGACTACCTGAAGGGAGGCTGTAGTCAGGAGGGAGTTGGTCTCTTCTCTCAGGTAATCAGCAACAGAACAAGGGGACACAGTCTCAAGTTGTGCCAGGGGAGGTCTAGGCTGGATGTTAGGAGGAAGTGGTTGCCAGAGTGATTGATTGGCATTGGAATGGGCTGCCCGGGGAGGTGACAGAGTCACCATCCCTGGAGGTGTTGAAGCAAAGCCTGGATGGGGCACTTAGTGCCATGGTCTGGTTGACTGGACAGGGATGGGTGCTAGGTTGGACTGGATGATCTTGGAGGTCTCTTCCAACCTGTTTAATTCTATGATTCTATGAAAGGTGAGCAAATTGACACTTCTGTGACACTTGTCCCCAAAAGATTTTTCTAGCTATGGAGGCTTTTTCCTTTGTTCTTAATGCCAAGCTTGTTCACAGCATGCCTGACATGCAGACTTGACTTTAATGGGAGCAGATGGGAATTTTATCCTGTCACAAGAACACAAAAATACCAACAGGTATCAGTTTCAAATGACTATCCAGGTGTTACAGCTTCTTAAACTGCCTCTCTGTGATCACTCCTACAACAGCCTTTGCTTGGACAAGTCCTCAGAGCCTCAGAGCCATGAGGATGAAGCCAAGGCACGGTCATAGCAATGGTCTCAGTTTGCTCTCTGCAGTTTGCTCCTTTACACGAGCTGTGTTCCAGGCGAGATGTGCACTGGAGTGCTCTCTGTGCAGACACCATGTTTCTCAGTGGGAGCAAGCCATCTATGCATTGTACCCTAAAGGATCGGGTGCTCTGGCCCTTTGCAAAGCTGTGTGATGGCAGAGTGCCAGCAAGTGGAGATGAAGCCATCCACTCATTGTCTCATGGCAGTTGACTCCCTATCTGTTTTGCTCATTATCAAATACAACAGCGAAGGAGGATGTGGTTAATCAAAGGAGAAATAATTCCTGAGACTCCATCCAATCCAGAGTGATCACCTCTCTCATTGATAACCTGGGGAGTCCCTGCTTGTCCTGCCCACATTCTCATTTCATATGAAACAAGTTCCAAACAGCCACTGCAGGAATCAGGGTATAGAAAGAGTGGTGAAGATGAAAAGAAAGAATGGAGCTCTTAATAGTGACAGAGGAGCCTGAGGAATAGAAAGATAGTAGGTTCTAGGAGGCAAGCATTCATGGTGGAGGTGCAGAAGTTAGAACAGGTCCATTAGCCCTGCAGAGAAGGTGGCACAACACTGGAGCTTTCTTTTGGCTTGCCATTGAAACCAGGAAGAGCAGCCCAGTGATGTCAAGTCTCAGTGATTCAGGCATTGTTGCTATAGTAATGTGCTGTAGGAAGCAACTTGTGTATATTTGAGAATTGCTGTAGGGTGCAATCTATCAATGTTGACCCATGAAAATAAACAAACTGGCTGAAAATCCAGTCTTGCCTAAATCCATGAATCCAAAGGGAACTCTTGACACTTGCATGATTGTGTACAGCTTAGCAGATTCCACAGAATCAGAGGAGAGGTAAGATAGTAGGACACAGCCGTGTGCCCTGGGAGAACTCCCTCTGGCATTTGTAGCATCAGTGATGCGCATTGTTTTCACCTTGATCCTCTCTTATCATCCTCTCCCCTGTGTGCTTTCGTGGCTATCAGCCCATTATTCTCTAACCCTGTGATTCATCGAGTGTTTTACCTTCTGACAGCAACGATGTCCCTCTTTGGTATAGAGCCACTTTTATCACACACTTTATCCTAATCAGCCCCTCCATTTTTCATAGTCTTTCTCACATTTTCCAAATTTAATTTTTCCTCCTGATTGACTTCCTTTTTCCTCTCCAACTAATCTTGTTTCATTTCTTTTCCTTCACTGTGAAGAAGACATTGCCAAAATGTCATCTCTAATCTTGTTTCCCATTTCTAGCATGGAATTTATTAATCCTCTCTCTCTCTCTTTTTTTTCCTTTTATTGAGCAGCCTACATGCTAATACAGCTGAAGTTTTATTTTCAGACTGTCAAATAAATAATTTCACAAGTCTTACGAGCAGGAGAAAAATAAGAAAGGTCTTTGAAATAATAATTAACCCTGTCTTTCTGCTCAGACAGTTACTTTTAGAGCTACAGAAATCACTTTACTCAGGGATGATATAGCTGTCCCATATCAGTTAAATTAATTATTGGATAGGATAGTTAACAAGCTGAGGTGAAAATCCAGCCCTTATCTGATATCTGATAAATAGCCACTAAATAAAACCTTCATATAACTCTGATGTCTTTAAAATTATGTTCCACACCCCTTAAGTCTGTATTGCTATCAGGTGAGGTTTCTAGGGAGCTTATCTTACCCCCTTGTCACTTTAGTCTTCTAATAAGAGTCTTGGCTGGCAACTTGTCTTGGTAAGCTGAGAGCTGATAGGTGGGAGAAAGAGCTTTTGCCATTCAGCCCAGAATATTTGTTGTTTTGGAAACTGTGCTTCCAGGATTTGGGTTAGGGGGGGGGATACATTAGTTTGTGTCTCCTTCAAGAGTGCCTGAAACATCAGGTATAGCAGATTTTGGGGCAGGACTTCATCCCAAGCTGTTTAAGCTATATCACATTAACCGTATTTACCTTGCTACATTTACATAACTTAAAAAGCATTAAAAAATTAACTGGGGGCAGTAAATATGAGCTAACATTTCCTTTGCTCATGCTAGTGCTCTGCTCTTCAGAGTCAGCCACTCATTTGTGCTCTTTCCACTGACTCGTTGATGAGGTGAGCACCTCCTACAAAATGAATCTCTTCCCCAGGAGTCACAGAGGTGCAGTCTGGTGCTCTAGTCAGTGCTCAGGGGAAGAGCAAGGGAAGTAGGGGATACTTCATGTTTTATGTACAACCCAATATAGCAGACATGGTCTTAGAATGATGTGCCCCTTGGTCCTGCATGTGAGAGATGAAACAGCCAAGATGTATATCCCAGCACGCTGAGGTGTGAGCTGCGTGCTTGATTACTTGGTATGTGCAGTACTCAGGCAGTTCAAAAGCAGGCAGTTTGGTAAGGACTTGGTGAAAAACTAAAGGACTTCTCAGATTCTTCCTGGTTAATGCAGCTTTTAGTTTACAATTTCATGGCTAAAATGCCAAGGTCTTTTTACAGGTCTGCTGCAAGTGTTTAATAAGGATGCAGTTCAGGCCACATTTCAGTCCTTGGGATTTCCCGGTGCATGCCCAAGTCTGGTGGTTTAGGGCTTAGGTACATCATGCCCTTTTCATTCCAGTGACTGGAAGCTTGAGTGCCCTACTCAGAACTGTGGTTTGTACTAGACAGCAGGCCACTTGGGAATTAAGTACTAATTAATATGTCTTCCTTCCTCCCTAAAGTAATTTGTCTTTGCATCCCACATGTGGGTGGAGATGCAGTGTGAAATTTTTTAGACTGAGCAGATTCTAAAGTAATCCTTCCTGGAGTATAGAACATCACATGGAGCTGGGAAGTGACTGCAGATCACAAACATATAACATACCTAAGTGGGAGCAGTCAGAATTTCGTGGGCACTGCTGTAGATGTTCTGGTTTGGGAATAACAAGGGTGAGGTGGATTGCTCCTCAAGGTAGAGAATAAGTATCCTCCAGTGCCAGAAAAGTAAAAATCAACAAACGTCACAACCTGGTCTGGCTATCTGCTGCACTACTGACATTGGCAAATAACAGAGAGTTCAAATGCTCACTACCAATATTTGTTAGCTCCTTGCAAGTGTGACAGCTTTCTCTGCCAGTGGTTGTCAAGCTACCAGGAGCTGCATTCATATTCCATACGGATACATATTTTTCCTTTGTTTTCCTTTGACATTAATGCTCTGGCAGAGCTTTCTAAGTAGTAAAGAAAGGAAATTAACTTACATTGGCTGCCTTGCTAAAGTAAATTAGCTACACTTTTAACTTTCTGTGGTTCTACTCTGAATGGGAGAAGCAATAAAAATGAAATAAGGCTAATCACTGTTGTTCTATGGTTTTCTCTGTGGTGTGTTAAGAGGAGAAGAACCCATAACAAAAACTCATGAGTTCATATCTGCTTAAAACAGGTCTCTAATTAGCTTCTGTAATCGATCTCCCTGCTCTAGCAGGTGAACCAGGTAATTATCTTGTTTATACTGTAGGTGAGTCACAAAATGCTGGATGGCTTTCTCTGTGTCTTTAAAAGATAATGCATTGTAACAAGTGTTCCCAATATGAATGAACCACTGTCATAACCCATACCATCTGTTTCGCACGCAGCGATGTGAGATCTCATTTCATTCTTTGATACAAAGAGCTCCAGACATCAAAGAACTGTCCCTTTGACCGCTGTCTCAATCAAAGCATTTTACCTAGACAAATCTTTACTTCCCATTATGACTGCAGTGCTGCAGAATATCAGGTGTTTCCTGGTATGAAGAGCAGGAATCCAGACATCAGTGCTTTTTTTAGGGGCCAAATCTTGTCGCTGTTCACTTCCCATGGGCCTTTTGAGTAGCACAGAAACTCCAAGCTCAGCAGTTAATTAGGGGTTAGTTACTTAGGGCCTGAGGCTTTAGAGACAGACTGTGGTGCACTACACAATGTGTGTCTTTTATTCAATATGATGTGTCTATCTGTTACTTCCCAGAAGGTGAAGCTGAGACATGTTGGCTAAATGCATGGTTTAGGATTAAGTTGAAGTTTAGAGAGCACTATCTCAGCCTGTTTAATTGCCCATGGAAAAATCCCTAAATCTGACATATTTTTGAGTCCCCTCTGTCCTCATGTTATTTGCTCTGTTCTTTATTTACATAATACAGATATTTCTTTTTCTTGCAGGTTGTCTCATAGTAAGCCCTACAAAGGAGTAATCCCTTTTGACAGCCTTTAAAGGGTCGTAGCTGTATTTGAAGCCTATGGCTAGTAGCACTAATAGTGGTGTATTAGCAAAGAGAGAGGATGCACAGTGCAGCTCTTCTTAGCATAATCTGGAAGTGTTTCAGCTCTTTGTAAAAGAAGAGACTTGTTGCTTGTGCTGAATGGCTGAAATATGTGACTACTTGTTTTTCTGTAATCACTAAAACAATAGTGTACCAGCTTCTCCCCAAGCTAAAAATAATCCTGTTGTGGGCATGTCCCTTTTCCTCCTTTTCTTGATAACTGAATCCAAAATTCCCATAAATAAGTTTGTGGGTTTTGTGTTTTTTTTTTTTTTTCATTTTTCTTAGACTTGTCCCTAGCAAATTTAGTTTCAAGGTCTTTTATTTCTGTTGCTAAAGTAATTATCCTCTGGGCCTCTTCCTTTCTTCCTGGTATGATGCTAGACTAATTATTCTTCTCCTAATGAACGCCTGAAATGGATCCCATATGGTGGCATATGTGCCTTCAGATGGAAGCTTCGTTTGAATAAAATAAGAAAATTCTTCTCTTGGGGCTTTCTTAAATTTTTCATTCTGTAACAATGATGAGTGAAATCTCTGTCTGGGGGATAGATGCAGCCAACTTGCTTTCTATTACATTTCCAGCTTTCTCTGAGCGGGAGATTTCCTGCTCTTTTGCTCTCCGTGGCCTTCCAGAGCTCTTACTCCAGATTGTCACAAAGACTATTTGAGCGAGTTGAATTTTGTTATATTTGATCTGAAAGCAGTTTTCATTTACTTAAATAATATTATGTGCATTGTTGTTTCTTTTCTAGTTCTCTGTCACTTTTCCTCTAGACCTACCCTATAGCATGCGATGCCTTTTTTATTGCCTTTAGGGCTCAGGGCATGCAGTGACTTTTTTGTACAGTTACCTAAAAAAAAGGAGATTAATCCTAGTTTATTTCTTTGAGTGCAATGACTTGTACCCACAGTCTCCAGCAGAATGCTTTATCTACCAGATTACACAGGTGGTTTCAACTGGATATTGGGAAGAAATCTTTAATCAGGCATTGGAACGGGTTGCCCAGGGAGGTGGTGAAGTCACCATCCATGGAAGTGTTCAAGAAATGTGTCAGCGTGGCATTTTGGGACATGGTTTAATGGCAGTAGTGATCTTGGGTTGATGGCTGGACTTGGGACTCAGTCACCTTAGAGGTCTTTTCCAACCAAAACAATCCTACGATTCTATAGTGGTCTTCATATCTATATGAGAACAAGATGTAAAAAGAAGCCCTTTGTGTCTCACCACTGTAAGCCCTGCACTGGCAGTGCTAGTGCCAGAAGGAACAGCTGCTACCTGCTTTGAAAATGCAACACAAATCTACACTGCATTCAGTTCCTGATCACCTTTAAGAGGCTTTGGTGTAACATCTAGTGATGCCTCTTAACTTTCTCTAATGTGCTACAGAAGTTTTAATTGCAAATTGTTTTTATATTATAGTAGACTACAGAAATCCTGGTCATGGATATACTCAACCCTGGAGACATGTGCAATGGGGAGCATCTCAACAACTTGAAAATCAGGTAAGACTAAGCTCAGTGATAAAATATTTTTAAGCATCTATAAGTGCAACAAATCACATTGATACATTAAACTTACAGCAAACTAAATTTGTGAGCCATTTCAACTTACCATCCAACCTGTTAACAAAAGCACACCTTTTATTGCTTAAGTTCCCTAAGATTTAACTTTGATTCTGTTTTCTTAATGGAAATCTCTGATACTTCATTTTGTTCTTGCACACAAAATATTTTTCTACATACTAATCACTGAAGAAAGCATTGGGAAATTTGTGTTCTGAATTCCCAGCAACCACAACACACTGTGCTTGAGTCTATTGTAAGTGTATGAGTAAGATTGCATCTTCTAATTATGGAGGTGATGCAAATGGCCTAGATCAGTCTGAAGCAGGGTTGTGATTTGATACTGCTGCATACAAAATGTGCCCAAATGAAAATATCTGTAGACAAATGAAAGTGAACTGCTATTAAAACAAACAACCAAACAAAAAACAACACTGACTCTGCATAGAGTTCTTTTAGTGGCATGTCACTTGAGTCATGCTAATCACTTGTGAGAACATGATCATTTTATCTGACCATGTCCTTGCTTTCAGAGACATAATCAGGAAATACTACTGATAAAGACAGTAACTAACTCTGCCACTATTAGCATCAAGCCTACCTGGATTTTAGAAAGACCCTCAGCAACATGTTCATCTAGAATAGAATAGAATCAACTAGGTTGGAAAAGGCCTCCAAGATCATCCAGTCCAACCTAGCACCCAGCCCTATCCAGTCAACCAGACCATGGCACTAAGTGCCTCATCCAATCTTTTCCTGAACACCTCCAGGGATGGTGACTCCACCACCTCCCTGGGCAGCCCATTCCAATGCCAATAACTCTCTCTGTGAAGAACTTCCTCCTAACACCCAGCCTATACTTCCCCCAGCACAACTTGAGGCTGTGTCCCCTTGTCCTATTGCTGGTTGTCTGGGAGAAGAAACCAACCCCACCTGGCTACAGCCTCCCTTCAGGTAGTTGTAGACAGCAGTCTCTCTACAGTCAGAGACAACGTTAGAATAGGAAATCACGCCTGGTGTTGAGAAGTGTTATGAGGCCTTAGTTTAAATGGAAGGATTGTTTGCTTGTGGGTGGGCTCAGCCTCAGAAGATGAAGCCACACTGTATTTTTGTGAAGAAGCTTATTTTTGACTTGCTGGCAGTTTCTTTTGATTTCTCTTTTAGTGAATGAGTAACTGATAGCATTCCGGTAACCCGGCTCAGGCTTCAAAATAACAAACCACCAAACCAATTTCAGTTCCTCTAACAATCTTTAGGCTTGAACATCCTTGTAAGGTATAATCCTTCATTTGGATTTGTTCTATTTTGCTCCATTTTGTCCTATTCTGTACAGAATTTTCTGATCTGCTCGTGAAGATTTTCAGCAGACCTAACCTGGAAGAGTCCCCAGTGATCTGTTCAATAGCTTTTGTCCTCTACCTGACTTTCAGTCATTCACTACAAATAACCAAGGGAACATAAACCATTTTATGGAATAATAATTTATCTTTTGCAGAACAGTTGGTTTCTTTTCTTTCACTGCCTCAATGCAGTGGCCACACAGAATGCTTAATTCATAGTTCAGACTGCGGTTTCTTGTTCAGCTTTCTTACTAAAGTCACAGTGTCATTTTCTGACAGGGCAACATTTGCATACTGAAGCTTGATGAAAGACCAGTAACCAACAGGGCTAGGGGAAAGGGTCGTTTCTTATCCATATCTCAGTACTGTTCTTTTGCGCTGCTGGAAGTTGGTTCTGAACACCCTCTTTAACCAGCTGTGCTGCTGAAAGCAATAAATAACTCTGTGAATCTGGGCAGCAGTAGCTTCTAGTTCTTAGAATTCTAGTTCTTAGAAGACCAAAGTTTTAGGCCCTTAAATTCATTGTTAAGTACCCAAAACAAATTGCTCTGATGATGAAAAATTCCACTTAGCCACAAATCTAATTTTGACAGCATGAGCTGTGAGTACTGGGAGCTGAGCAGAAGCAGACTGCTTTGATCTACGTAATCAGATTTGGCATTTTGTCTCTACTTAGATCTATCTAGGAGCGATGGTTCAGGAATATTGTTCAGGCACTATCAAATGTAGGATGCTGTAATTTTCTAGATGTGGTTAGAAACTTTCTGTTCCCTTCTCAAGTCAGAGGTTTTTTTTCACTCATTTAGCCCTAGAGCCCAGGATTTCAGTAGTCTGCTGTACCAAAAGGACAGGTGCAAGCTCAGCAATACCGACGCGTTTCATGGCACTAGGTCTGATACAACACCTTGGGACCAGAATGGGGGAAGCCATTCAAAGTGCACGTAGCTGTCTGGCATGATATATAGAATGACTTCAGCAGAATGTGAACTGGGGAGCAGTTCACATTCATCTACTACTGGTAGATAGTAGGCTGAACATGAGCCAGCAGTGTGCCCAGGAAAGCCAATGGCATCCTGGCCAGTATCAGGAATAGTGTGGCCAGTAGGACAAGGGAGGTTATTCTGCTCCTGTACTCCACACCAAACAGGCCACACCTTGAGTACTGTGTCCAGTTCTGGGCTCCTCAATTCAAGAGAGATGTTGAGGTGCTGGAACATGTCCAGAGCAGGGCAACGAGGCTGGTGAAAGGCCTGGAACACAAACCCTATGAGGAGAGGCTGAGGAAGCTGGGGTTGTTTAGCCTGGAGAAGAGGAGGCTCAGGGGTGACCTCATTGCTGTCTACAACTACCTGAAGGGAGGCTGTAGCCAGGTGCAGGTTGGTCTCTTCTCCCAGGCCACCAGCAACAGAACAGGGGGACATAGTCTCAGGTTGTGTCGGGGAGAGGTCTAGGCTGGATGTTAGGAGGAAGTTCTTCACAGAGAGAGTGATTGGCATTGGAATGGGCTGCCCAGGGAGGTGGTGGAGTCACCGTGCCTGGAGGTGTTGAAGAAAAGACTGGATGAGGCACTCAGTGCCATGGTCTGGTTGATTGGATAGGGCTGGGTGCTAGGTTGGACTGGATGAGCTTGGAGGTCTCTTCCATCCTGGTTTATTCTACAATTCTATGATTCCACTGCCCTTCAGCAGGAGTGAATTGCCTCATCTGCTCTGCTCATTTTGCATATGCTGTGAGGGCAAGCATCAGAAGACAGCCTAATATGCACACATTTAAACCTGGTTGTATAGCAAGAGCAATTTTCAAAAGCCAATCAAGTTACCCTGAAAACAAGGTACCAGTTTCACCCACTGTCAGCAACCCACATTAATTCCCTAATTTTCTTCCTGTGGAATCGGTATAATCTTACCATTGGGTAAAAACTTTCTACTATAAAGCCTAAATTTATTTCTTAGCACTTGAGCAGGGTCTATCTGCATCATTATGTAATTAGAGCCATTGAGGAATATTTTGTGTTTTCCACCCTAAATACCCAACAGAACACATACTGGAGTTGCTTTGCCTGCTGCCGGCCGGGCAGGTCACCAAGGGCCAACACAGTCACATGCATCCAATAAAACTCCAACACGATACAGTAAGTGGAAAAATTGTGTGCTGAGTGCTGCAAGTTCAGAGAGAGGACAAAATGGAGAGGGCCCTCCTGTTTAACCATCCCACTTCATTTAATACCAATCTAAATAATTACACCACACTTAGCCTGGATGATCTTGGAGGTCTCTTCCAACCTGGTTGATTCTATTCTATTCTATTCTAATAAGTCTGCGATGTCAGGAGCCCTTTCACAGCTCTGTAGCTTCAATATAATTTTCCCAATTTTTCTGTTTCCTGATCAACTACTGTGTGTTGTGACCTGGTAGGAAGCATAACAAGACAGTAAGTGCAAAGCAGTAAATAAATTTGGAAAGCTCCAAGCAAAATTCTCAAGTACCCTTGCAGATTTTCTGACACTTTATATTAAAATATTAATCCAGGTTCCCCCCTCCCCAATAAATAAATAAATCTATTTAACTTGTTTAACAAAATGGAGTATTGATTTGCCAAAGCCTAAACAAAGCAGCCTACATGATTCATTGATCAAGAATTTGGGCTCAGTCCATGCGATCATTAACTTCTTTGTCAGATGCAGTCATTTATTTATCAGCTTTGTTTATGGCAGAGCCTTTCCACTGGCTCATTTCAAAACAACAAAACCCAAATGCCTTCTCTGCCTTCCATTTCACTGAGTAGAGAAGACAAAACAGAAGGTGTTATCAACTTCAAAGATTTTATGAGCCTTTTGAAGAATCCAGGCGCTCTGGAGGCTTTCAAACGACTCCAGGCTTTGGTATTATTTCGGAACTGTACATCCATTGCAACCCATTGTGCTGCCATGTTAGGAACCTAACCAAACTTGAGCAAGCCAGTAGTTAAACTACTAGGAATGCCATATAGCATTGTACAGGGAACATGGGTTGTGTGACATAAAGACATTCTTCTGATGGATAGCAGTCACAGACTCACAGAACGGTAGGGGCTGGAAGGGACCACTGGAGAACATCTAGTTCAAGCTCCCTGCCAGAGCAAGTTCTCCCTGAGCACAGAATGGTGTCCAGGCAGGTTTTGAAAGGCTCCAGAGATAGAGATTCCACCACCTCTCCAAGCATCCTGTTTAGGGGTCCACCACCCTCAAAGTAAAGAAGTTCCTCCTCATGTTTAGATGGAACTTCCTAGCTGGGTACCACTGAAAAAAAGACTGGCCCAATAAAATATTTGTAGGGAACTTCTGATCTATGGGTTTGTAAAACAGGGTCTGGTCAAATCCCCTGGATTAGTCCCAAATCAAAACCTTTAGCTTTTTATCGGTGCATTCTTTCCACTTTAAAACAAGACAAGCAAAGAGTTCTAAATTCTGGTACTGTTTTAAATTCCAGACTTTACTGTGCTTATAGCTTAATAGTAGGCAGGCGATACTAGCAATGAAAAATGAGTCCTGATAATCAATATCTGACTACTTGCTGCACTCCATTAATTCTTTATCAAGAAGTACCATCACAGTCACGAAGAAGTTGTTTTAGGGTGAAGCAGGGTAGTAGCTTAAATTGAGTTATGCAGACTGTGATTACAGTCAGGGCTTAGCACCTTCCCTGAAAGGCAGGCTAGGTAAGCCTTCAGTGCAAGCTGGGTGGACTCTGCTGCCTTTCCGTTTAGGTGCTGTGGTCTGAAGGCCCATGCAGAGACACCCCCTTGTCACTATTCCACTGTAAGCCTATCTCCTTGTCCTGCAGCCTTTTAACATCAAAAATGAAAATAGTAGGAAAAGAAAATGAATCCCTTTGTGATTTTTTTGGGTATTGTTTAAGGAAAGAATAAGGTAGTTTCACTGAGTAATTTACACAACTGAGGTCTGATTTGTGTGCTGGATGGGCTGCAGAGCAAACCAGAGAATAGAGTCTGACTGTGGAAGCCTTGTTGTTGCTGAGGATGTGGAATTGCCTCTATGTAACTGCAGTTCTTTCAAAGCTGGTGATGGAAATCCCTCTGTACGCATCGGGTCATTACCGAAGAAGCAGTGTAAAATGCTACAGCAGCAGGAAACAGAGGGAACAACTGCGACGAAGATGGAAGTTTTCTCACAAATTGCATGCAGTGGGGTTTGGGTTTGTTACCAAATCTGTAATGTGGATATGGACTGGGAAGTTACTAGCTCAGTTTCTGTGTATCTGGGTGGGAGAAATGAACTTTATCCTGACCAAACTAAGTGTAGATAATTCAGTCAAAACTCCTGAATAATAAGTGAGTTGAGTTTCCTCCATGCTGAGTAATTCTGTGAGACCTCATTGAGAAATTCTCACTCAGAAAATTTTGGGACCTCCTCTTAAAAACGGTGAACTTGTAAACATCCCATGCTGAACTCAAGCATTCCTTGTCAGAGACAGGCTGATTTTAGGCTTAACTCTAGTATAACTGCTGGTTTTGGGCCAACAATGGATAAAAACCAGAAGCACTTTGCCCAGGGCAAAGTTCTCACAGGGCCTGTTCTGTTATCAATACAAGTCACAAACCTCTGCACTGAGGTCTTCTTACAAATATTTTTCTGCTCTGCAATATTGATTTAACATTGCTTTTTAAATTTAAACCATTTCTATATGGACAGAGGCAGTACTGTGTTATGAGCAATTAAAAAGTAAGACATCATCAATATGTAGAATGAGTTCTCTGCATAAACAAAGTGTATACACACGCATATATGTCCCAACTGCTCAAGCAAGCTCAGAGAACAAAGACATTAAAACATTGGCTTAACACTAATGCTGTTTATGTATATATACATTTTTCTGTCAGCAACATATTTGCACTATGCTTTCCTTCCATTAAAGATTGAATATGTGCCTCCAGAAATGGGCTTTAAATGGATGCACAATAGCTGGCTACTGTGGGTAATTTCATTTAGGCACAGAACTACAAAGTAGCCATTTTTAACCTCAACTAGATTACACATTTACTAAACCTTCCATAAATTCATCATTTGGCTGAGTCACATTGAGAAGTGTTTTAAATAAATCTATGTGAAAATTAAATTTAAGTTGAAAAGCAGCAGGAAAAAGATGTATAGTAAGTACTTCATTTGTTGTAATATGACTATTTGGAAGGAATACAAATGCACTTCAGATCGTAAAGAGCATAATTATTTTTCTCCAGAAGCTGAATGAAATAGAGCAGCTTCTGCCTATGGAATATTTTACAGGAATTATCCTTATACAGTTCCAGTTGTATTTTTAAAATTAAGTGCTTTCTTGGTCTCTAGGATATTTCCAAATGAGTTCTCCATTGCTTTGTTTTATTAACGTGGCCAAAAAGAGCACAGGAATTGGCTTAGCTAGTTGAACCTGTAGTTCATCTTCTGCATTATGCCACCTTTGGCAGTGGATGCTAACAGATGCTTCACAGAAATTTCACCACCCCGTTTACTAGAGAAAGCACGGTGGGGATGGCTGGGACACCAACGGCATGGGCCAAACCTAAACGTGAAAGGACATTAAAGAGGCTACCTAGTTCATCATGGGCCCCAGTAATCCACAGAGAGGGCAAATTTCATACTAACCTGACTGAATCTTGGTTTCAGTGTCTCCTTCCCTTTCCCTCATATCTAACGAACCTGCAAAAGTGCCTCCTCTTCATATACTGCCTACTGCTTTTCAAACGGTACGTGGGATTAGCGTGCGGTAGATGACTGCGAAAGATCAGGCGTGGCCTGTAATAATTTACTGCTCATAGATGGTTGCTGGGATTTTGAGACATTCTGTACCACCTGGGTTTGGTTGGGAATATCGGCAAGAAGGAGGATATCATTTCAGACAGCCATCCATCAAGTGACACTTAGAAGCTGTTAAGAAACAATGCCAGAAGTACTGGATTTAATGACTCTGCCTCCTTTTCCAGACAGCCTAAGAAACTTGTTCTGGCAAGAAAAGATTAAGGACTCCCCCAGACAACCAACAACTAAACAGAAAAGAAAACAAACTGACAAAAAGTGTCAAGATTTAAAGTAGGTGGGTTTTTATGAAAGAGAGGGCCAGTTGCTGCACAGTGGAGCACTGAGCAGCTTTGCTGGAGCTGCTTCCAGAACCAAAAGCAGTATGTTTACATCAACATGGTGCTGGGCTGCCTAATGCCTGCTGCTGAGAGGCAGATGGTCTTAGCTCTGAGCTACCACAGCAATAAGCCGTTTGGAGCTTGAACTAGTGTCCTCCACAGTGCAACACAGGGCTGCAGGAAAGTGCCAGCTCAGGTTAATGTTTCTTCATCTGCCTGTTGGCTCTCCTTCTGAAGTCTGCTGTAGGGGGACCAGAACCAGGATCTCAAGGTATCTGGAAAACCCTCTGCTACTTAGTCTGTCTGCTCTCTACCAGTGCTGAAAACAATGTTTAAAAATCTCCCCTCCACTTTCCTGTCCTTTTTTAACCCCCTCTTTTCTATTTGTCCTTACAGATTCATGCCCACAGCCAAACACAGAATACTTTCCTTCTAAAAATGTTATTCTGGCATCAACCCTCCTCCATGCACAGACTTCTTTGTGGAGTTTATCCTCCAAGGTAAGAATGATTGATCTCCTGTGTATCATAGCCCAGGGCCTGCTCTAAAAATGAAAAAAAAAAATGTAATTGTAAATTTGCCTCAAAGGAGCCTCACAAGCCAGGGAAATGCACTGGCCAAGGGAGAAGCAGATGCAGATGTTTAACCAGGGCACCGTATCATGAGTGACAGTGGAGGGTGGGCTACACACTGCTAAGCTGTTTATATTGGTGGCTTTGAGGTACACTGCCTGTGTCACCATCAGAAAGTTTAAACAAGAATTTTTATTTTCCCATGCCTGTGTAACTCATTACTGTGTATCCTTGCATCACTCTATCACATCTGTTTTATTTATCCTTTCTGAGATAGTTCTGATCTCTAGTCTGTGTCTATAAGGACATTCCTGTGGTTTGATACAGTATTCATTAAATATTATTCAGGTTGTTTTTTTCTTAAGAAAGACAACACTACACTCCTGAGAGACTTTGTCTAAAAAATAAAATCTTGCCAAAGAAACTGTGTGCATTAAATGCTTACTTTATAAACTAAGTAACTGCCTTTGGAAAAGAAACAAATGCAAATTCTAGTTACTGTGCTTGAAAGAGGTGACAAGAAGACGTGCCAGCATCTTGGCTCCTGTTGCTGCTTTATTGTCACAAATTGTTAGTTACATTTGAAAATGAGGATCTCTGATTGTCAAAGTTGTGTCTGCCAGTTGGTGCCTGTACACTAGAGTGGGTTTACCCAATTAGCAGAATTTCCCATGCAGGACCCAGGATAGCTGTGCATGCATCCTAAACGTTGCCACAGCTGAGGCTCATCTTGGGAGTCTGGTGGTCTGAAAACAACTGATTTACCAGGTGAGCTCAATGTAGAAGGGGCTGCAAAAAGCACGTCTCAGTGAAAGTCAGCCTTGGCACATCTCATCTAGCTATATTTGTCTATAGTTCTCTCTCTTTGACAGATAAAGTCTTTCCCAATCAGAAACGCACGGTGCAGCAGACAGAACAGTATTTTTAACCCCAGTGCACTCATGAAATGAAACAGGTCATGGAAACAATGGCATCTAAGTGCTACTTGCAATCTTCATCATGGGCCATCTCAAGCTATTTGCATCTCTCTTCTGGCACTCAACCAAGTGAAACACCCTCTGCAGAGCTGTGTACTATTCAAGCCATATCTAAGGCTCATACCAAGATGATGAGACAACTGCTTGATGGAAAAACATCTGAGAGATTCAAACTGATTTCATCTAAGAGTTCAAAGTAAAAGAGAAGGCATGAGTGGAGAGATGGCAGTCAGGATCAAACACAAGACTAAACAGAACTAAGCAGTTCTTCATCTGTCAGTAGAGTGAATTGTAGGATCCCTGGTTTGGTTCTCATTAAAAAGCAGAAGTATTGCAAAGTATTCCACAGTAATGCAGGATCCTGGACTTTTTCTCCATCTTTTTGCCTTATTGCTCTATACAGATTTCTGCATCTTTCTAGTGCAGGTAAGTAGACATGCCACATTTCCAAGTGAGTCGCAACCTACAGATGCCACTGAACTTCAACTAAGAGTTATTAGGATAGAACACACAGAACAATATGTAATGATGGACTATAAGAGGAAAAAAATAACAGCCTAGCTATAGCTAACAAATCACATGTCTTCCCTTCCTTTAAATACTAGGTAGAGATTGTAGGTAAAATCTTCTTTCTCAAGCAGGCTGTGGAAATGATTTTTTATTTTTTTTTAACAGAGAAACAGGTCACTTAATCAGTGGTTTGATGATCTACAGATCATGGCTGCAGCTGCTTTGCTAATTGGTCTCAAGTTAACAAACCCAGCTTTATTCACAGAGCCACTCTAATAAGAAGTAAGTTCTGGGAAAGCCCTACACGTATCAGTAGCCACCACTCTTAGTTTAATGACTTGAGGAATGCCCAAATATATCAAAATATGATTAACTTTATTTTAGTTGATCTTAATTACTATGAGGCAGTCATTTTCTAACTACACACTAGCTGTGGGTTTTTAATCCTTTGCCTTTCACTAAAATTAAGTTCCAATTTAGCAACATTTACAGTGTGATGTACACTCTATCCTGTAACGATCACCTTAATGTTAGGCTGTATAAAGTGCTAACGTAGTCTGCTTAGAATTAATGTATTTTCTACTGTGCAGGTCTCTTCAAAATTCCTTTTATTGGTCTTCTTTATATATAGGTCATTCTGATACCTGGGCTCATAAAAACTGCTAGGTGTCATTTTTTTTTCATTCAAAACAGACAAAATAGTAAATGAATAAATAAATAAATAGCATATTAAACATTTTGACTGAATAATATGGCATAAAATGTAATGATGTAAGTTATTAAAGCATTCTGGAAGGAGAGGAAAGCTCAAAAGATTTCCTTTTTATGCTTGCTTTAGTTTTTCTCAGGAATGTGTTTGTGTGAGAGTCACTGAGCCATCATTTGTTATTCTTCCACACCTAGATGCGGATGCTCTGGATGCAAGCTGGGACCCCCCAGTTTGAACAGATCGTAATTGTTGTGTGTTTTTCATTATTGATCAGTTGCATTTGTTATGCTTTGAAGAGTCACTGTTAACTTTTCCATGCCTGACGTCTCAGTTTAATGTAGCAAAATGTAGGCTCTAAATGAGCACTTCCGATTGTGGCATCTGTTGTGTTACCCTCTCAGCCATGCTGTATGTCCCTCCTGCTGGGAGAACCTGAGCTGACACAGTTGCTGCTGGCAGTGTCACTGTCTGCTTTTCATCTAGAAAAATGAGTTCTGTGTCTTAAACACCCTAAAGGAGGCTGAATTGGATGGTTTATGTCATTCTGCATTTTACCCAAGCAGCAAAGGTTACTCCTCCTCTATTCCCTTCATACTAGTGAGTGTATTACTCATAGCAGCATTTTAGAAAGGCTCTCATGGGAAATGGGGGTGAATGACATCAATGCAAAGCATCAAAACCCTGGGATCCAGTATTCCAGAAACACTGACTTTACTAGGAAAATTGTATAAGCTGGCTTACCTGCCATTTTCAGCAGCAAGGACTCTCTTTCCTGCTATAAACTTACTCATTTCCAAGGATGTAAGGTGAAAAAACCCCAGGGTTTCTGGATGCATTTCATTCGGGTATAGAAGAAAACAAGGCCTATTTAAGCAGAAATCTCAGCAAATCAATCATTATATGCATCTCTTGAAGACAAGCAAACCTTCATTCTGGTCAGACACTGCTGGCAAAAAGCAGAACATCAGAGATTTTATGTTGTGCTCCTTCGTGCACAGAACGGATCTAGGGATCCATGGACCCACCTGAATTTTAAAAGCATCTTTGTTTTCTGTAAGGAACGTGTGATCTGCCTCACTGTGATTTGTTTCACAGGATGTGCTGTGGTTGGATACACTTCCTACTTCCTTAAAGTCTGGGAAAAGACGGCAATGATCAGTGCATTAACCACTAGCTTCATAAATCATGTCTTGTCAGCTGAGCTGCCATCACAGACCAGTTCACATGTGTGCCCTGCTCCCCAGGTAAGCAGCAGACTTACTCGAGGCTCTCCACTCCTCTAAGCTGCATTAGCTCCAGTTCAGGGAACGTTATTAGTGAGCACACGAGCCACTGCTAACAGCTTCACAATTCATCTGGGGCACACTTATACCACAGTTCTCCAGTTCTGTGTCTGAGCTCCATATCTCACTTTAGACATCTGTGTCTTCCCTATTTTGGAAACCTGCTCTCCCCTCAACAACAAATACCTTAACAGCCCCAACCTGATTAAAGAAACCTCCCATTCCTCAAACCCAGTGAATGCTGTTGTTCTCAGTTTATTCACATTAATGTGAGGCAGCTTGGTACATTTAAAGGGAAAAAATGAGGTTGGAAGTTCAGGCTCTGATACACTTGAAATCTTTTGCTATGATTGGGAGGTTTTGCTTCACAGAAGTTTAATTGCCCCTCACGCAACAGTGAGGATAGACTTTCTAGGTCAAGGTTGAGATTCATAGGTGGCCTTTCTCACAATTAGTTCTTGCCATAAAGGCAATAAAATACATTTCTGGAGCTCACATGAGAATGCTGCTTGTGAGGACCAAAGAGTTTTTCTCCATTACTACTAAAGAACAAAATTGTTCAAGCACAAAATACTAATTTTTAATTTCATGAGAAATTTGAAATGCAGTGTTAAGGGAATGCATGGGTGATAATTGGTGGTAACTCTCTATAACCAGGTCTCAGAACACAGCAGAGTGATGTTTTGGAGTTGCTTGTTTGGAGTTCTCATGTTTTAGGGAACCTGAACCTAGAGTTTTCCTCCCTCCCAGGAAAAGCATCCTAGCCATAAGATTAGACTGTAAAGGAATGCATCTGCTCCCAAATTAATATGTCATGCAAAAGAAATTGCTTCCATAAAAAAACCTGAAAAATGCTCTCTCACATAGAGATACACACATGGTGTAACATACAGTGGTGATGAAGCACTCTCCAGAAAGGCAGATAAGGATTTAAATTTGAATTTCAATTCCCTGAATAGAAGAAGCTGCGAACTGAAGTGCCCTACCTCACTGTGAGTAGTTTAGCTGCTGAGCTAAATGAGGGTAGAAGAGGAAACAGGCAAGGGGGCTGAATTGTGAGGAAAGTTAATTTTCCATATTAAGGTCTAAATTCTATAATTGCATAAATTCTGATGTTGCCTTGCACAAAGGTCCAGTTCCAGAGTCACTATGTGTATGGGATTACCCTCACAAGATTATGGAGTGTATTAATTCATTGCATTTCCTCTTGGACAGCAATTTTTTATGACACTTAAGACCAAATAAGATATTTTCTTTTCTCTCAGTGCAGTTTCCTAGAATATCAGCTTTCACAATATTATGAATATTTATTATTACTGTGACAGAGCAAAAATATCAACTGAAGTAATTGCATAACCTTTGAATAAACACAAGGCTTGCTGTTTCTCATATCACTTAGTATTACTAACTGTTCACTCCCTTTAGCAAAAAGCAAGTTAGTGCTTTCAGTGCTCATGCAGCCCTCACAGAATGTGAAGCACAAAGTCACAGAATGTTAGGGGTTGGAAGGGACCTCGAAAGATCATCCAGTCCAACTCCACTGCTAGAGCAGGACTACCTACAGGAATGCATTCAGGTAGATTTTGAGTCTCTGCAGAGGAGGAGACTCCACAACATCTCTGAACATGTTCCAGGGTGCTGGCACCTTCACAGTGAAAAAGTTTTCCCTTATCTTCATGTGGAACCTCCTCTGCTCCAGCTTGCATCTGTTGCCCCTCGTCTTATCATTTGATATCACTGAGCAGAGCCTGGCTCTACCCTCCTGACACTCTTCACATCTTTATAAACCTCAGTGAGGCCACATCAGTCTCTTCTTCTCCAGGCTAAACAGTCCCGGCTCCCTCAGCCTTTCCTCATAAGGGAAAGGAAATTCCACTGCCTTCATCAACTTTGTGCCTCTGCAGTGGACTTTTTCAAGCAGTTGCCTGAGGTCCTTGAACTGAGGGGCCCAGAACTGAGGGGACCAGATGCAGCCTCACCAGGGCAGAGTAGAGGGAGAGGAGAACCTCTCTCGATCTACTAACCACACACCCTCTAATAACCTCTCATGCAATTTTACTGGAAAAAAAAAGTGCTTGCTCTCAAGGCTGATACAGTGTCAATTTTCCCCAAAAGCAGTCATATAAGGGTACAAAAGAGCATGTGTTTTAGCTGCATTTGCCAAGTGTTTTCCTGAAAACTCTAAGAGAATGTCCCCTTTTGGAGTACCTTTAGGGCTCATGAAGAGGTTAGTGAGGTGTCCTCTGCTGGAGCTGGAAGTCATCTGTCACGTCTGGAAGGTCACTGTGTTCCTACTGACCTCAGCACTTGTGACTCTCGGTTCCAAGTTGAAAGCTAATGGGTAAGAGACAAAGGCATTCTCTCACTATCAGCTGAACCAGTTAGTTGCTGGAAGAAACAAATTACACTACTCTTAGGGTTTTTTCCCAAAGCATTATATAAATACCAGGTGGTATTTATAGTATTAAGCCTGAGTTTATCCCTTCTTGCAGGGGGAGAAGCTCAGGCATTTTGTGGAAGCAACACAGCTGTGACTTGCCTGCAGTCAAGCAAGGAATGGAGCTCACCTCTTCAAAGTTTACTCACTCATGTGTCAGCTAAGATGGCTAAGATTGCTCTCCCTCTGAATGAGAACCTCATCTTGATTTTCTTACCAGAGTTTAGCCTGAGCTCCAGAAGTTCCCAGCAGGTAATTTTTCAACCAGATTAGAGTCAATGAGATAGAAATGAGAATTCTTCCATTCCATAGTAGAGCAAAAGTAATTATTTGCTGGGATCTGCAGTCTGCCCATTTATCTATTTAGTGTGTTTACTTGGATCTTGCAGTTATATTGAAGAGGCTTTTCAATTTTATGGCATATCTGTGGCATGTTATATTATGTTGAACTCTTGCAAATGATTTAATCATTTATTAATCATGCTTTGTATCTGACTAAAGATGGTAACTTTCAGTAGTTTATAATTGAAGTGCAAAAGTTTTGGTAGTTTCCTGACACCAAAAGGAACATTTTTAATATTTAGCAGAATCTAAAGAACTTATCCTAATGGTTGGAATATTCACAGAAAAATTGAGTTCCAAATAATGCTGAGGAAAAAGCTCTTTACATGGGAAGAAATTTTCCAAGATATAAATTCTGAGAGTGGTGTTTCTTTTCTCTTTTCAGTTGTCTTCACGGACTGATAATCTCAAATGGACTTTGTTTGGTAGAATTTCAGCTATAGGGATTATTACTTGGCATAGGCCATGAAAGTAACCCAGACCCCCTGGAGCAGTGCATCCAGTTCTGGGGACTCCAACACAAGAAGGGCATGAAACTGTTGGAGTGAGTCCAGAGGAAGCCATGAACACAACTGGAGGGCTGGAGCACCTCCCTTGTGGGGACAGGCTGAGAGAGTTGAGGCTGTTCAGTCTGAGGAACAGAAAACCTTGAGCAGCCTTTCAGTACCTGAAGGGGCTACAGGAGAGCTGGGGAGGGACTTCTGACAAGGGCTTGTAGTGATAGGGTGAGAGGGAATGGCTTTGAGCTGGAAGAGGGGAGATCAAGACAGGAGATTAGGAAGAAATTCTTTACAGTGAGGGTGGAGAGACCTTGAACAGGTTGCCCAGAAAGGTTGTGGATGCCCCCTCCCTGGAAGTGTTCAAAGCCAGGCTGGATGAGGCCTTGAGCGACCTGGGCTAGTGGAAGGTGTCCCTGCCCATACTGGGGCAGTTTGAGCTGGATGGTATTTAAGAACTCCCAACCCATTCTATGACAAGTCTAAACTGTGCTGCTTTATTTTGCTGAGAGGTAAATCAGCACAGACTGTCTGTGAGCCTGCTCACAGGGATTATCCAAAAATACTATTAGCAGGCTTGGTTTCAGTGCTTTAGAAAGTGCTGTACAGCAGCTACTGGAATACTCCAATTAGACCAGATGTCATAATGCCAAACTCTCATCCCAGCAGAGTACAACATTAAAAAAAATGTTACTTTTGGTTTTAATTTGCTACTCTATGGATGAGAGAAGTCCCATCTGCTTACTTTATTTTTAAATGAAAACATAAATGTTGTCCTGTGGTGACATTAGGCTTCATATTATATAGAGACAGAGACCCCAAGCAGCTACAATTTACATCTAACAAATATGTTTTCTTACATACAGCCATCTGCATGATAAAAGCAATGAATAAGTTTGTGAAGCTACTGTAAACAGGATTCAAAGTGTGACCCATTTTTGTGCCACTGTGGGAATAAGAATTACAGAATTTGAGGAAAGGCAGAAACGTAATTTCTCCTATGGGAGAAGGCTGGTCACACAGGATAAAGGGAAAATCAACTGCTGGAAAGATTAGATCTGAAGATGGTAGCAATTCAGCACAGCTGAAAGCATACAGCTTTTGAAGGATTCCTCATGACTTCAGAACCACCTCTAAAATCTTAAACCTGCCTCTGATCCTCTGTCAGTGGGAGTTCTGGTTTCACAGCCCACTCTTGTAAAAGCGTAGCTGAACACAACAGAGAAATGAAGAGATGTACTCTTCTCAATTTGAAAGGGAAGGTGAAAAGTTGATAGGGATATTAGAATCTTCTTTCCCTCACAAGCACAATTCTTTGATTGCTGATGGAAAGAAATAAAAATGATCATGTCAGAACAGTCTTCTGGGCTTGCTGCTAATGAAAGCGTCCAGTTTGTTCTTGGGAGGGGGGTTGTCCAACAGGAACACTTCTGATAACCTACTAATCACTTGTGTAACTTCTCAGAAGAAGGTGTTTGTGGTTCAAAGAGTAACCTTTCAGACAACAAGTTGCTTTTTGCCTGGTTTTTGGTTGGTTGTTTTTTAAGTTCCCACTGGAGGCACCTTTCTAATGCTGAACTTTACAGCTTCAAGCTTATGACTTCCTTCAAATCAAGCTTGACGAGATCTGGTGTAAGTACTGGCATTAGTGTGAAACTCTTACTGAGTAGGAGCTTCAGGAGTCGAGCTGCTGTGTCTCCTCTAACAGAAACATGGAGTGCTGTGTTTGCTAGTGATCCTAGATACACCTGTCAGGACGAACAGTGGCTTTGTTAAGATTTTTGGATGTTGGTGTTTTCTTCTATTTAGCTTAACTGCAGAGGCCCTGCGTGTCAAATGCTTTTGGGTTTGCATCCATATACAAACCTCATCATGCACATATGCCAAGAATCTCATTTGGTACTCTTCACTGGTTCCAAATTTTCCATCCCAACTGGTGGGAGCTGCTTGTGTTCCAAGCGTTGGGCTCTGGGTAGATAACTTCAGAAGTTGTGTGCAGGGCCTGAGATAGCATAACCAGAACCAGGCACTGGCAGAAGCCATCCTGTCCCTCTCAGTCTGCTGTGAAGCTGCCTACCCAAGGAGTCTGAAGAAGAGCAAAGTGAGATTTATCACCTGCTGAACTGACGCTTGGCTATCATGGAGAAGTTTCAAAGTATAAACTATTGGATTAAGTGTGGCATGGGTATCTAGTCAACTCAAGATGCAGACAACATTTTAGATACAAACCAGCCTTTTTAATTTGACTTTGAAACTGAATATTAAATGAACGACTGGAGAAGGGACCGACAGCTGCCACAGTTGAAGATAAAGATTTAGGCTGAAAACTAACATCTGATGTACTGAGCTATTTAGTAAAATCTTGTATTTAATATGTACAATGGAAAACAAGAGCAAGATCAACAATCAGACCCTAGCAAGAAGGAGGATCTATTGGAAAAAGGAGGAGGATCTCCTGCAAGCTGAGCTTTCTAATTATATTCTACTACTCACGGACTGATCAGGCTAGAACAAGCCATATAGGAAGACCTGGGAATTGACTTAGTTCAGTTTGAAAGCATTCAAATGGTATCTCACTAAGGAATACATTAACAACTCATTTCCTCAACCTCCATCAGTACTTTCACAACTTTGGCCCGTGTATGGAACAGCAAGTCACGTTAAAAAAAGCATAGGAAAGTCAAAAATGTACCTAATGAAAATATAATAAAAAGACAATTATTATCTTTCTTCATATGGTGAAGCAAAAGGAATGGGCTGATGCCTTTGCAGGGTAAACCCTTAGGTTTAGCTTACCTTAGGCTTATCATTTAAAATAGAAAGTGCTTGACGGGCCCAAGGTTTCAGCTCCTGAGTGACTTTAGTCTTTAAAGCACTTCTGAAATGTGAATGTTATGTTTGAAAAGGCCTTCAAGGTTCCTGCTGTAGAAAAACAAAATAACAGATAATTATTTACTTCCACACTGAATTATTTGTAAAGTGTTCTGACTTTTCAGAGTGTGAGAGCACAACTGCCAGTCACACTGTTTTTATCAGACCCAATCTGAATGGAAGCCTTTTTGTCTGCAGTGGGCTTTTAGCAGATGCCCAGAGATTAGGAATCAAGAATTTGCAACATATAATGTAGCTGTGACTAGCTCCAGCTGGGCCTTTAGCAGCTCTTCTCTGCTTTTTTGATTCAGAAGATTTTATAAGAATTCTGCTCTTTACCTTCTGGGCATATTGAAAAATTAATTCTTTGATGCTCCTTGTAGACAGACAGGACTGTAAATGCTGATTAGTAATATCCTTAGAATCAGCAAATACTCAAAGACTGACTTTCACGGAGCTGCAGATTTCAAGGCCAGGAGAGCCTTGATCTTATCTCTGATTAGCTCCATTAGTCTGCTTCCTTTTATATAGTTTTCAGCCCTTCTAACTGCAGTTAGAGGTGCTTACTGGACCGTTTTAAAACAATGTACACGAGGGTACATGGATAGTTCTCATCTATATGTCTGGATGTATGGATAGAGTAGTGAAATCACTACTTCAGTGACTTGGCCATACCTTAGTGAAATCACTACTATTGGTTGGTGGAGCCTTGCATTGCAAAACAAAGATTAAAGAACTTGGCAGAAGTCTTGCTCTCTCATACCATTTCACTTTCCATTTCCTTTGTCCTTGGAGATTGTCATAATGCAGCTCTGTGCATTTTCAGCTAGGCTTTGCCAGATGTCTACTTCTTGCATATATTTGGAAGAAGTTAAGCTTAATTTAATTGTGCCCCAATTCAAGAGAGTATCCCTATGCTGGCAAGTTGATTAAGCATGGTGGTAATTTTAATTATCTTCTTATCTCTCACTGGAGTGCAGTTAGTGGAGCTGATGAAGTTAACTCCATAGATAAATACCCTTTCTAAACTGGGGCCTCAGGCAAGAAGGATAAAGCTTTCTTTACAACATCAACAATTAGCCTTCACCTGTCTGAAACCATTTCTTCTCCACTCCTCTACCCATCTGCAGATCGCTCCTCAAGAGAGCCTGGCGTTACAGTTGCATCACTTTTATTACCGGCTGGTTTGTCCCCCGGTGGTTTTGCACTTGCCTGTGATTCATTGCTGCCCGTTACCTGTGACAATGCTAAGTTCACTGCTCATGCCTCTTCCTTCCGTTTTTTCCCAGCTGTTCCCCTCTCCACATGACCAACTCTTGCCTGGGTTCAACAGGAACAGCGTAAGGCCAGCATTTAAAGGATCCAAGTTAGTGCACTGACGATTTGAGGAGACAGTCAGTTTGACGTGTCACATCGCTGCTAGAACCAGAGAGATGCACAAGGCTAACGTTTCATTTAACAATCAAGCACATTAAGATGCCATTTTCAAGCAGTGGATTTAAGTGGCTTGTAACTCATTTAATTTTCTTTCTGAAAATACCCTGTCAGAAGCCTGTAGGACCAACAGCAGCATAATTTAAATGTCACTTTGCTTCCCAACAATGAATTTCAGATTCAGTCATTCTACTCCAGTGACAAAGCCTGCATCTCTGCTAGCTTGTTTCTGGTCATTTGGACCTGTTCTCATCTGGGCGTGCACAGAAGCTTGAGTGCACTTTTGTATGCTTAATCGTCTGGGTTTTAATTAAAAGAACAACAGCTTGGAGAGAACAAAAAGGAATGCCATAAATGAGAAGATCATTCACAAAACAAAGGCAAAAGGTCCTTCCTGTAATGGAATTGTGATATCCCAGTCTGCAGGATCTGAACTTTCCTTACATTTTATGAGTAACAAGCCATGGCAGACTTTCTGCCCAGCTCAGATTATTGCTAAATACAACAGGGTTTTAAATGCACACTCTGCATTCAGCGGCAAAGCCATTCAACTTACCTGGGAAGCCATCTCAGAATGGTTCAGTTTAAGGTGGTACCAAAAGTAGCCCCTGAACTGTATCTACATATACATACATTTACATAGTCCCTCATGCTCCAGGAGATAGAAACCTGATTCTGGTGGTCCAGCAGCAAGAGCCTGACTCATTTTCTTATAAAGCTGTCAAACAGACACAAGAAAGCTCAGCTTGTTCACATCCAAGAACAGCATGGGCAGTGGCAAAATACTCTATATACATTTCTAGATTTGAAACTGCTCATTTCACCCCAAAACACTTTATTGAAAATCATTCACTTTAATCCAAACTATAATTCAGGCACACTTAGGGTGACACGCAGCCTCTGCTTAAACAGCAAAAGGAAATGTGTATCAGCTAATAAGGGTAAGTAAAGAAGAATATTTCCTCCAGTGGCAATTTAGGCAGGAAGAATATCATTACTGACAGCACAATCTCACCTCTGGGATCAAACTTACAGTCCTGCCCAGCACTGAAATTGCCACATGAATTTCCTAAATTCCTCCATTTTGCATCTCATTTGCAGAAAACTACCTCCAGTTATACAAAGACACAAGCATAGCCTGAGAGGCTGCATCAGGCTGGTGAGAGATTTTTTTTTTTGTAGCTATTGATTCCTTGTTACAATTTCTGCAGCCCCTGAGATATCCTCTGAGATCTAACATTAGAGTACTGGCCAGGCCAAATGTTGCTTCACTTATAAGAGCTGATGCGTTTACATCTTAAGGGAATATCGATCTGCTGCAAATCATATTTTTTTTGTTTCAAGCAAGCTGAAACTCCAGAGAAGAGACAGGACAGCAAAGCCCTTTGCCAGTGCTTAGGAAAGGCATGAGAATAGAATAAAATTACTTTGAAAACTTGCAAAGTGAATCCAAAACCTGATGGGAAATGTAATATGGAGGGGAAGCTCATGCACGAGGAATGCCATCTATACGTGGCACCTTTTCCTGCATGAGCCTGAGCAGTGTCTGGCACAGCTGCACATCATTGCTGTGTATTTGTTTGCAAAAGACTTTAGATAAAAAAGCAGCTGGCAATGCTCTCATCATGCAAAAAAATCCCAAGCAGATTCTTCAGCATATTCTAATGACTGTAGTGACACTTGTGGGCCTAGATGACTACCTTATCACAGCAGACAGGTCTGCCTTCTTCTGAGGCTTTATTGGCTGCTCAATTCCTGCTTTCTCTAATTGCACATCTACCTTGCCAAAGAAGTTTAGAAGTCCACCTTTATTCTTAGCCACCTCACACTTCAATCCTCTGAAGGTAATACTGTTAACTCTCACTCACATTGTGATTATGTCCACTGCCCCAGCTTCACCCAAGACAACAAACTTGCTTTTTCTTTCTGTACACATGAACATTTTGCCAAGGGATTCAATTCAGATAGCATCTTGTTTTGCTAGCTACACTGATGGTACCCATATAGAGGTGCTTCAGGCACAGAAATGGTACTTCCAAAGCACTGCTTCTCTTTTTCTTGTGCCCCATATGAAAAGTAACTTTTTTCCTATCAAATAGCTAAGGATAGTACATGCTTTTTCACCCTGAAGGTCTGGATTTGATTCACACCTATCCAAAGCAACCAGCAATCACTTGCAAAGATGCTGCCAAGAGCTAACTGTGGCACAGCTAATTGACACATGTTACTTCACTCAGAAACACTGAACATATCAATTATTTTCCTGATCTGGACCTGTTTCAAATATGCTGGAGAGTAATGCAAACTTCTCTTGATTTCAGCAGGTGTTTGATCACCTCCCTAAAATGCATATTATTACCACTGAGAAACAAGCATTTATATACAGCAGAGTATGTATAAAAGCAAACTATGTTTTGCTTTCACAAGCACAGTGGTCAAGATGAGTAACTGAATAAATTTAGGAAGCCATAAGGAGAGGAAGCATATTGCTGTAATTTCCATTCCTTATTTTGCTGTGCCCTGGTGGAATTTTACCTTTCTGATCAGACCATGGATTATCTTTCCAAATTAATCCCCATGTGCCCACACAGTCCAATCGATGCAGAACTGCTCTCTGCAACTCTACCTAACTTAAACACCAAACATCCTTTGCAGACCGTGAACCTGAAAGCTGCAAGTTTTTTTCCTGTTGCGTGGTCATGACAGAAATCTGATGCTTTAGTAGACACTGTATCTCAAACTTTAGCTATGCTCAGTTTAATGGAGCTAACCATGAAGGTAAGTAGAAACTCAGTTAAATTCTGTGAAAGTGAGTTTTGGGCTGCTTTGAAAGTTACTATAAAGACACAATGAAATTATAGTAGTTCCAAAACTGCAGTTGTGCATCAGGGTAAAAAACACACACAACCTTCTCAAGCTTCTGAAAAGATCTGAAAGCAGCAGGATCATTGATTTTTGTCCTCTATAAATAGAGCATTCTTCCAGAGACCGAAACCTCTGGTTGCAAATTATAGTGACTTAAACATGAGATTAACTATATGCAAAATAAAGGTTGAATAATGATCATCATCCAAGCTGAGATAACTGCATTAACAGCATGAGGGGTTTATAAATGTGTCTCACAAATACCCTGCTACTGTGCTTACAGTGAAGAAAGCAATGTGCTCCCACCCTGATTTTAAAGTCTGCCTTATTCCTTCAGTCAATTTTCTGTTACATAATTCAACATTCAGACTATATTTTTAAAAGATACAAGTTGCACATCCTTCCTTCTTCCTAGAGATAAAAGTAAATCTACAGTCATAACGTATGATCACTTCTGAAGGAGAAGAACTTCTGTTTTGGACCACAGATGGAGAAGGCATTAATTGCTTGCTGATAATTTACAGTTAGAAGACTGTATCTCTTTTCTCTCTCTTTATTCTCAAAACAAACTGTTCTGTCACAACATTTATTTAAAATATTTTCTACTTGTGATATCTGTTTGTGCCATTCACTGAAGTCTCTTTGTCTGAGTGCTTTTCAATATGCTCAGCTACTCTCTTTCATCTCATGCTGACTTAATGACAGCCCTGACACTAATGTTATGGTTGAGCTCATTGACCAACGACTTTATTGTGCATTACAGTAAAAGCTGAAACGAGTAGGTGATGCAGGCTGCATTCTGTGTACCACCAGATCTGCACAATAAAATGATGCCAAAATATATGAAGTGTCAGGCAGCTTCTGTACTCTGAGATCATGTAACCACTGAGTACTAATTCCTGTAATCACTACTACTATTTGGCATAGGAAGGCAGAGGAAAAGAAACTGCAGATCCTTTGAAACACACGTTGCAAGTTGCAGTTGAGTCACACAACTTAGGCCTGAGACTTCTCGGTTAGTAATAATATCAGCACTGATCTTCTCTCAGGTTGCTATTTTGGATTTGTATGATTTCTCTCGCACATCAGTCTTTAATTTGTTCTTTGTAATGGGCAAGCAACCACAGTTCCAGTTGTGGAAAGTGCCACAGGGGACCTAAGACTACGTTCTGGAGCAAGGTTAACCAGCCCTGGTTAACACTTCCCATGTTGAAGTCAGATCCAGGGCACGTCACTCTGACACAACTGCCAGTCAAGAAAGCCTTAGGCAGATGAGGAAGAGCTCCAGCAGAGCCCCTGCTGTGGGTGACCGGTAGCCAGAACGATGGTGTGCATTCTGGGGCAAGTGCACTATCCAGCAATTTAGGCACAAACACTGACTGCCAAATATAAATCTGAATCAATCCTCTGCCAATTAAGAAGAAGATTAAGTTCAAAAACGAGTGTTATCAAACAAACTACAGTTTGGAAAAAAACAATTTTCCATAGCAGAAGTTGAGACTACACTTCCGTCTATTACAAATTTTACTTTTAGATGTCCAGACTGAATTTAATTGAAGCTATCTCTATCTAAGCTCTCAAAGTAAAGAATCCAGAGGAGGTTTTTTATAGATTCATACACAAAAGTACAATTGCTCCCCTGGAGCAGGATTTTCTTTTTTTTCTTTTTAGGCTTACCCAGCACTTTAAGTCATTCCAGGCTGGTTTCTCTTCGATTGTTACTCATTTTGACATTGCCTCTGAATTGAACACTGGATTGTGGTGATCTTCAGCATGGAGTGCTATTGTTATACACTGGGGCAGAGACTGGGCTTCCTGCTGAAAGAATAGCCATGGCAGTTACACGTGCTGATCCAAAACACATTTGCATGCACATACAACATATAGTAGCCAAAGAAAACCAAAACAAAGCAACAAAAATAACCCCACAACCTCTTTGGGCAGCTGAAGAAATGATGTCCGTAACATCACCACATTACAAAGGAGGCGGGTTGTATAAATGATTGCATTCTGCAAGGAGCAATTAGAGGTATCTCTTCTGCCTACAAGCATTTTTGTTCATGCACCTGCAGCTTTGCATGAACTTTGGACACTTAAACAGCTGCTTTTATCCTTTCTCTTGTTTTTAGGCTTTTGTTTTGTATTTTAAAGTTGACTACTTTTTATATATGTCACCATTTTTATGTGATTGTATAATACTTTCTAATTTATTTTGTTACCTGTGTGGGTAAAACGAATAGTGAATGCTGACTTACTTCAGAAACTTTATTAAGCCTTTGGGGAAACTTCAGTGTGCTCATAGGGAGAGGTAATATAGGGTGTACTCACTGCATCAGGACACAGGAATTACAATTCTAAGCTAGAAACAAATGGCATTCCAGAAAAAGCAGAAGGGACAACGTTTAAGGAGTTAACAATGAACCACTTGTCTTCATTTTCAGATCCTTTAATCCTGCTATTGTGCAGTTTTCACACAATACTAAATTGAATTACTGCATCATTTTTTACAATTTCTTCCTACAGCTGACCCAGTTTATGTCAGGTTTGAAAGCATTATCATTGCTTAGGGTTCAAAGATGCTGCAGAGTATTGCATTACAAGTCAATCAGTGCAGAAGTATTTTGATGTAATTTTGCTTTTGGATATAGAAGAACAGCTATCCAAATGAAGGGTGGTGTTTCATTTTGTCGTAACAATGTCACCTAATGCAGCATGCCTTTTTATACAATATGGATAGTCTCATTTTATTACATTTCTTTCTCTGTGTTTCTAATCTTAATAAAGTGAGTCCTCAGTTTATGTCTTCCAGTGTTTTTATTAACTTGTACTAGAAGACAGCTGAGAAAAGTTCCAACGTATAGCTTTTTACTGCTATGTAGCAGATAGGCTTAGCAGGATGCCACTAAAAAAACCCAGTCCAAAATCAATGCAGTGTTTCTAAACATGATACTGCTTTTAAAATCCTCCAAAAGTCAGAAATCTGCTATCAGAAGTTTTCCTGTTTTAAAGGGCAGTACTTTTCACAGTTGTTTTTTTAAACATAAGCATTGTGCTCAGTTGAAATCCATTTTAAGCAACACATTTGAGGTAAAGCATTTCATTCTCTCAAGGTCATTGTTTATGCTTCAGGTGTTAATTTGTGTTGCTCGTGAAGTATTCTTATTATTGATAGCAGAGTCCTTGGTATATGTTCTATTGAAATATTGCTAATGTATGAACTGTAACATTACATTTTTAATCTAATCAATCAAATGGCATGCATATGCAGTAGAAAGCCTGGCTTTTACTAAGATTAATTACCATGTGCAGTGAAAATGAACTCTGTAAGGTGAAATATTGCATGCACACAGACATGCACAATGAGAAGAAAAGAAAGCAAATTGTGCAAAGGGATGAGAACCGTAATAAGTTAATGACTACTTCTGTCGTTCAAAACATATGCATAGCCTTTAAGACAACACAAAACAAAGATTAAAAGCATGTTAAATCAACTATCTATTAAAGCATTTAGAGCTTTTCTCCAGATTCTACATGAAAATTATGCAATCTGTTGCAAAACTAAACACTTGTCTCCCAGATGGTGTTCAGAGTCTGTCTGAGCAAACACCCCTTCCATGCTCTGTGTAACAAACTGTGCACGCTTTTTGTTCACCGTGCCTCATTTTATGCATTTGAGGACATTTACACTGCTCACACTATGTGGAGAAGACTGAATTTGCATTGTAAAACCCAGCAATGTTGTATTTTTATATCTGATTGCAGTCATGAAGTGGGAGATACTTCATCACGGAAAATGGCAGTAGCTCCCTTTTCAGTGGCTGGAAGTTAGGTTTATTACACTCACCACTGATTCTGATGTGGGTTGTAATTCTCACAGGTCATTGATAGTTGTCCATTAAATAATAAGTAGCTAATTGCTTTTTTTGAACTGTACTGCAACGTTGAGCTTCTATGACAGTGTTTTGAGGCAGTCTTTTACCATGCCAAATAATAGTTATGACTGAAATGGGAATAAGATTAAAGCTGCACTAATACTTTTATAATGTTATTAAAAGGTACATTATTCATGCACTAGGAACACAGGGATTACCCTTCTGGCTGAGACCACAGTCTAGCTGAAAACCTATGAGAAGGTACTAAAGGAGGAGGAAGTATATGCAGTTGAGGAGGCAGCTATTAGGATTTGTTGTTGTTCTTGCCACATTTTTGCCTTGGTTTCTACCTGTAAAATGGAGCTAATTGCAGGTCTCTACTTCACAAAGGGCAAAGATTAGTAAACTGCTGTTAGTGAATTACTCAGCAATGTGGTAGGGAACTAAATGTGTACCTGAGGTGAGCAGATATTCCTTTTGGGGAGAAGTCCACCCTATTATCGCTTCTCAACAGTTTCCCCAACCTTACCTTGCAGACACAGCAAAGTAGTTCACCCTTTTAAACACAGTCAGTTATCTGGTCTACAAAAAAAACCAACAAAGACAAAAAACAACTCCCCAAAGTGTAGGAATATTCATTTAGTCTTATTATCATCAGGTGTTATGTGTAAGTGTCCATGGTTAAAAAGGCAAAGGTACTCACATGCATAAACGCATTGTAATGAGGGAATTCAAAATGCATTTCCCTGACGAAGTTCTCTGCAGTATCTTTAGTTTGCTTTGTTCATTGTTTAAGCTCCTGTCAGAAGAAACATCTGTGTTAAGTGAAAAGGAGAACTAAAAACGTAAAGAATATAATTGCAGTTAATTTCTGTGAGTTTTTAATAAAATGTAATTGTCCCCATTGATCTGCATAGCTTTTGTTAAAGCCAGAGGGGTTTAGAGACACTGGAATAGAACTTCCATATTTTGGAAGGTTGAAAATCAGAAAGTTCAAAAGTGGGGTGCATAGAAATTAGATATGCGTGAGCAAAATTGCAGGGGAAGAACTTAGCTGATCTCCAAAGCTTAATATTTTTTTGTCTTCAGAATGCCAAGGGAGACAACCAGCAGTCCAGAGTAAAACTCCCTATGACACACCAGAGCAGGGTCAACTCAGAAGTTAGATCAGGCCTTCGTCAGGTCAGATCCAAACATCACCAAGTACAGGTATTGTGCACAGGCTCTCTGGACAATCTGCTCTACTGCTTTAGCCATTTGTAGCTATGGAATTTCACTTGCTACATCTGGTATCTGTTCTTTCTTGGCCCTCTGCTCTACAGTTTGAGAATATGGATCCACCATCTCAGTAGCTCCCCTTTAGGTAGTTGAAGACAGCACATCCACTCTTAGCCATCTCTAGCTTTTTCTAGTCCCTGATTGTGAAAGACGACAGTAACCTTCCAATGCCATCGGCATCTCTGGATGCATCTTGTCCACCACCATGAACTTTGAGGCATTCAAAATTAGACTGGACAAGCCCCTGAGCAATCTGCTCTTGCTGACCCTGCTTTGAGGAGGGTGTCAGACCCTGCTTTGAGGCAGTGAGGCCAGACCAGAGGGTTTGGAGGCTCCCTTCAACCTCAACTATTCCAAGATTCTGTGTCTCTGTCCAGGCTAAGTGGTCCCTGACTTTCTATTAAATCCGTGCTGTGCTTGTATAAGTACATTTTGCATCCCTGAATAGAGTAGTCTAACACTCCATAATCTGTGCAATACGATATGCCTGGTTTAAATTTATGAAGCTATAAACCAATTTCCTGTACTAATAAACACCTCTTTTCATTCCTGTTTATCCTCCTTTAAAAATTACTGCTCTACCTTGCTCTCTTTCTCTTGTCCTTGTCTTGCAAGACAGAGACAAAAAAAAAAAAAGTGTGTGTGTGTGTGTGTGCTGGGGAGAAAAGAATCAAACAAAAACCCCAGCAGCTCATAGGAGAAAAAAAGATACTTGGGAAGAATCCAAGATCAACAGACCAGCAAGCCCACTCATTGTTCTTTATCATTTTGGCTCTCTTCCAGCCCCTGTAGGTTTCTCTTTCTTTCCAAACTGCTTTCTGCATTCTCACATATGTTAGAGAAAGTACTATGAATTCAGAGAAGTGCTTTAATTTTCTAACAGCTTGATCTGCAAAAGAAGTTGTCCAGTTTGTAAAGGAGGAGATGAGGAGAGCTTGTTGCTCTGTCTCTTTTTAATGTGTGTGTGTAAATTTGATTCTTCTTAGCAGAAGATCCATATGTGAATAGCACCACTGAAGGAGAAATGGGTGCCTTTTGCATATAATTAGCGGGCATAATTATCTGTGAAACTGTTTGGTTTTGAATTGCTCTGGCAGTACAATAAGTATTTCAAACCCAGCACACATCAGACCTGCCAACATCTTCACAGTGAGAAGCACAACAGTTCAGCTTGGTATTTTGTCACAGAAATGAGCCATTTTTTTCTAATGCAGCAAAAAGATGGTAGGGTGACAGTCTAAGAAGGCACTGATGAGGTTGATCTTACCTGTATTTTCAGTAGAGTCTTTCCAAATGCCATAGTTTGTTAAAAATGGTGACAGGATACTTAGTAGACTATTTTGGCCCTTCTGATCTATGGGGCTACAGGTTGGAAACTAGTTTACAACATAACAGCTTAAGCCATAAAAGCTTAATTAATGTAACCATTACTCAAACAATGTTCCAAGTTGAAAAGAAAAAAGGGCAAACTCTATCTTTGACACTACAGATATCCAAATGCACCCCTTTGCACAGCACTACTTGCTGTGTATCCAGGAGAAACAAGAAGCTACATAGATTGGCACAGTTTGTGCTCTGCCAAGGCTTCCTTTCATCCCACTGGATGTGGCATGAACGTACAAGGACATTTTCAAGGGGAAGCTGCAGTCAGTCTGCAACTGTTCAGGTCCACCAGTCAGGCTGGAGTGATAGGGACAACAAAGGAAACAGCACAGTTGTGAGAACAGCATGAGAACATCTTCATCCCATTTAGAGGGAGCCTGGAAAGGACTAGCTTGCTGCCACTGCTTTCCCTGCTCCTGACCCGTTCCTACAGAGTTATTTCACTAAGGTTTTTCAGAGAGCACTTTTCAGAGCTGGAAAAGGGCCTGGCCATCAAGACTTATCCCCGAGTGTCTCTCATTATCAGAGAACTCTATGCAACCAAGGAATGCAGGCCAGGAGCTCAAATGCACCAGCTATCATTTCAAGCACAGGGTCTTTCCTATAGCAAGATCTGGGGCAGGGACATTTTCTTTTCTGCTTCTGTAGTTAAGCTAAAGGAACCTGATCAAACAAATGAAAACTGCATAATGCAGGAGATCATTTACACGTTTAAAGGTAGATGGAAGGGTATTTGTTCAAAAATATTTGGAAAATGTGAATCTTCAAACATTTTTTTATATGGTACTTCAAAATATTTTTTTTTTCCTTCTTATTGAAAGATTGTTCAAACATGTAAATGTGAGAGATGAGCCCTGGTTGTTTTTAAATGTGTTGCAAGACTTGCATCTCCAAGTGAAGGGGGAAGTTTATTAGCAGCCCCTGACTGTGGTCTGAAAAACCAGCACTGTATTCAAGGAACTGTAATTGGAAGGGAGAAAACTTCATACTGGGGCTGATGCAGGATGATTTAGACATCGTCCAAGCAAAAAGAAATCAACTCAGTTGAGCATATCACTACAACAGCTAAATAATTAAGTAACGTTTAAAGCTCTTATACATCCCAGCTAGCCCCATGCTTAATCTTTCAGGAGCTTTCCATCTGCAGAAGCAAGAAGCTTTCACAGGGATGTGTAAGTTCTCACTTTGACTCCTACTTTTCGTTGGTTTTACTGCACGTCTAACAAAAAGGCAGCAATCAGACAAAGTTGCTCATTTGACTTTCAGAGTCAGCTCAGGGCTGTGGAAATGTGATGGTTTGGAAGTCAGTCTGCCTTTCAGTGCCTACCACTATTTTGAGTTCTGACATTTACTCTCTTCATTGGTCCTGACCATGAGCTCTGGGATATGTAAACATTGGTGAAGAACACATCTAAGATTTATGTTGGTTGGAATTAGTGATTAAGTCTGGCTTTTATTTTGGGGTTGCTTACTTGTTCTCTGTAAATGAGATTCTGCCTGCTACGCAGTGCTGATACACAGTTAGAGAGTGGTGCAAGCAGGTCTAGCCAAAATGAGTACCAGTTCACATGGCAGATTCTACAAACTCTGCCCAGGTGTTTCTGTGGCAGGTGACTAGAGAAAGTTTCCTCTGTTATAGGTCCTTTTTTCACTACTGCTGTAATACTTTGGTTACACAAATCTATGGACTTTGTATATACAAATTGGTGGAAGGAAGAGATATTTGTAACAATAAACTAGCAATATATTGTCTTGCCAAATGAGTCACAATTTGCCACGCCTTTGAATAGCATGAACTACAAAGAGGTCACAGCAATTCTGCTGGCAGTTTGGTAGCTGAAGTCAAAGAGAAAATAAAACCTGAAGCAACTAAGCTTGAGAGACTTTCAGAAGGGAGGGATTTCTGAAAGCCTGACTGCTAGTGCAGATAGCTGCATGTGATAAGCCTACTTCTATGCCTCTATTTACATATTAATTGTAATTCATCCACGGCATAATTAAAGAGGCTCAGCACAGGGTTTTAACCAAACAGCAGCCGCATCAACAACAAGCAGAAGACTTTGGAGGATTGGCACAGGGTTCACTTACAACGCTGAGATGACACTGATTGTTTGCTCGGGTTTGGTGACAGGCGATTGCCTCTTGAAGGCCTCTCACTACAGCTTTTCAGAGATTCAGTTACAGAAATGCCAACTTAAATGAGCATAAAATGAACACCCTAAAATACCACAGTATTGTTGCTGTTCTTACTACTTCTGCAATTGCTATCAAGCATGTGTAATGCCACAAATATGTCTCCTGAAGTGTCAGCTATATAAAAGAAGGCAAGCATATAATGAAAGGAAAGGGTGGCAAAGAGAGATAGACCATTACTCATAGTGGAAGTGAGGTCTGTTCTACATTTCAGGCATGTGAGCAATTTCATTGGCTTCAGGCAGGTCTTGGAGTATATCCACAGAGCAAAACCATATAAATATTATTTCTTACCCAGTCACAGATGAAATGGCTAAGATTTGAAGGAGAATAAAAGAAAACTACATCAATAGAACACCAGAGAAAGAAAAAAAAAAAAAAAGAGGCATTTAAGGGTGAGGTGAATGGCTTGGTCAGTGAGGCAGACAATGGATGAGAGCCAGGCAGAAAGGGCACACCAAAGAGGACAGGAGAAAAAAATCAGCCGCTACAGTAGCAGTTGTATCCATGAGAACCTGACAGTGCTGATCCAACATACGTTAGCACATGCCCATGACAGCTGCATTTCACATGAGGTTAATTCTGGCTATTTCTAATTTGACACAGGCTGGTCACATGGAGGCATTTAGAGCCCGTCCCTGGTAAACTGCAGACAGTGGAGCTTCCAGGCAAACAGCAAGGCAGTAAGCAATGGCAGCAGGCCACAGCAGGCACGAATACAATGGCAGAGCACGGCAGAGCACACTGAGTTTACCTGCGTATCTCTTTTTATCGATGTGAGCAGAGACTAATGGGCCTTTGGACACAAAACAGTCAAGCAGAATGGCAGTTATCCAAGCTTGACCATATTAAGTGAAACCATAGGCTTGCTTCACCCAAATTTGGGCAAAGCATAGGCCTTACACAAGGCAGGCACAAGCTAAGTGTGTGTACCTTGTTGACCACAGGAGCAGAAAAACATGCCTGGGTAAGCCAGCACATGTATGAGCCCATTTCTGGCCTATCAGGTCTACCACAACAGGTATAAATTCAAAGCTTCCTTAACTGTGGAGATTTTGTTTGCTTGTTTGGGATTTTTTAGCAAAAAAACCCTGAACAATGTATAATAAAATCCTGCCACAGTAACAAATGCTCAATAATTAATATCTATAGAAAAAAAATCTCTTCAGAAGAATACAATGATTTACATTCAAACCCTGACTATTTAAAAATTAATAGAAAATATTAGCATGTTAATAATTGAAATCACAGGAACGAAGCTGCACTTGCTACAATGTATTAAGTGTTATCAGCAGCTCAATAGGAAAATGTTTAACCTCAGAATAAATAGAATATGCATTCTATGAGCCCCTGAGGCTTTGTTACTATTAAGCCAACGTGATCCCAGAAAACACGTACAATGTGTACCTCTCGTGGAATCCAAAGTTCCACATGTATTCTCACAGCCTTTTCCTTTGTCTGAGAAGAGTCCCTTTTATCCCTAAATCTAGGAGGGAAAAATGAAAGCGCTGAAGAGTGACTTCACTACAAAAGAATGCCATGAAATTAGCACGACATGAATGTCTTTTAATGCCTTTTTTTTTTCCCCCTGGATTTTTCACTGTTTCACATGCTGTTTTCCTTTATCTTTCCAGAAATCTGGTGCATCAGCTTAGCAAGCTGGCAGCAGAAACAACATAATGGGTTTTTTTGGTCAACTGGTTTATGAATTCACACGTATGCCGGGAGTTTTACCTTCCATCCATATTTATATTTGTCCTCTATTTCTTCAGTTTAAATGTCCTTTCAGAGAAGATTGACTTCATGCAGAGAGACGATAAACATCAGAACCCTAACCTCAAATGCAATAAATTAATCACATTTATTCATTCCCAACACTGGTGAGTCAGAGAAACAAAATCTCAGATTCTAGTACGGAACATTTAATTCTTCTTCACAGATCTAAAACTATTACAAGGAGCTGGGGGAAGGAGGGAATAATTTTTTACCTCCTCCTAATCTGTATGTTATTCAGAGCTACAAACATTGAGATACTCACTTTAGAAAGGTTGCTAAATTGCTGTGGCCCAAAATGATGATAAAATGTCTGACAGCAGCATTTCAAAGGGTCTGCTGTGAGTGTGCAGCAGAGAATTGGTGCTGCTACTGTTTGAACAGAGAATCCAGCAAAAACTAAAGTTAGCCACATTCTTAGGTATGGACACTGTCCAGTCATGAAGACAAGGGGTTGAGAGCTTCTATTTATTGCTGCAAACTGAAATGAGGCTGAGGTGGGCTGACTGCAGCAAAGCCTTCTGAACAATTGATAAAGGTGCATAAATGACTGTGAAATGCAAGTCAAAAGGCATTGGCATTCAGGAAGGCCAGGCAGCACAGACAGTCCATTATCCCTTTAACCACGTAACTGACTCAGACACAACTGCTTGATCAATCTGCAGGCAGATGCTGCAGCTAGAAAACTGTTTTAACAGCTTGGCATCTGGGTGCTGTGATTGCTTCAAGACAGGACTGGTGCAAGCTGATGAGGTGCACTGCAGCCTGCTAGGGACTTGAGGTTATAATTAAATATGCTTTCTTCATGGGAGAACGCAGGTAAAGGAGCAAATGTGATTAGAAAACACAACTTGTGTTTTTCGATTAAAATAAGTTGTGTGGCATAGAAAGCTAATAGTGGAGTGAGTTCTGCCCATTAACTCCTACCAGAAGTTTTAATAGAAAGGCTGCACTAATAATAGCTTACAAAGACAGCAGAAAGCCTTGATTTAGCCAACAATTTCTCAAGTGCAAGCTCAAGGAAGTCCCAGAGCCAAGGACAGCACTTCTGTAACCATACTTCACATTAAGAATTTTAAGTAATAACAACACCCTGCTGTCTGGATTATATGAATAAATTCTTTTCATCTTTTCCATGCACAGAAATGTTAGCATGTGTTTAGCAAGTTCTAAGCAAACTACATATGAGAAAATAAGGGCCAAAATCGGTCTATGGACCACAGCTGACATAAATACTTTATGGGTTCAGTATGAATTTATTGTAGTTGAAGGTCTGACCCTGTTATGAAAGATTTACGTGGAGAAGTAAGTCAAATATAATCATTTTCAATGATCTGGAATTACATAGCCAATGCAAAATACTTGTTTATTGCTTTGTTGATGTTTGTGTGAGAAAAGAATAGATTTTTCTTGAAATATTTATGTGTAGCAATAGAAAGGGACAAAACCATACCTGTTTCCTGCTATTGTAGTTAAAATTAAATACTGCATAAAATGTCAGTGCTGGAAATTAAAAACCCTTTATCCTTTATTCCCCTTCCTCACTGCCTATGCCAATGAAGGCTTGACATATAGAAAATTCCAGTCCTTGATACTCCCAAAATTAACTTTTCTTCAAGTGCCCAGATCAAAATCAGAGAAACTGAAGCATCTCTGCAAATTAGTTACTTTTGAAATGGCAGCCTTCCTCCTGTGTGTGAAAAGCTGTATTTCTACTGAGAATCACAAACATTAGCCAACCAGCACATATGTCAGCAGTAACAGTTCAGCATTAATGAAATGTCTTTTTTTCTGCTGGTAATGAAATTCATTCTTGGCATTAGAACTCTGCCTTACATTGTGAAAGTAAATAGAAGATGAACAGAAATGGCATTTATTCATTAAAATTGCAAACCAGCAATTAAATCTTCTCTCTTTCTGAATAATATGTTTTGAAATATCTAAACAGGTAGTGGGAAACAGTTGTGGGTAAGGCTGATCAGGTAGCAACTCCATTTCACAGAATCACCATGGTTGGAGAAGACAGCTTTAAGATTATCAAGTTCAACAATCATTCAACTCTACCAGGGGGCAGTATTTATGTCTTACCTTCATCATCTTATCTAGACAGCTTTTCAATACATCTAGGGATGGTGATTCAACCACTTCCCTGGGCAGCCTGTTCCAGTCTTTGAGAACACTTTTGGTATAGAAGTTTTTCCTAATGTCTAACTCAAACCTCCTCTGGTGTAACTTGAGGCTATTTCCTCTTGTCCTACCATAGGATACCAGGAAGAAGAGACCCACGCCCACCTCTCTGTTACAATCAGCTTTCAGTTAACTGTAGAGCAGTCATTGTGGCTCAAGTGCAGGACTTGGCACCTAACTCAGCTCCCACCAAACTTGGTGTCATCTGCAGACTTACTGAGGGTGCTCTCAATCAGCCAGGGCTGCTGACAAATCATCAACAATGGCTTTGTGAGCACATCCACCAATCACTCTGGGGTGTTACTCATCTGGACCCACAGACCTGTGTATGTCTAGGTGGTTCAACAGGTCACTCACCATTTCCTTTTGGATTATGGAGGTCTCCTTCTGTTTCCCATCTCTGTCTTCCATCTCAAGGGGCTGGTATGCAGTGAACACCTATTCTTGCTTTTAATAACTGAGGCAAAGGTGGCACTAAGTAATTCAGCCTTTTCCTTATTCTTAGTCACTGTGGTTCCTCTGCATCCAATAAAGGATGAAGATTCTCCCCAGTCCTCCTCTTTGTTGTTAATGTATTTACAGATATGGTTTTTATTATCTTTTACAGTAATAGTAGATTGAATTCTAGCTGGATTTTGGCCCTATCAATTTTCTCCCTGCATATTTGACAAAACCCTTCAAACAAATCCATAGTGAAGAATAATCTGGGAAGGCAAGAAGCCACCCCATGGACCAAAGAAGCCTCTGCATCTTAGCAACCCCTTGGCATGTGACCCAAGTTTAAATGGTTACTCTGTCAGACAGGAAGGGGATTTTCATCTCAGCCATTACAAATCAAGACAAACACCGACTAGCGATCTAACTGTGTAGCCAATGAATCTCAGTTCCAAAGCCAAACTATTTCTCAGCAGGAATTTTAAGGAATCTGGGAGATGTCCAGCAAACATTTTGACCACTCAGAAGTCAGCATGCACTTTGAGCAGCCATGGACTGTTGAAACAGAATAGTCTGCTAACCATCCTCATCCACCTCATATCCAATGTTACTATAACACTTCAGCTAAAAGCGCTTGTCAACGGGAGCTAAGTATCATCAGCCTCGTAACACGATACCTAACACAAGTGCAAAAAAGCAAAGGCATCTTTGAGATCCTACAGAGCTCTGCAAGGACACAGACTTTTTGGAGTGATGTTTCATTAACAACATCTGTTCTTGTTGAGATGCTGTTTACTATACTTCTTTCTGCTTTTCTCACAGTGACATGGATCTGGCACAGCCCCTTTGGTCTGCACTTTAAACCTTCTCTTACTCTGGAATGTCTTTTTTATTCCCTAATAGATGCCTGGGTGGTAAAAGGGGCATGCAGGACAACAGCAACAAATTGAATCCCATAAGAAGCTGCTGGTGTCCTGCAGTGATTCCGTCAGAGCTGAATGAATTAAAAAGCCCAAGGTGATATTCCTCTGTCTCCTTTCCCCATCATCAGTTTCTATCATTCCATATGTTACATCCTCTTTGGAAAAGGTAACTGTCAAACTAAAATAATTAAGAATTTATCTCCTTTCTGGGAAAGATAAACACACCTGAAGAAGGAGCTCAGATTGTGGCAAGGATTATTTATCTCATTACTCCCAGATCAATCATATAACTGGTTAAAGCAAAGGCATGAATGATAGATCACAGGTGAAGAGGTAAGTGGGATACTGGCAGAATTAAATACGTTAGCTATTAAAAGAGAGCTGGCTTCCAGTGCAGCTGCATGGGCAATAACACTAAAAAAATCCTCAAACAAACAGTAGAACTGAGTGATATTACTGCTGCACAGCACATCATTATAAGCTACACTGGTCATAACATCCTGAAGTCTTCCTGCCATGTGATATTTTACGTGAATAATAACTCTGAGATTGGTTTAATAGTTGATTTCTGAAACACTAATTTAATTAAAAGATTCTAGGAGCTCTGCTGCAGTAATGCAGTGTGGATTCACGTCTGAATTCTGCCTGGGGTCTCAGTGAAATTGCATCAGACTTACCATGTGTGTGGCAATCTAAAGCCACAAATTTAAATGCTGGATAAGAAACGCTGAAGCTACTTGTCTCACCAATTTTTTATCACATCAATCAAAATATTGCATGATAGCATCAGCCTTTTGAAATGGGAGATCTGAAAACTCCTGTTTTGTTCTTTAAACAAGAAATCTGTTAGGAGCCACAGCTCCTCAGATAACGTTTTGATTCTGATTGATTTTGATTTCTTCCTTTTCCCCCCCCCCCCTTCCCCTCTCTCTCTCTTTTTTTCGTAGTTAATTACATACATATATTTTATTTAAATAAATGTAAATAGACTCATTTTACTGAGAAATTCCCAGTCAGGAACACACCAATCAACGGTTGCTGCCTCCAATGTCCATTAGCTCAACGCTCAAGCATAGAGAAAAGCACTGCAGATAGATATTGGAGGTGTATTAAGCCAGGAAATTAGCAGTTTTCAGCGATGAGCGCTGCAACACCAGAGAAAGCCACTCCGGTGCTTGAATGGGAGCCAAGACACTCACTCCTTTCCTAAAGACAGAAGTGCTTGCTGAAAGTCAAATTCAGAAGACATGCCTATGGGCAGCTACCTGAAAACGCTGCCTTTGTGTCATAGTTATTAGTGGGTGTTAAACGACTGCAAGGCAGGGAAGAGCTATCTTTGCCTTGCCTGGCACCCATAAAGGCTCAGCGGCAGTACTCATCAGTATTAATGGCCAATACAAAACCCCTTGAATTACCCAGAGGCTTTGGTTCAAGCCCTGGTATTAAAAAGTGCTTTATATATTTGAAATCACTAGTTAATATATAAAGGGACAGCAAAAGCTACAAGAAAACAAAGCAGTATAGTTCCTGGGATTTATAGACCAATAAAAGTTGTTGTTATTGTGAACTGCAAATGGTTTCCTCTGTGCAGCTCTTTACATCAGTTTTTAACTGCTCCTATAGAGAAGAAATCCTTTTTCATCACATTATTAGTGTACCTGGGCCTGGATAAATGGACAGAGAAATGTGGCACAATCAGGGAACATTTAAAACAATAAGCCCCAGAGAACAGAAGAAAGAGTGCAGGAGGAAGTGCAAACAAACAATAGACAGGCAGCAGTCTGATCAGAATAGAGAATGTGGCACTTGTTACAGAACCTCAAAAGCTTTTTCAGCCTCCTATTTGGCTGCTAGTAAGATAAACAGGCTGGTGGGAGATGAGCTGGGGGAATACAATGTGAATCAGAGCAGGCAGCGTTGCTGCTTTGCAAGGCAATGGTGAGGCTTCACGTGGAGCAGTGTATCTAGCATTCGTCATTCCTTCTTAGATAAGATATAATTTCTCTTGAAGGAATGTAGAACTGAGCAACTCAAATGATGCCAAACTTCAAAGATTTAAAATGTAGAGCAGGATTGAGAAGTTGTTAATGCATAGCCAGCCAGATAAAGATGATAATTTTTTCTTCAGATGGCAGGAGAGTTAGGAGTTAGAATTACGTGGCTCAGTCATTTTTCACACTTTGCTTTTCACCTACCTCTTGCTATCACATTAAGTAATGCCACTCTGAGCAAGTGGCACACTGGTAAAGTTCTGGGGGGATAACCTTCCCTAGTAAAATTGTGTACAAAACAGTCATTGTACATTCAAAGACACTTTTGATATCTAAAATATTCTTATCCTCAACTGGGATTAAAAGGCAAAATTTGGTTCATAAAAATCTGAAAAAAAAAATAAACCCAAACCAACCAACACCAAAATCCAACCCAAAACCCAGAAGAGGCAACTGAAACATCGTTTCATGTATTTTAAGAGTGTATTGGGTTGGTTTGTCTTTTAAATATTTCACTATATGTAATTTATATTTCAAAGCAAAGTGCATTTTGTTTTCATTAGGAAAAAATGGATGCATTAGCAGCTCAAAAACATTTTTTTTCAGTATTTTTCTTGAAGCAAGAAGTTCATGAGGCTGTTTTTTTTTTTTTTTTCCTAAGTGTTAACATTTTCTGAGGGAGAAAATTCTCAAAAGGTCTATTTCAGAGCTATCCTATGCAGCCTGACACAGCCTGCTCCAAAGGCCACTGAAGTTAATGAAATGACTTTTGTTGTTTTCAGTAGGCTTTGGGTCAAGCCATTTAATGACCAGAAAGGGACTGAAAGCCCTAATGTAGTACCCTACACTGAAAAGTGACTACTAGCAAAAAAGGAGTTGAGATGCTCCATAACTCAGAACATCACTGATCTGTTAGCACAGTGAAAAAGCAGGTTAACAAAATTAAAGCATGGATGATAGGAGTTCAGCAATTGCTTCTGAGCTACATGTTCCAATCTAACAAAAGCCATAGAAGAAGAGAATCACTGCAATTCTGCTGATGTGCAGGGGCAGAGGTTCACAGCCTCTAGGCAGAATATTACTGTGCTGCTGAATGGTACCCAAGCATAAAAGGTGTGGGGAAGGGGGGGGGGTGAAGGGGTGAGAAGCAGAGGGGAAAGAAGGCCTAAAGGACGAGAGTTATGATTAGAATAGATGTGACTGAGAAGACCTAGAAATCTTGACTAATTAAATGCTCAGCATCTCTTGAAAACTGCCTTTAAATTATGGTATGGAAACATATTGAGACAATTTGTCTTTTCACTCCTTAAAATATGGAGTATGCCCAAAGTGTAGCAGCTATCTCTGTTGTGTCCTGAGACAAAAACTGCACTGAATAAGTTCAGCAAATAACACAAGTCAATTAGCCTGGAACCATGGCGGTGTGAACATTCACCAGTAAAAATCAAGTATCTGGTGAAAAATGCTTGGTTTATGATGTTGTCACAAGTCCAACACTTAGGCCAGACATGTTGGTGAGGCTTACATCAATTTTCATCTTTGCAGGAAAACCAAATAAAATCAGGAAAAAATATTGTGGCAGTTTTCAGGGCTTTGTCCTTCGCAAGTCCATGTATTAGATTGTCAGCTTATGAAAAACTGAGCTCGGTGAAGTGTTACTAATTTACACCAGGTGAAAGCCAGGCCTGGAATGTATAAACTTACATTCAAAAATTAAACATTTCTATAATCCAGAGTCTGCAAAAGAGACAAAAGACCTCCCACCCTGCACAAAAGAACTTTAGGTTTGAATTACTGCATGTGCAGTAAATATTGTTGTCTGCACAGCAGCCAAAGCCTGTAATTTTGGCTGGCCAAACTTATAAGGCTTAAAGACTGATGAGAGGACTCATTCCTAATAGTTCTTAGAATAGGTCCAACTCACTGAAGAAAATTAGGACTGAAAGGCAAGCAAAAACTGTCTGTGGCTCATTCATTACTTGTATTCATAGAATTATTAAAGAAGAAAAAAGGGGGAAAATATCACAGTCTCACAGTATCACCAAGGTTGGAAGAGACCTCATAGATCATCAAGTCCAAGCTGTTACCACAGAGCTCAAGGCTAGACCATGGCACCAAGTGCCACGTCCAATCCTGCCTTGAACAGCTCCAGGGACAGCGACTCCACCACCTCCCTGGGCAGCCCATTCCAGTAGCCAATGACTCTCTCAGTGAAGAACTTTTTCCTCACCTCAAGCCTAAATTTCCCCTGGCACAGCTTGAGGCTGTGTCCTCTTGTTCTGGTGCTGGCTACCTGAGAGAAGAGAGCAACCTCCTCCTGGCTACAACCACCCCTCAGGTAGTTGTAGACAGCCATAAGGTCTCCCCTGAGCCTCCTCTTCTCCAGGCTAAACACTCCCAGCTCCCTCAGCCTCTCCTCGTAGGGCTGTGCTCGAGGCCTCTCACCAGCCTCATTGCCCTTCTCACAGACCAAGAGGGAGTTGTGATCATCTTACTAGGGACCAACAGCTGAAGAACAGCAGGATTTAGGGCATAATGAAGGCTTTCTACAATTTAAAATTTCACATCTGGCAACCAGACAGTTTTTGAGACAACGAATAAAGGCAGCTGGAGGATGTTATATGACTGTGCAACCTATGCTACAGTGCACAGATTGAACAGAGCAACAAACAGTACCATGAAAGGTGATGGCCCAATGCGCATATGCCAGGGTCAGTGACATCTACCTGGTGCCTATACACTGGGTCAGGAAAAGACACAAAGCTATTGCATCCTTTCTGCTTCCTGCATCTTGCAAATGCAGTTGATTTTGGAATATTTTGCTGCCAATTTTGTTTGACATGCCATTTTCCAAAGCGAGAGAGAAGGACCTGTCCAGCCCCCTGCCATCCTCGGGCCACTTTCTCCCTACATGCTCAGGAAGAGGAGACATCCTGCCTCCTTCTGGCTGCTTCAGCTCCACAGTGTCCCTGGCATAAACTTCATTTCTCATGGGACAGTCTGACTCTAATTGAGAATTTCAGAATGTGTAATAGAAATGGACTCTGCTGATTTTTAAGTTTCCACTTTAGCAAAATTCATGCACAAAACTGTTTTCTGTTAGACCCACAGTCACAGTCTGAACGAGATGATTTTCATGCATGCACTGCATGGGGAAATGCTTGTATTGTGAAAATCCAAGCCCCAGGTAGAAGACTCTCAAAGGCCTGTCCAAGGAGTGAAATGCATAAAAAAATACATGTAATAGGGACTGTGCATATCAGAGGGATATGCCAAATATATATGCCTTTTGAAAACCTGGCTTCCTGTGTCAAAATCCAATTTCTTTTAACCTACCTTTAAAAAAAAAAATGGTTTGATTCCTAAAATTAGACTTAGGAGTCTACAGTTTCTGGCTGGAGAGGCAGCAGCATTCTACCAGCAATTGAGTCAGTTCTCGTTAAGAGTCATGACTGTTTGCATAAAGAGAAATGACAGTTTATAGGTAAATCCTACCCAGTGTGGAGTCCACTCATTTTAAATGTTATGCTCAAAAGGCCACAGCAGCATAATAATGTGAAGGCAGGCATGAAGCCTCCAATCAAACTGCGCCCACTGGGTCAGTGCCATTGCATAGCATGCTCTGGATATTTACAGAATGATTATACACTGGGTGGTCAATCAAAGCTCAGTCTGTCTGTCATAAATATTAGACCTAAAGGCCAGGGGTGTGGATTTTGCAGAAGTGTTTCTTGTCTCCACTCTCATAGGATATAATACCTGTGTACCTTTCTAAAGCATTTGCTCTCCTTCATTCAAGCCTCTCTTAAAGAGACTCCTCTGCACACCGCATCTAGTACGTTAGTTTAAGGATACTCCCCTGATGCACATATCTCCTGGCAGAGCTCTACTGTCATTTTATTCATCTCTCCTGTGGACATGCAGACAATGAACTAGAAAGTTACATTTTCTCACTTACACTGTCTTATCAGTTGATGGCAGATGGTTTGGGGGAATCTTAGAGAGAAAAGAGCCACTGCTAATGTCATCGCCGTATCTTGAACTTTAGTCTTTCCCACTGCATGTTATTTTTCAGTGGAACATGGACACCAGAGCAACAGAGCAGCCTGTCTGACAGCGAGAGCAGCTTTTCTCACCAAGAGAGACAAATCACAAGTAACTCTGTTCTGTATATCAGATGGGAAAACAACAACCAACAATCGCTCAACAACCCAGAAACACTCCATTAGAGTAGTTCTACAAATGTCAGGTGTTAAATGCTTTGTGGTACAAACACAGTAACAGAATTTCAACATAAAATAATGGTTTTAGGAAAAGGAGAGAAAAATAAAACACAAAAGAAGAAAAGCAGAGAAGTTGTGGGATAAGGAAACAAGGGGAGCAGAGCAGGACCTGCACAGAACAGGTAGCATTCCTCGGAGCAAAACCACACTAAGAGGCCTAATTATGACTATAACACAGCAGGGCTGCAAAGATGGCCAGTGCAGGGAATCACAACAAAGCATCCGCCTGTGCTGTCCACCTACTGTTCTGCCTCCACAACGGAACAGTGCACAGAGTCTATCTTGAGCCTTGGAAGGCACTTGGCTGTGTAAGTGCAGAGCTCTCCCAGCCTGATAAAGAATTAAGCATCAAATATATTGAACACCACAGGCATGGGATCAGATGGATGTAGCTGTAGTCTCCCAGGGCTTGAGCAGCACCACCTACAAATGATGAAGCCCACTGCCATACAGACATACCAGTTCAGCTCTTGGTAGGGGATTATGACAAAGCAGCTTTGCAGTTTATGGACAAATTTAGGATTTTAGTTTTGTTAAAAACGATTTTAAACAGAACCAAAACCAAAACTCACATTAATGACAAGGAACTACCTCAAGCATCTATCTCATCTATGCTACAAAAATGCATGAACACAATTGCAATCTTTTTGTGTTCCCCTGTGGTTTAAGTTCCATCACAATGGTTTCAGAATGATGCTAAAGGCTTCACAAACCCAGGGTTTTTGCATAATTCTTGAGCATAGTTAGACTACATCTCTGAAGCAAGCAAAATATGTAGGAGTACAGCTGAATTGCATTGGTCTCCCAGCAGAGAAGCTGAAAAAGACACAATTAACATTGCCATTAAGCTATAAAATTCTCCTATGCATTCAATCCAATTTTATAAAGTCAGACTGCTCCTCTCAACTATTTTAACCCAGACAAAACCAACACTATTCACAATAACAACCCAGGATTTCATGTGTGCAGAGGGCACACTAATTCAGAGCTCATTACATTATGTAGGACTCGGATTTCTTTCCTGTGGTTGTTGGGGGAATTTGTCCTGACTGCAGTTAAACGAACTACATTAGCCTCTGTCCTAAGCTGAAAGTGGCTGTGTAGGGAAATAATTTTAGACTGTAAATTCTCTTGCTCCAAACAGTGCCAAAAACCTGTTGCTTGTGTTTTAGGCAGGACTGGATTTAGAAAAGGTTGGACTCACTGAACAGCCTGCCCAAAAAAAAACACATTCAGGCAATCCAGAACATTTTCTAAATATCACTGGAGGGCTGCAGAGATTCTTTGCAGTCTTGTGGCAGGCCACCAGCATCAAAGCTGTATGCTCCTTTTGCTATTTGAGGACCACAGCTGAGTTTTCCCTGTGACATTCAGGAAGCAAATCATAGCCTGTGTTGTTTTGCACTGGAATTTTAGCTAGAGGCTGAGAAGAGATTTCTTTGTACATGACCAGGAGGAGATGATTATTGCAGTCAATTTTTTTTCATGAAATCCTGAAACATGCATTATCAATATTCAATGTGAATTAAAATACAGCTGGTTTCTACTAAAATTCACATATACAAAGTAGCACTAAAAGAGACTCTTCTACCTCCTGAAGGATTTTAAAAATGCACTATCAGAGTACTAGTCACCTCTGCTAAGGGTTTTTAAATTGGAAAGATTTATTGCAGAATACTAATAATCTGTTTGCACATGGTAGTTTCAAAGAACTGTCAGATATGTGTTTCTCTCCAGAAAAGAAGGCATTTTTCTGTCTGTAAAGATGCAAAAGGTGTTGCCAAAAACTGCTCGTGCACTGCCAGACTTAACACTAAGCATATTACTGTTAAAATCTGGATGACCCTTGCATTCCTTACCAAACAAAAAAGTCTGAAGGAAGTGAGTGTATGCCTATGTACCAGGTCTTTAATACATACCCCAGATACAAGAGGCACTGAAAACAGTACCGAAGCTAGCATAAGCCGGCACTGACAGTCAACTGAGCAGGACACTTTGACACCGACATGAGAGGCAGCTAAAGCCAGAGAAGATGATGAATTCAGAGTGTCTGGGATAATACAGATCACAAAAAAAAACTCAGTTTATCAAAACCATAAGGGGCCACCAACTACTTCATTCCAGAGCAGGAAAGAAATAATGAAGTTGTTTGCTCTCTGACAGGATCCATGGATGTTCTTCTCCTTATCCCATTTTTCTGTTAGTTCAGGAGGTAATTAGGAAGACAAAACAAGGGGGCAGCAAAAATGCTTTAATTTTTTTTCTGGTGCAGCCAAAACAACACAATAAAAAGCCCTATTTCAACTGCTAAAGGTAGTGCACAGGATGCTACCACTGTTACCAGATCTTTTGCATCAGCAGTGAGGAAAAGTTCTTTATCTAGCTACTACCTGACTTCACCTGACAGCATGGATTACAGATTTTCCATAGAAATGAAAAGATCTTATCACAGCCATTCTCCAAGGGAATCTGTCCTAAGAAATTTCCAAATCTCTGTTTTTTACTATAAACTTGTGTGCATTGTCATTAATATCACAGAGAAATAAAGCAGATATGCAGGAACTGCTTTCTCCTTTTTTCATGACTTATAGACAGCCTCTTTCACTTCCCTACAGATTAAAAGTAGTAAATTTCAGTAGCCTCCAAATCAAAATAATAGCCCCAAAATTAAAAAAATATATATTCCACTTTGTCCTACTGATATTCCCCAGCTATTGATACATTTATGAAGGAAAAATTGTATCAGAAAATGCTGCTGGCTGACACTGATGATGAAATTTAAGAGCTCAACACAAATATAGGCAGAAAATAATCTTTCTAATGCTTTACACAGCATTCACTTAATGGCAATTTAAACTTTTTATTAGTTAACACTTACTGGAGTTATTCTTAGAAGCCACAGAGAGGACCAAGGTAAGAATCAGATCCTATACACTATTCAAATACATTTAAAAACAGGACTCAGGCTGGAGAACAAGGAACAGGCTCGTAACTAAAGTTCTGTCTGACAGTATTTGCCACAGTTTGATGATTATTAATTAGAGGTTGAAGGAGGTGACCATTCCCCTCTGCCTAGCACTTGTGAGAGTACATCTGGAGTGTTAGATCCAGTCCTGGGCTCCCCAGCAAAAGAAAGACACGAACATACTGGAACAAGTCCAGCAAAGGACCACAGAGATGGTTAAGGGCTTGGAGCATCTGATGTAGGAGGAGAGGCTGGCAGAGCTGAGCTAGAAGAGAAAATTCAGGGAGATCTTATCAATATGTATTGATTTCTGATGGGAGGCAATAAGGGAGATGGAACCAGACTCTTCCCAGCAGTGCCCAGTGACAGGTAATGAGGCAACAGGACAAAGAAAAGGCATTTCAACATGTGAAGAAACTTTCATGTAAGGATAGACAAACACTGGAACAGCTGTCCCAGAGAGGCTGTAGTATCTTGGAGCTGTTCAGAATCCAGCTGGATATGGCCTGAGCAACCTGCTTTGAGCAGAGCTGGGCAAATTATCTGCAGAGCTCCCTTCCAAATTCAACTATTCTGTGATTTTGTAAATAAGAAAATATGAGTACTCTTTTCAATACTGTCAGGAAACTCAAGATACTAATTTCTGCTGCTCCACATTCTCTTAATATTTGGGGCTTTCTTCATCATCTCAAATCAGAATAAAAACAAAGTTATGAAATATTTCATTTTGATCATCCAGATGTTTCAGACTACCAAAAAATGCTTCATTGTACTCTTACAGAACACAATATATTGATCTTGCTAAATATTTCAGTACACTGTCACTGAAACCTCTGATGAGATGTAGCATGCACCACATTTTAATTTAATATCTTGCTTTATAAATCTTGCAGTTGGAAATTGTTCTTAAAGCCTGGTTCAAATCACTCATTTTCAAACCTTAGACTCAAGGCACATGACTGATGGCACTGAGTATTTTTGCCTGTAAATGATTTACAACTAGAGACACATCACTAACACACAAAATACGTACAATACTCACAAAAGGCCTAACCTGGAGCATAGGAAGATTTCTTTACACAGCAATGCATTAACACTTTAAAATGTCTCTGCAATTTGCAAGTACTGTTATTAGCTTTCTCTTTTTGCCTTTGCTTTGGTTTCTTGTGGGGTTTTTTTGCCCCTTTTTATCTTTATCTTGGAGATACTTACATACTTCATCTTTCAAAAAAGAAACAATAAAAGAGAGGAGAAATTGCTAGCAGAAGCAAAATAAAATGAGTAGCAGAGCACATAGCAGAGGTCTCCTAGGTAAGTGTGCTTTCTTAGCTAACTCTTTTTTTTCCTGCAGTTTCCAGTACCATGGGAAAGAACCCTGGGCCACTTTTGCAGCAGCAGTTCTGAATATTGTCTTGACTGCAGCATTATGATGGAACAGTTTGTTGCCCGTTGCCAAATAAGGGACCATAATAATTACCTGAACCAAAGACCCTGAAGAATTGCTTCTGGGCAATGGAATTTGATAGTGCATGCTTCTCCTTTTATGCCATGTGATACAGCATTATCTCAGGCCTGCTAGAACAATGGAAAGGACTCCATGAAGCCTTTCTTCTATGTGCAAATGAGTCATGTCGACATGCAGAGCAATGTCCATTCAGTGCAGATGTCCCTTTTCTGTTAGAAGTCTTTTTCTGTTAGAGATTTTCTTGCTTCAAAGAAAAGCCTTCAGTAAAGCTTGGTTTTATTTGTCTTTCTCAATTAACATAGACTACTGCATGTGTTCATCTTTTTACACATTCTTTTAATCAGGTTGTAAAATGTGACCAGCTCTTTCTGAAACGTATGTTTATCCAATTAAGAAATACCTAACTACTAGTATTTATCATTAGCTATTATTTCACAGACACAAAGCAGGTATTTGCATTTCATAACAGGCCAGCAGTAAGTCAAGGAAAAGCAGAGTTAAGTTAATCTCTCTGCATTTACCCAAGTTGCACCTAACCTAAAATTTGACTCACACTAGGCACCCAAAATTAAACGGTTTAGGTTGGAAGGGACCTCAAGGACCATTCAGCTCATGAATGAATGTGAAATAGTACTCAGTGAGTGTGTGATAAATTCACAGTATCACAGTATCACCAAGGTTGGAAGAGACCTCACAGATCATCAAGTCCAACCCTTTACCACAGAGCTCAAGGCTAGACCATGGCANATGTGTGATAAATTCTTCAGCAAATGTCTAAATTGCCAGACTGCTGCAGGAAAATATCATCAAATGCATCATACATAACATTATAGTGACACTGGTGACCATGTAGAGCTGTGCTCATTTCCTGCTTCTATCAGCAGCTAAAGTGTCATCTTTCTAAGACTGTAGTTAAACTACAGCTAGATATACACATTCTCCATTGAAAAGTGTCAGCTAAGAGCACTTTTGTAGTAGCAAAAGCCCTGGGGTAGACACAGTCACACTGAGAAAAAACACAGCTTATTTCATTCGGGGTAGTGGCATAAGCAATTCGGACAAGAAACACTCCTTTACTGCTCTAAGATGCACCCAGACCGGGAGGATTTTAATAGAGAGTAGCCTATCTTTTTGGTGAATGGCTGGGATTCAGTGAATTCTGTCTGCTGCTTTAATCATCAATTTTCCCAGTAAAGACCAGCTACTGACAGGGAACATGATAAAGAACACTGATTTATTGCTCCTCTCTACAGCTCTACTAATATATATAACAGCAAAAGATAAAAGGACTGAGCAAATCCAGTGTTACTGAATTAAGGCTTTGGCTACACACAACAGTTCAATTTCTTTAATTATATTGTAAGCTGTATTGATAAAACTGTTCCTTTGCTGCTGTAATATTTGCTGCTATAAACTTTTAAATATTTCATATGCTGAGCTGGTCTGAAGCACCTTCACAGTGGTATAACTAAAAAGCTACTAAATGAAAATGTCCATGATTACATTATATAAGTGGACCATACTAAATTAAGGTCTGGCAGTGGAAATTTACCAACAATCAGAAAGGAAAACTCCTACAGAGGATATTGAAAACAGACGAAACCTATTTTTTGATATCCAAGAGGGAGAGACAGGTTGGAGACCAGGTACTACAAGACATAGAAACCAACCTAGTTTTACTTTCTCAGCAGCAGAGTAGCACGTGCAAGTCACTCTCTTGTTTGGAAGTCAGACAAACCCACAAAAGCTTTAGAAGATTTACATCTTCATCCTTGGAAAGCAAAAAAACCACCCAGCAGCATGCTTTGTAGGATCAGATCCCAGTCAGTGACAGTCAGGGCTGTCTTAAACTCAGCTTCTTAACAGACATAGACAAGAAGAGAAAAAGAGGATTGGCAGAGCAAATGATGGCTGCTGTAGGTTGCAAGATAATATAGTCAAAGATGGAATCTGTAACATAACTCTCCTCTCTCACTGTAATTTAGCAAAACAGGCTATGCAGTCTGCTTGAGAACTCAGTCAAGTGCCAGATGATAATAATAAATGTGCAATAGAGTCATTCAGAATTTCTTCTCTTTTCAAATGGTTAAAAGTACTTCATTTTAAGAACATAGTTTATCAACCTCATTCAAAAAAACAGACTCAAAACCACAAGGCAAACAAGCCTGTCATGAAATATGAGGCTGTGTATGCCAGTCTGGACACGGTCCTGTTGTTAAGTGAAACAATCACTATTTCCCTCCAACACTCAGTATTTGGGACGTGTGGATTCAGAGGAATGAAAAATGGGACCCAACACTAACCTCTCCTCCCTAATTATGACATGTATTGTTTCATAAATGAAAATAAAATTAATAGAGAGAATGACTCATGGGGCTATTTACCACAAACATTAATCACAGACAACGGGGGCTCTGAAGAGAAGGAATTTAGTTGATATAAGTGTCCTGATTTATATGGGATAAGAGTCTACACTTATCAGCTCTTACAGTGGCATTAACAGTGCTCTTACTAAATAAAGCACCACACTAAGTCTGTATTTGATGATGTGCTCCTAGAGAATATAGCATGATAAAATTCTTGGATGGCTCCTCAGCTGGCACAACCCCATTGGAGTTCTGCCACTGACACCAACTGAGGATGTGGCTGATTACTAAATTTTTACCCTGGGCCATGAAAAGTGTGTTTTGCAACGTGTCAGCTACATTTCACATGCAAGCAGAGAGCCATAATCATTAATGAATGGCAGTTAATTCTTTCTGTACACACTGGCAGGCATTATCAGTGGCTAGCTAATGAATGGAGCTCTACACCAGCACTCAGAGAAGTGCTAGGATCTTGTTAGTCAGCTTCAGTGAATTTTGGACTTCAACGGCAGTGCGGGATTAGTACCAGGTCCCTGAGTCACTACAGGACCCCCATGCACCAGTGAACAATTTATTGAACACTTTATTCTTATTATATTTAGCTGTGGCATAGTCATGACTTGGCATTAGATCCAGTGTTTAAAACCTGGGGTTTATGAAAAGAATTGTATCCAATTTGAACCCCAAAGCTGACAAGTTAAATCAATGTAGTTATAAGAAAATACATACACCATAAACTGCATAAACACACCTCAAAACTTTGGGAAGATAAATTAACCAGAAATGTCAACTAAACTAAGAGGATTGGGTGGCAAGATCTGCTTTGAGATGGGACCTGGTGTATGTATTTCCAGAATGCCCCAGCTGAAAAAGAAATAAACAAAAGCCCAAACATAAATGAATAGATATATACAGTCTTAAAACTTTGGAAAATGTGCTTTAGCAGCTGCTGCTGACAAATGACCAAGTGACCATCCAGTAACTTTAGGATTATGGCAACGGTCTTAGAGCTGGAAAACAAGTTCCCATGAGTTCACTGCACAGGTGATGGGCACTGGTTATGGAGCTGATACAGAGCGTTTCGCTCTGGCTCATTGTATGCAGTTAAGTACAGGACTAGCCTTACTACAGCCCAAGAACCAGCCTTACTAAACCATGCCTAATTAAACCAGCCTTTGTAAATCATGCAGCAAGCTAAAAATTTAACTCTCATTGGCAGAGAAAACAGGCAGGACTCGTGCAGCTTGCACTATAAAATGACTCTTCTTTAAAAAAATATTTTATATATATATATTGTCTGATCATCTTTGAAAATTCTGATTTCAGTAATAACTCCATATATTGCCTTTAGCAGGGAATGTTCAGAGGGAAGTAAGATTTACCTACTGATTTTACCTTTGCAGCGCAGAGGACGCAATGGAAGCAATAGAAGCAGCAGAGGGATGTGTTTCATCACACAGGAAGCCATCAAGAACCGTTTCTAGAAGAAGAGACCATATGCAGACTACGACAGCATGATGTATGAGTTGCAGTGCTGAAATCAACTCTTGGATTCAACAGTGCCATTTGAAGGGACAAACCCATTATTTTCTTTAGCCATTCAAGCAGGGGAAGCACAGCGACTCAATTGCTAGCACAGCTACCAGAAGGAAATTGTGTATTCCTTTTAGTATTCAAGATATTGCTCTATTGCCTTATTCATATGAAATTCAGCATCTCTTTTGAAAACAGCAAAACAATGACTTTGTCTCCATTTTAATTTGGAAGGAGTCCAAATTAAGCTACTATGAGAGATAAATGATATAATGAGAGCTTCATGCAATTTACTGTAAAAAATGAACAAGCAAAATGACCTCTCAAATGTTTGCATTTTTTCTTTCTTTGAACTTCCTGAAATTTTCATGTTCTAGGTAGCAAAGTCAAGTTTCATATTCAGCTTTCCTGGTAATGTCAACATGCACATGACAGGTTCCAACTAAGCAGAAAAACAGGACATTAGGATGCTAACCTAGCGTTCCATTATTATCAAGAATAAATGAACTCAACTTACACTCTATATTAGCTGTTTCCAGAACACACTCCTAAGTACAATACTGTCCCACAGGAGTTTGTCAGGATGGCAAATATTAGATGTTCTGGCAGGGAAAAGAAGCTCTGAGATGCCTTATTATTCTAAGCTATACTTGTGAACAAAAGTATGCTGGTGAAAACGCAGGCTCCTAGGCCCTACGATCACAATCCTTTTGAGTAACAAATTCTGCTAGCTCATAGCAAAGGTCATCTTCAGTTTTGCAGCTTCAGGCTTTTAATCCTAAGTAAACCAATCAGATCCATATTAAGCAATGAACATATGATGTTAATTAGCATAATTATGCTAATGAATGTTTCTTCAAGGAATCTTCATTCTTGATTCATTAGTTAGATATTATCATCTGAAACCAATGGAAAATGTTTGGAAAAAAACCAATTAACCCCTTTGGGGCAATCCCAGACCTCAGCAGATTGGTTTTCAATACTACATTTCCTACTTATTCCCAGACTTGCACCTGTCTATGATCATCATTTCACTGGAAGTTCTTTACCTTTCTCAAATTCTAAATTTTCTTTCTGCCATGGACTTCAGCTCTGCCTGGTTAAAAACAAAATTCTGTCACTTACATAAAAACTCTGCAATCACATTTTATTTCTGAAGTCCTCTGTATTTCTTTGCACGATCTAATACCTTAACTCAGTGGCTGGTGTTGTTGGTTCTGCAGACTATCCCAGCAGCAGCACATCCTGAACAAGAATGGGAAATCACTAAAACAGCAGAAAATTTGTCAGAGTCTGCTTGCATAGAGCTAGCACTAGGGACTAGCACTATTCTGGCCAGTATTTATGCTGTACTCTGCAGTAAAACAAGTACTTGCTGCAGATGGTTCTTGCTGTTTTCTATCATACAGCTCCCTTTTAACATTCCTGATCCAACATGATGACCTGCATTACTAAGGTCACCCTAACACTCTGCTGCATTAAGGCAGACCCAGTGTCATGCAGAAAACATAGGTTTTTAAAGGCCAGCAAGCTATTTGGCCAGATACATTTGAGGCATTCAAATATTATTCCATCCATGCACTGGCATTAATAGCATCTACATGTGTGAAATTTTTATGAGTGGATACAAAAATCGTCACTCCAGTAAATTCAAGGCCACATCATTTTAGCTCAGCAGCTAAAGATACACAAGATACACTTTTCTAACGATGAAATGCAGGAACATTTCTGTTGGTGGATATATGCTCTCCACACTAAGCCTCTTAGTGCTCCAAGGTTAGGGATTTTATAGCCCATAATCAGCAGTGCCTCATCAGTGAGTTTTTAATATGGTTTTTTGGGGGCTTAAAATGCCTGGAAATTGTGTCCTGGAGTCCTGCCTCCATAACACATTGCACTTGCACATAGAAAGGGCAGGGAATTGTCAATACTGGCTTGAGCCTGAATCCTCAGTCACGAGAGAGGTGGCATACGTGACATCTGACTGGACTAACAGGCCTGAGAAGTTACAGGTCTGTAATTCTCCTCCTACCATTGTGTCATTGCTTCGCTCCATCAAAACCGAACAATAAAACACGTGAGGCGCTCTGCAGCGACCTGAGTAATCCCACTGAGGTCACCGCGGAGACTGATTTATGATGATTGACAACTGCCAATGACTATGAAAATGGGTAGGCAGTATAGCATACATTACTTATGCCTGCAGAACAGGGCACAGAGAAATCATTTTCCCTTTTAGTATTCCTAAAGGTTTTCTCTTCTTAGCTTTATTCAAAGAAACTTAAGACGCTGGGAAAATGCTGCAGCATATATAAACAGGGCAAACAAGTCAAGCTATTTTAAAAATGTCAGTCTGTTAGCTGATGTAAGGTTCTGACTTAATATGTAAGAAAACGAATGAGTCTGAAAATCTCTGTTTAGTAGTTTAGAAAATGGAATCTGAGATTGCTTTAAACAAGGTCATAAAGACCTCTCAACCTTTCCTTTTATTTATTTTCTTGCAAATACATTGAGTGGCTTGATGGTGCAGCACAGACAAATATCTACACGCTTCCCATAATGAAACAGTGTCATTACTTTATCTGAAAAACTCCTGCTGTAATTGCAACCTAAGTAAAACATCTCCAAGACTGCGAAGAAGTGTCAAAACAAGAAACAGAATAGCCTAGACCTGAGATGTTTCCCATTTGCAGACCTTCATATAGGTGCCTTTTTTCATCCTTTTAGGCGTGTATCGGAGAGCATAATTTGATGACAGACGTGAAACTCTGTATTAGTTTTTATTTTGACAAATTCATTAAACATCACCTCGCTTGAAAAATGAACCAGGAGGCACGAAGCCAGCCTGGGAAGATTGTACTTCATAAACTGAATTGCTCACATGGGCAACATTTGGGTGGAAGTTATAGATTTTCTAGCATATCCCTGATAGATAGCACTAATATAACTTCAATAAAAACTCCGGATATGTCAATATGAAATTTTTTCTAGCATCCAAAGATGTAAGATACTTCAGCTAATAAATTGGAAGGCTCCCCGTTCCTCTCAGAACACTAACTTACACCTCGGATTACAGCAAATATCGAGACCAGCCAAGGTACAGCAAGCAGCTGGAGGTATGCTGCTTATAAAAGCTGAAGTAAATGAAGTTATCAACCTACTGTAGGCAATAATTGGGATTTAAGCCTTCGAAGAAGCATTTCTGCAAAGTGTTAGCATTTTTCTATTTCTAACTGTTAGCTAGCAGACAATTTTTCAAAACTGACAGATGAATGAAAAAGATAAACAGCATTTGCTGCATACAATTGATGTTCTTTCTCTTTGTTCCCAACACATGACCTTTCACTTACCTCCCTATGATTTACTGACTTTTTTAAATTGCTACCACTTCAAAATTGATTTGGTATGATGAGTGCAAACAGGTATCTCGTTTGAAAGAAAAGCTGATAAAGGACTTAAAAGGTTGCTAGTGCAGGAGGACAGGACAGTGTGTGTACATGCACACCTGTAAGACACAGATACGTGTTTATGTGTGTGCACACAAACACAACCAGACAGCGTAAGGGTTTGTAGAGGTTTAAATTAAGCACCTTACAAACAATAACCTACTACAAAAGGATGCATGCTCACAAAAGGTGGCTGGAAACAGCTGCCTGCTTATTTTTACATGCTCATATACCAGTGACTGTAAATAGAAAAAAGGCACAAAACCTCACAAATATTAGAATAATGCCAGTTTTTAAACTGAAAGAAGACACCATAGAAGATGTCAGAGTCTGAAGTAGAATGGTTTCAGCAGCTTGAGACACTACTTGGGCCAGTATCTCCCCTAATATCTAATTCCCATACAACTAGTTAAACAAAAATAATCAAGACAGCAAACTTAGATGCTTGTTAAATTATTATTATATTGACCTGACTCAAAATTCAGTTTCCTAACTCTCAAAAATAACATTGGGTGTGCTAGTTTGAGCCTAGCTAGCATGTTTTGGTGAGAAGAACTAGATGATAGGCTGTAAAATGAAAACAATGGTGAGGTCTACTTCGCTCACAGTCTTGCTGAGATGTATACAAAAGAAGAAAGGCAAAACAAAGATGAGGTCACTCCTGCTCTGCCCTTCGTGCTGGGGTAGTCGCTTTGCCTGCTTGGCTCTGGGCTCGAACCCACGACCCTGAGACTAGCAAACTAGTCTCAGGCTCAAACTAGCACATTGGGCAATTCAGAAAAAAACAAAACTATTTTTTTCTGTTAAGGCAGTGGATGATTTTATTCTTCCTTAAAAAATGCCCACAAATTGCCCCTCTTTTTGCCCTAAGCTAAAAAAATATTAATAGAGGTGGAAATTCTTTTGGTTTTATTGTTGGTTAAGTACAATAGAAAAAGAAGAGGATGTTATATGCACAACATGGTTGAATAGAGTACTGGTTAATACTGCAATCAGATTTTCCCTTCTGTGAACAAATGCATTCAGTTCCATAATGTGTTCATTAAATACAAAGAAATGTACACAAGTCTCTGTTTTTCCTCTTAACAGATATGTGATTAATCTAATAGCCATACTTCATACTTCCAGAATTATTATCTTATTTCTGAAAAGTGGTGAACTCAGAAGACAAAAGCCAACAGATGACAATATCATTACCCCAGTTTCTAGAACAAGATTTGTGGTTAGAACAAAACTTGCACACTGTGGAGCAAAAGCAGAATTTAAACTGAGTTACTGAAGTACCTGTGGACATTTTCTCTGTAAGGAGGAAATTTCAGCCTGTGCAGAAATGCCAACTTGCACAGTAAGCTAGTGCTACAGAGCTCTCACCAGAAGCTGCAAAATCAAACTGAGTCCCAAAATCTTTAGTCTGTAAAACACATGTTTACATGCTCAGTATGTTTCTTGTTTGCTTTCAAGAAAAGACATCATTTTGAAACTAAAAGTGCACTTGCAAAGTTCTGTATTTGTTAAAATCAGGGGACTACAGACAAAAGTTTTTAGAAGGACATTCCGGCAGCAAAGTTGCAGAGGTGTGCCTTAGTTTGTCCTCCTGACCAGAGAGGGAAGCCTGCTCCCTCCTTTCTTACACCAGTTCTAACAGCAAGGCCACTTAGTGATGGTCCACTTATATTGCTTGCAAGCCAAAATGCACTGGAATATTAAATCAGATAATAGTAGAGGTTAATAAAATTTGAAACACTTAGAGATGTGACTAGGCAGAGAAAAGCTCTTCAGGTTCATGAATCTCCTCACATTACCATTACATTCCAACGGATGATTCCTCATCTGCTAAGGGGAAGCAATTATGGTAGGGGAACAGACTGCAGAGATGACCTGAACCTTGTTCACAGCAGATGATAAAATATCATATATGGCTCAAGAATGGTGGAGCTGGTGAAAAAGAACCATCAATGAAAAAGATTGAAGGCTGGGCTAGGTCTACGAGACTATAAAAACACTAAGAGTAGAACTTATTGTATAGATATAGTTGAAATGGCATTCCATAACAACAGCAACTTAAAACAAGATGCATGTTTTATTGCAAACATAACTGTATTATATATAGTGAGAGAGATACACACAGTTATCTCCCATCACCAGTGATGACAGAAAAAGTAGGCACTCATGTCTGTGAATACATGCACTCTGGAAAAGCTGCATCTGCCAAAACAGGCACAATTTTTCTGGGATACCATTTAGCAGGTTAAAAATTAGCCTCTTATAATGTGAAGAAGTTGGCACCAATTTAAATTTGAATTTCACATTGACTCAAAAATAGTTCAATTCAGACTTTAAGGCTAACACTCAGAAATTAGATTTATTGGACTAATTGGCAAAAAAGCATATTACAGTTAAACACATTTTGTGGCTTTAAGACTTCTACAAATGATTTTGGACACTGCCACCCTTAAAAAGGTATGCAGACACAGAAAAGGAAAGATGTTGCTGAATGTTTAATGCTATCCATTTCCCAGCACTGCCTAGAAGTAAACAGGAATGACATGTTCCTTTCTGATTATAGGCTGTGAGTAAGATCAGCTGGCTTCTTCATGCTGATTTCTCTGCTCTGTGTGCTTCTCTCACAAACCTTCGCATCTGCCTTAGTCTTGCTGCCCACTAGCATATGGTGCCCTTGTATGTGAATCTGCTCGCACAAAATGACAGTAAAGTGATTTTCATTTGATGCATTTCCTTTACCAGAAATGGAAGTGATTCTGTTCTTATCGTACTAGACAGATAACTATTTCTAAACAGACTAATTACCTTTGCATTTTTCCTTCCTGTTCTTAGCTACAGTGTGGTTTTCTTATCCTATCTCTTATTGTCATCACAATAAAAATAACCACATTAAAAAGTGAGATTTCATCTATACAGAAATACATTTTCGAGCAGCATGAAGCAGTCTTGTGAAAATCATCCCTGGATTGCTTTACTGGTGTGTCTTTACTTACAGGGTTATGTAGTGGTTGTTTGACTTTTAAACTCAATGCAAAATATTATTATCTAGTTTAGATTTATAAAAGCCCAGCACTGAATATCTGAATAGTGACTTGCTCATGTTTTAAAGCTTGCTCAGGCATTCTTCAAAATGATGGTCAGCATGTTGATTCTGACTAAATGAAGCTGAAAATCAGATCTTCTCAATATATCACATCAGCATACACATCTGCTGATCAGTGTTAATTAGTCCTATATTTTCCAGTCTGTAATCTGTGTATGTTTTATGGAGACATAAGTAGCAATACATTTGCATATACAATCTCTCTTCGGAAGCTTCTGCTGAGCAAGTGACCAATAAATTGCTGTTAATGTAAACATTAATCAAATTGAATGCCAGTATGGAAAAGGTCTCAAGCTTAGAGGGAAAATCACCTATCTACCATGTATCTTACTGCTGAACTGTAATTAAGACTGAGATCTTTTCTGAACATTCAATGACAAATAAATATATTTGGGTTAGCATCCTTTATGCCACTTTGAAGAGCTAATCACTTCACCATTAGCGAGAATGCACGCCCCAGTCAGTCTACACTGCTGAATTAAAGTTCCATTCATTGCATGAAGGAATCAAAAAGAAGAGTGAGAGGAAAAATTTGCATAAATTTGTATGAAATGATTTAATCTGAGCAAGAAGAGGTCAGCATATAATGCCACAAAGCGATGAATACTTCACAGAAATGTAATGACCGATATTTGGCCTAAACAGGCTATTGTATGACCAGAAATGTACCACTATTGTGAGCAAATGAGGGATTGCAGTTACAGTGTGTCAATGGTAATAAATATATAAAAGACAATCTGTTGTCATGAAGAGAGAAAGCATTTAAATTATAGTGCTGTTCTGCATTTTAATGACATTCTTTATGTTATGCATCCCTAAAAGATTCTCTTGTTCTTATTTATCTTTCCTCAAAAAAAATTCCCTGTCCACTACATGAAATGAAGTCAAATCAGAATCTTTTTATCAATTTCCCAAGGTTATGACTCTGCTCATGCACAAAATGGACTGAACATTTCTACAGAAGCAATGTTTAAGTTTGGCCAAGAAAAGGAAGAATTTGTGAATAGAATCATAGAATTTTGGGGGTTGGAAGGGACCTCAAAGACCATCTAGTTCCAACGCTCATAGTTCACAGAGAGGCAAAGTGGCAAGCAGCATTTTCTCAGATTCAGTGCAAATATAGAAAAAATATGTTATCAGAAATAAGAGAAAGCATTAAGATGAAGAAGGAGGAAGAAGTGTGACTTAAAACTTAGTTATCTAAGAATTTTATATGCATTCCTTTTTTGAACTACAATGAACTGTGTATAGAAATCTACTCATTCAAAAAACATTCTCCTAAAATTAACTGAAAGAGAAATACTGCAGTTGCATACTTCTGCATTATAATTAGAGGGACACAAACCACAAAATAGGAGGGATCATGGTGGAGCATCAGGGGACCATGATGCTGTGCCAAAGGAGACAGGAAGCTAATTAATGAGATGAATAAAGGCAGGAGGGATTTCTAGACAAGACATGACAGGGAGTGCATTAGTTGTTGAGGGGAAAAACCTTGTCACTGAATGCTGAGAATCATCAAGACTCACTGATGTCAACTGAAAAGGGACAATGCTTCATAGCAGTATGACTTTGGAGGACAAGACTGATAAAGTAAAAATGGATCAAAAAGAGCAAATAAATTTAAGCAAACTTTAAGCTGAAAACAAAGTCTTGGAAAAATAGGCTGAACTCTCAGTGTACCAGCCCTAAGTATTTGACAGGATGAATACAAAATGAGAGGCCAGGGGTTTGGTATCCCTCCGTTTCTTGTTTGCTCTCTAGATACTGAAAGCTGGGTAATTCTTTTGCTGTGTTACATTCATTTTCTTAATTACCAAGTACCAGTGTTTGGGCAGATCCTACAAAACCACGTACAGTTGGTGCAGGACCACATAAAGCCATGTGGCACATTTTCTTGCTGCTAGGGAGCAAAGGAAATACTTTAGGAGAGAGATGTGTGCTATGAGAGGATGGCTGCTTTTTGTAGCACAAGCAGTGGTTCGTTTCTTGACTGGCTTTCTGAGTTGCTTGCTGTGATCAGAATAGCCTTTTGGTTTTTATATTGTTTCTTACTGTTTCCTTTTAACCTTTTTTAAAAGTTTATTTTGACTGATACTGGTTTAATTGCAGTAATAACCACAAGAAAAAACTAAAATACAATGATCTTTTAAATTAGCATGACTTACTGAAAAGAAAGAGGAAACATTATTTCTCTCCTCAGTAAAAGCAGTAAAAGCTCAGGAGGTTTTTGGTACTGTTTTTAGCACAATTGCAAAGATTTCACGGGAAGATAACTGTAATTACCATCAAGTAGAGCTTTGACCTTAACACATACCTCAAAGGACAATTAAGTTCAGCTCTGAAGTGTTTTATCTTTAAGCCTCTTGCTGAATAAAACCACTTTCTTTCTACAGTCCAGACTTCATTACGTGCCAAACACAGTATTTGTGGCTGTGATGGAGCACCAGACATATAATGTTCTGGCTTTTATAGTATATGCATAATAATACACAGGTCACCCAACCTTCCTGAGTTTTCCTCTCTTGACTCCTTTCTTAATATGTCTTTAAAGACATTTGTGGTATCACTCTATTTCTTCTACACAGTGCTTGCACTTATTGTGGATGAATAAAAATTCTGGAAGTTATCAGAACAGTTATCTGTATAGTGATTTGCTTAGCTTTCAGTTGTATAGACAATGCTTGTGCTGCCAAACATGAACACTCTGGAGCTCTGATGAGGTAACTTTAGGCCTGAGCAAGGTAAAGTTAGACTTGAGCAGCAGGAGAAAATTTGCAGAGTGCAAAGACTATGCTTTCAAAAGCAGAAAAGGAGGAAAAATGCCCTACATTCCCTGTTAACAGATTGCTCTCCAGCATATCCTGAGCAACCTAGCTTCAGGTATGTCCTGTGGAAACAGCATCCGATACATGCAGCACTATGTATGGTAGCAAGCACAAAATTGCGCAGTTAATAAAGAGGATTGGAACTGCCTCAGACAAGTCGGCCTGGCAAAATGACCAGGTCACCACAGTGTGTTCAGATCCTGTGATCCCAAGCCAGATAATGAGGACACACAAGAGATTATGTAGATGAGGTGTGTTTGTGAAAGGCTTAACAATGCCTTCTAACTTTTTACAGCTAAAATTATAAACTTGTTAAGAATCACAGATTTGTTTTATTTGGAAAAGACCTCTAAGATCATCAATTCCAACTGTCAGCTCAACACCACTATGGCCATTAAACCATGTCCCAAAGTGTCTGACCTGAAACTGCAGCAGCTGATAATGATCAGCCAAGCTTTAAAGAGCCCTCCTGCTCCGAAGCTGAATACTGATGCTGGTGCATTCTGTCATCTCAAGTTCTCTTGATTCCACAAGGATCTTATGCAATTTTCCCTAGCAATTTTGGGGAAATGGACCTAAATGGAAAATGAATTTAAACTCGAAAGAGGTATTGTGCTTATCAGGGAAAATTTTCCTTTGCATAGTAATAGGAAGTTTATGCATCTTGTTCCAGACTCTCTGGAAGGACAGGGAGAATATACACACTCTAGGGTACCTATAAAGGTAAAGGTTAAAAAACTCCACAGAAATACCTCTTGAAATTTAAAATACTGATTAGAAAATGAATGTTTTTAAACTTTTTAGAGCAGTGACTAGTGACATTTTATCTTTTAAGGGCACGAAAAATAGTCTGAAATGATTTTTTTTTTGTCCTCCAAATGTGGAGCACTCTCAGGTGAAGCTGAAACTGAATTCCCAGCTAGACTCTGCTGCAGTTTGCAAAGCTGCCTAAATCAAAGTGACAGTCCAACTAAGAACTGAGAAATATGTCACAACAAATTCATTTAAAACACATAATAATTTCACATGCTCTCCAGACCATTACCATTTGGTAACTGTAAAGGGAGAAGACTACACAAGGATATTTCAGGTGTTCTTTACTGTTATCCATATCCACATTTTTAGTGATAGCAACGTTTTTTGTTTTATTCTTTTGCTATGTTTATTGGAAGTGCTTTGCCTAGAACACCTGCTAGGCCTAGAATCTTAAGGAAACCTTTCTTTACATTATTTTTATTTTACTATGAGCAACCTGTGCAATTCATATTGTGAAAGGATTTTTTCCTCAAAGAAATGAGACCTATTTTTTTGATCATTAAGTATTGCATAATCTTCAAATGGGACATTAAAAACTGTAACCAGTGACATCACCATGACAACTGATTAAGACGTGTCTAGAGATGCTTCTGAAAATGCAATTTTTTACAATACATTTAAATGAGTTCATCAGAACAAAGCACCCAAAGTAGATTTATTGTGTACCGAATATCTAGAAATGATTTGACTATCTAACATTACAAAAATCTTCTCACTATGGCTTCAATAGGTGGGGAGGCATCAAAATTCTCTCTGTAGATTTAGTCAGGGACTTTCAAAAGAAAGTTTTGGTTTTCTTGTACTTCAGTTCAGTATACGATCAGGGAAGTACAGGTCCTGATCCTGCCATCACTGCACAACAGCACTGCTTCTATTCAGATGGCAGCTCACAGAAGCACAGAATTGTTTTGGTTGGACAAGATCTCGAAGATCCTTGAGTCCAATCATCAACTCAGCACCACCACAGCCATCAAACTGTGTCCCAAAGTGCCCTGTTCACATGCCTCCTGAACACCTCCAGGGGTGGCGACCCCATCACTTCCCTGGCCATCCCACTCCAATCCCTGACCACTTCTGCAGCAAAGAAACTGCTCCCAATCTCCAACCCAAACGCCTCCTGACACAATTTCAGGCCATTCAGAAGGAAGTGCTATCTCTAAGCACAGAAGGCAGATTTGATCATTATGGCAAACATTACCACAGACATTATTTGATTACTGGTTTAAATATATAAAGGTCCAAAAGATAACTTCTTCAGAACCTCTGCACCTGAGCTACCTGACTTGGAAAAGCTCTGAAGTTCCTTAGTATATAGATTTGTACCCCTAAAGATGAACACACTTCAGTTGGAGGCATTAAACAAAGGAAGTCCTCAAACACCAAGGGAAGCTGCAAACTAAGTCTCAGCCCACCTTTTCTCAGTCTGCTGGTCCTGCTACACATTATGTTTCATTGACTGCTTTTGATGTATATTGCTTCCTATACAATTTCCAATCTACTAACCTGTAGCTACATATTGCAACAGCTGAGGGCCTCTAAGAATGGGGCATTGCTGAAATCCCCATTGTGCTTTAATTCCTAGTCACTGCACCATGCTTTGCCCATCGTCCTGCCTGCTCTAATGAGTGAAGCTGGAAGCAGCACAAACATCATTATGGCACACAATAGCAGTAAAAGAGAAACAAAACTTGCCATAAAATGCCTACCTGCACTATATTGTAATACCAGGTTATATAAATTATACGCTCAGTAGTTGAGAAAAAGACACTCATGAGAGCAAAACCCAATCAAAATAACATATTAAAATGTACCACAAGGTCTTAAAAAGAGAAAAAAATCTCCTACTTTTACAGATAATCTGTTTGAAGGGATTAGTTATACTTCACAAGAGGAAACTATCCAGCACTCTCCCTGTAAAACTCCTGGCTCATCTCCAAAATAGCTAAAATAATAGGGGAATTTCTTCATTGCCTCTTCCATTTTCCAATGTCCACTCTAGGTACAGCTTCTTCTTGGGTTTTATGGTTATGTCTCCTGCTTGTGCCAGCTGTGTTCATTAAGCCCTTTTCCAGATTAGACCTTGTGTTAGTTATGACTGTTTGCAAGCAGAGCAAGCATTGTGGTAAATGCTGTGGTTGCATGGCTGGGGCAGGGTGAGTGTGTTTTAGTATTCCACATGACGTGCAGCTTTGCCTTAAGATGATAGATCTTTTCCTACTACAAGGACAGTAGGGGCAGTATCTCAACTACTATGAACTAGCACTGCTCTGTCTACATCACCTGGGTCTCTGAAATTTATATCAGCTGCAAATCTGCCTCTTAAACAACACTACTGCCTCCTAGAAGGTTGTGAATCTAGGTGGTGTTTAGCCAAGAATTTTGTCTAAGACTCATAAACCAGCCTACAGGCTTTGGGATGCTCATCCTCAAAACACTTTAAAGTGGTTGCAGTATTGAATTTTAAACACCTTCTGAAAACTGGGTTTGAATTGGTATCAAAACTAGAGGCATTCCCAAATCACCAATGCCTTTTGAAAATCCAGGCCATTATACTTACAAAACACTGGCTCTCTATTAAACCCCTTGTTATTCTTTTACTAATGAGACACTTTACCAGCCTGTCATCACCCACTGTGATTAATTCTCTACTTGTAAAATTTTAGCTCTCTCTCTGCTGCTGCTGCTAATGTGCTCTGTACCAAATAAAAACGAAGTTGATGTTTACAAATCCTGTCTGGAGGTTGCTTTAAAAAAGCTCTGCTTTGGCTTACGTTAATGAGGCCAAGTGTAGTGATTTTTGTTCAAAATTGTTCTGGATAATTAAACAGTGCAACTGATACTACAGGAGGTGGGAAACTCATCATTGCTTAAAGAGCTTTATAATGTAGTATCTTTTAAAATATCTGCTTTGTTATTAATTGCCTATGGTTCACATGGAGTGGAATTTAGATTTGAGGATTGTATGCAGTCTTCTAACCTTAGGAACTTTTGTGAACCTGGGAATAAGCAGGGGAGACCATTTACTAAAAAGCAGGCCCTATGAAGTCAAATAGTCACCTGAGTTAAAAAGTGAGATCAAAACCTACAGCACAGAAACTTGGTCTGTGCAGTGCACCTCACATTACTAAGAACACTGTGAGGTTTACCACACATGGATCAAGAGGCAAAAAAGATAAAGCAAGAGAAACCTCCAATCCTCTGCTATATCACCCACTCTGTTTCATCTGCACTGCTCTCCAGGAAAGGGCTTTCCCTAGGGTGTTATCTAAACAAGTAAACCAAGCTGTGGGCTTGTCTAAGGATGGCTAGATCTACTACTTTCCATAATGCATGTAAAATGAAGGAGATCATAGATTCAACCAGGTTGGAAGAGATCTCCAAGATCATCCAGTCCAACCTAGCACCCAGCCCTGGCCAATCAACCAGACCATGGCACTAAGTGCCCCATCCAGGCTTTGCTTCAACACTTCCAGGGACGGTGACTCCACCACCTCCCTGGGCAGCCCATTCCAATGCCAATCACTCTCTCTGCCAACAACTTCCTCCTAACATCCAGCCTAGACCTCCCCTGGCGCAATTTGAGACTGTGTCCCCTTGTTTTGTTGCTGGTTGCCTGGCAGAAGAGCTCGACCTCCTGGCTACAACCTCCCTTCAGGTAGCTGTAGACAGCAATGAGGTCACCTCTGTGCCTCCTCTTCTCCAGGTTGCACACCCCAAGGTCCCTCAGCCTCTCCTCACAGGGCTGTGCTCCAGGTCTCTCACCACCTCTGTCACCCTTCTCTGGTCACGTTCCAGTATCCCTCTTGAATTGAGGAGCCCAGAACTGGACACATTACTCAAGGTGTGGCCTGACCAGTGCTGAGTAGAAGAATAACCTCCCTTGTCCTACTGGCCACACTGTTCCTGAGATGTAACTACTGCTCGGTAGATCCTTATTGAAGAATTATTTTTAATGTCTAGGATGGTCTAGGACCTTAATAGATAAGAGCAGTGAAAGACAGTTTTGAGTTACACTTTCACTGTTACACAGTAATGCACTGACAAATAAAGTTTGGATGCTTGAGCATCCTTCAGTATGAAAAGAACTTGAGAAGCTCTTCTGCCTCACAGTTTTGTAACAGAATGAAGGAAGACAATATCTAATTTATCTAAAAAGCATTGTGGCAGTGTTCAGACTGCAAGCCTCCCAGGAACTAATGTATTTAGAGAGCTTTTATGCTGGAGACAGTTAGCTTTCTCCCTTTTTCATACCAAATAAATTTCATTAAATTCAATAGGATGAAACCACCTGCTTTAAGTCTTTTAATCTTAAAATCTTCTAATGCCTTGCAAATCTCAAATGTCCAAACTTCAGACAGTAGATGAGTCTTGCCAGAGTACAAATTTCTAAGCATATTCATTCTTCAGTTGACTCAGAGGTATGTATTTACTAAAAATACTTAGCATTTTGTATTTTAGTACTGTTTTGTGCATTGTTTCCCCAAAAGCGGAGAATGATACCTACTACTGTCCTGGGAAAAAAGTTTCACTTTCAGAAATATAAAACACAGTAAAAAGGAACAGATAGGTGAAACTTTCTATTTATTGCAAAACTAGAGAAAATGTGGCAGAAAAAGACTCTGGTATACAACAAACAGAATCACAGAGTTGATTTGGGTGAAAAAGGCCTCTAAGATAATTGAGTCTGATCACTGATGTAACACCACCATGGCCATTACTGTCATTTCACTGAGGGAGACAGAGAGGAAGATGTATTGTAATTAAATCTGAACAGAAAAAATTGGAGCCACAAGAAGTGAAAAACCAACTGAGTTTGAAGGCCTATGTTTTTCTTCCTTAAAGTACAGAATAGAAGCTAAGAAAATCCAAAACCATTTCCTTCCACTCGAACTCTTAAGCAATTCTCAAAAGCAGAGAACTGTAAACCAACATTTTTGCCTAAGTTGTTAGAACATCTATTAATCAACACCATAATGAGAACTGATGGGGAGATCTGCACATTTTTGTGTCTTTAACAGAGGACAGTGATGTCTTTTCAAAACACTCTGGCAACAACAATTTTATTGCCTTTTTTTTTTGCAGAGTAGTGTTGGGTTTTTATTATAGTTTGAAATGCCAGGTGAGATTTATATAGGGCAGTCAGATGAATACCTGAAAATATTATATGGATCATGTTTACTTCATTTTACTGCTGTGTCAGTTTGGGAGGAAGATGTGACAGTTCTGATGCCGGTGGATACCTAGTAGTACCTAGAAATGAAATTGAGCTCAAGAGTGTATATCACAGAAACCCATGAAGAGTGGGATCCCTCCTTTACTTCTTTCCTGACCTCTAAGGTGAAAACCTAGGGTATGCCTCCACTGATAGGTACAGACAAACACAAATTGTCTCTGCCAGCTCCCAGCTGCATGAACTTGAATAATTTCCACTCAGTATATCATGCAAGTTTGTTAGTCCTCGGTCAAGCTAATAATACCCTACCATGTGGCACAGTATAAATAAACCTTTTTAAGTGGAAACTCCTGGAGAGGAGGAAATTAAGGGGTGACATCATCAGTGTTTATAAATATGTAAGGGGTGAGAGCCAGGAGGATGGAACCAGCCTCTTCTCAGTGATGCCCAGTGACAGGACAGGGGACAGTAGGTGGAAGTTGAGGCATAGGAGGTCCCATGTGAACCTGAGAAAGAATTTTCTCACTGTGAAGGTGATAGAGCACCAGAACAGGCTGTGCAGGGAGGTTGCGGAGTCTCCCTCTCTGGACATATTCAAGAACCATCTGGATGTGTTCCAGTGTGATCTGCTCTAGGTGATCCTGCTCTGGCAAGGGGTCTGAACCAGATGATCTTTCGAGGTCCCTTCCAGCCCCTGACATTCTATGATTCTACGATTCCTGAGTCCCAGTCTGCCACTTTGACACTCATAGTTTAGAAGCACCCATTTTAGGACTGCGTCATTTGGAGACATATATGGAAAGCACTTACAAGTGTATCTTTATGTATTGTACCTGTTACAAACTACAGCCCAGATCTGAAACGAGTACAGAGAAGCATCATTATGCATCATCACTACATCCAGTACTGCAAGCCTGGAGTGCCACTCCGTCATGCTGCTGCCTAACTTACAATTGTACTGAGTACATCAATGCAAAGCTGTTACTGGACTGTCCATATTCCTCACAAAGTCAGCCGAAAAGTGCCCATTAACTGCCACGAGAAAAGCCAGGTACTAAAATACCAGCTGTTGAGTTCAGTTTGCTTATTGGTCTGTCACTGCATTTTCAGTAAACTTACTTCTCTTTCCTTCCTAGGCACCTGCCACATCCACACTGACAAATGACAGATGTGACTACTTGAGCAGTAGCTTTTTAACATGTGTTTTAACAAAGGAAGCCAAATGTTCCTCTGTTATTTTCATACTTCACAAACCCAAAATTATTAATTACTACAAAGGCATAGCTTAAATAATTTGGTGTACTCAAACTTAACCAAACCTATGACAAATAAGCCAATATTCTGAGGAAACGATGAACTCTTGAGATTCTAGTCCCTTTAATGCATTTAAAGCCATGCCTTTTGCGGCCAAAAAAAGAGACAGGAGCATGGTAATCATAAAATAGAGTTACGTGCTCAGCTGCGTTCCCTGCGAAATGCTAGAAGTCAAGCTTTGTATTTGTAAGCTTTGTACTGGCTTAGTTACACTGTATCTTTTTAGCTCTCTACAGGCCAACCTCCAGCAGTGCAATCAAGCTCTGAGTGTCTCTCACATCTGTGCACTCCTGCTGAACTTGGTAGGAGTCCATATGGGTGTGGGGAGTCCTTCCTACTGACTGCACTGCAGGATCAGGTCACAGCTGCTTAGAACTTCCTAAGTTTCTTCCTCTGTTCTGCTGCTCCAGACAGTGATGCAGTAAACAGCATTAATGTTTTAAAAAGGTAAGTAGCAAATATCAGTATCATCGTAAGCTAAGATGACAATTTTGGACAAATGGATAACGAGTTTAGGCACTGCTTTCTTAAGTTAAATTATGGCAAGTAGCTCCACTGTGTAACACATGAGAGAGACATGTATAAATAATATTAAAATAGGTTATGACAGGATGCTAGCCATTATTCCATAGCACTTCACATCACCATGTGCATTAGTTCTTACTGTCCTACTCTACACTGCCCTAAATAACTACAAGGGGAAATGTGTATTAATCATTTACTGATTACTAATATATTATTTATGAGTAACCATAAATTAAGAGCTTAATTTTTACAATAAAAATGTGTTCCTTAGAGCACAGACACAATGAAATAAACCAATTCTACATATCCATATTTAACAAAACGTATAGTTTAAGGTTAAGAATGGGAGAAAGCTTTATAAGAGTGAAAATGATAACTACCAACAAAGTGCTGGTGTCCTAAAAAGAACTACACAAGACATTGTGGTGTGCAATAACAGAGGTCAAGTTTTGTGTTCCTGCCATGGTTTACTCATCTCCAAACTACATCTTCATTAAGTCAACAGTAAGAAGTTTCACATCACTTAAGGCACAGTTGATTGGGCCCTCTGATACATCCAAAACTGCTTTCAGTATAGAAATGTCTTCTCCTTTCTTTCAGAAGGTATACACAGGAATAAAATATATTATCAATGTTATAAACATCAGGAATGCCAGAGAAAGATTATATATGCTTCAATTTTTGATATATCCACAATGGTTTTGGAGCATCTTTAATGACAGGCAAAGTGCAGAGCATATCTGAGGAATGATTTACCTACATGCTATAAATGAAAGTGGTATTTCTGCTACTACAGAAACAAATCAGAAACCTAGTTAAGTGTTGCCCCACAGTCAGTCTGTACTCCTGGTATGGAATAAACAATTGAGGCACTTGACCTGGGGCACTTGGCCAATTCTAACTTCACTTACCAGCTCACTGCACTAAGAGGCATAGTGTGTCACAGATTCATTCACTGCAAGGCTTACCTCAGCCTATCACCTACCCTTGGTAATTCCATCACACAGATAGGCCTAACACCACTCAGGCCTATTACCTACCCTTGGTAATTCCATCACACAGAAAATGGAACTCTTGCTTTGTGGAAAACAAATTTGAGTTTGGCAGACTTGTGATTTTTGAAAACACTTTTGTGTTTACTCTAGGAGCTTGGAAGAAGTTGTAGCCACCACCAAAATTGCATTGGCAGTACTTTTACCAACTGCAGAACCAGGTATTAAAGCCTTCCCATGCCCCTGCAAGCCACTTGCACTATGCACAGCCTGTCTGACAAGTGTGTGTGTGGAGCTGCCTTCTAAAACGAAGCTCAAAAGTATTTCTCATCCACCTATTTTGGCTACGTGAGTTTGGGGGGTTGGCTGAGAACCTTCTCATTCTATTGACCACACAAAGCCTTTCCAGGGAAAAGACTGTGCGTGTTATTAGCACTCATCTTAGGCAGGGAACTCCTGGGATGTTAGCAGAAAATGCTTTCTTTGGGACAAATATGAGTTTCTTTTTCACAGGAAAGTTTAATGCAATTTTTTCTTCACTTTTCTTTATGCTCAAAATGAGAGAGCTGAGGTTGCTCAGCCTAGAGAAGACTCTGGGGGGACCTTAGAGCTGCCTGCTGATACCGGAAGGGATCCTGCAAGAAGGCAGGGGACAGACTTTTCGTAAGGGTGTCTGTGATAGGACAAGAAGGAATGGTTTGAAACTGAGGCAGAGTAGGTTTAGACTGGATCTTAGGAAGAAGTTCTTCAGTAGGAGGATGGCAAGACTCTGGAACAGCTTGCCTAGAGAGATTGTGGATGCCTCCTCTGTGAGGATGCTCAAGGCCACGTTGGATGAGGTCTTGAGCAGCTGAATCTAGTTGAGAGGCATCTGTGCCCATAGTGGGGAGGCTGGAGCAGATGTTCTCTAAGGTCTTTACCAACCTGAGCCATTCTATGATTTTCACAGAAAGTCCTACTAAAACTATCATTTTAGAAGATAACCCTTTTATTTTTAACCTACCACTACACAGCTTAACTAGTTGGCAATAATACTTCACATTTACATGCTAGATAAAATGCTCAGATAGAAACTAATCAGCTCTAAAAATCGTATCTCACTGGACATTGCTATCCCCAGTTTCTAGTTAGGGAAACTGAGGCAGAAAGCAGGATGATTTGTTGAGGGCTACCCAATTACTCTTTGCTCTCCTTACAGGCTTTTATGTTTCTGCAGCCCCTGTTAGTGATGTAAGCAGGGTCAGAACTCAGATTAAAGGCAAATACCTGCAGCCCATTTAACAGTGTGAAACCAATGCATGCAGTACTACCAAAGGGTACGCAGTTTTTTACATTCAAGTAAATCCTTAAGTATTCCTCCTCACATGCCCCACAGATCCTACAAACTATTTTCTACTGGTAGAAAGCTGCTGAAAACAATAAAGACCTTACAGATGAAAAGGAACCTGTTAAAAAGCATGACCAAGTTTCTCAAGTGAAGGGACTGTGCGGCTCAGGGGAAGGTTATTGAATTTCAGAAACCTTTAAAGCTAAGGCACTTTTTGAATGCATTCCAGATTCACTGTGAATGAAAACCATTACCATTGTATTTGTGCTGAGGTATGCGAGATGAATTTGGTGTCTCAATCCAGTGTCTTTGGAGCAGTCACTCGGATCACAAAGTCACTACGACATCCTGCAGTAACTGGCATTCTTATTGACAGAATCAACAGGATTTAATGGCCATGGAGACTGAACTACCTTCGCTCACACTTCAGACATATTGATGAGGCAGAGGGGATGTTTGTCTGTCATTGACCATACTGCTGCAGCTTGAAGAAAAACAGAGGGATTTCAGGTTTCAAGGCTGTCAATCTGGCATTTTCCACCAGAAGGAAACACACTAAAGAGGGGAGAAGTCCAGTTCCAAATGACACTAATAATGCTGAATGACTTGGGGGATCATACTTAATATCATTCACATTTGTTTAAAATAAAAGGTGCCTGCCAAGTTTTCAGTGTCCTGATTCTCAGCACTTCATGAAAGAGCCAGCTGTGCTTGGAGAGAGAAGGAAAAGAGAGCACAAGCGTAGGCTGTAGCACTGTACTGAAATGATACCAAAGTGATAAACTCTTTGCATATAGCAGTTAGGTACCCACATGTTAGATATTTCTGTATTTCAAGCAGCTCAGGCACAACAAACAATTAACCAGAATGCATCAGGAGCAAAAGTATTCCATACAGTGACAGCTTCAGTACAATGAGTCATTGTGGATGGGAAATGTGTTATTTTTTTATTCTTTACTACAAAGTTCCTAACTGTTGACAAGTCCATCAGGAAGCTGGGTGAGGTTTGTTAGGGTATGTCAGAGCAACTCAATTTCATAGGGAAAAAAACAAACAAACAAATGGTTGCCAATATTCTGTGGACAATAATAAAAAGACATTTTATAGTAACAACTCCTGAGTGAAACTCAACCTTTGGATACTCATACTCTATTGAGTAGGCATATGAAAGTGAGTGCTTTACTTTGAAAGGATAAGAACTTCAGCAAACTGTCTTAGTGTGTTAATAATTGAAATGGAAGAGCATTGTTTTGCTTTTCAGCAAGACAATACTTGAGATTTTTCTCTTGAAACAAAGAGGAGGTTAATCACTGGAAAAAAGACTCTTATAAAAACTTGGAAGAAAATTTCCACCAGCCTAGCTAAGGAGTTGAGATAAATATTAGGAAATTCTCAGCAAGTTACGAGATGGAAGGGGAAAGAACTACCAACCACTTCATTTACTTCACAGCTCACTGGGACGGGCAGTCTCAAAATATTTTCCTTTGTAGTATTGATACAACCATTGCAAACAACCCTGCAGAAGTTTTCTAAGGGCTTTTTCATCTCCTGCCCTTACTGGCTTACTTAGAAAACAACATACCAGCAATATCAAAGGAGGACATTTTTCAAGATCAATACTACAACCCTATTTTTCAGGCCCAGGAAGTTTATCTCATCTGTACAAGTTTCAAGCAGGCTGTACAATTCTGTATGCTTAACTGAATGAATTGCTGAACCTTTTGGCGTGTTCCCCACATTTCAAAGTCTCACTTCAGTCACCCATTTCATCTCTAGACTCACAACACTGCAGATAACTATGCATGTCACCTGTACCTGATGAATCCACAGCCTGAAGTAAGAAGACATGTGGCTTCTATCACAACTAATATGGATCCCAGCAGTCAATCAATGTGTTACATATCTGTAAAGATACATGGCTACTTTGTCAGTGAGATGACCTTTCTGTCACCCGCTCATCGAGCTGCTGAATTTATCAGCCTGAAGGCTACAAACTGGAGACTGCAACAACTCTTTCATTGCACGAAGGCAGCCTAAGAGAAGAAGCTGCCTTTCACAAGCTACATGATAGAACACCGCTGTAACAGCAGCACAGGCGAACACATTTGTTTACCGCTCTCATCTTTGCAGTCCACAGCCTAATTTTCTTTTTCACTTATACCTTGAGTTTACTTCTTCCATTTTTGAAAATTATTTTACCACTTGCAGACTTTTAAGTTATTTATTTCAGACACTAACTGTAAATTATCTGTAGGAAATTAATTCCTATCAATTAATTTAGAATTAACTATAAGCCAGAGTCTTCTAAAATTTATCACATTTTAGTCCAAGAGTTGACACAATTATAAAATTTACTCTCCTTTTGTATTTGAGAATGTTTCAAAATAACCAGCCTAATTTCTGAGTAAGGGACTTACATTTTGCTCTTGCTGAGCAGGAATTATTATTATACTTGTGTGAGACACAGGATTAAATTCCACAGAGTTTTCATGGTGCTCTAAAGGACAAAAAGACATTAGTAGAAATCGATGGATACTACAGTGCCAATGATGCACTTTTTAAAAGGTCATTCTATGGCAGCGAGTGATCCTTATTGGTACAAGAATTCCAGCTTTGTATTTTTACTTCCTTACCTCCATATTTCAGCTCATGGATGTGATGAGTTAAGCACACAACGTGGCAGAACACCATCCTAACGTAGCCATTCTTTTTTATACGGAGTCAACAGAATACACACATCCTGATGAAATAAGAGCTGACTGATATTAGAAGTTTCTCAGAGACTTTGAGACTGCAGATCAAGAACTAGGACCTCCACTATATTACCTGATTTGTCACAGTTAGTATTGGACTTGTGAGAAAAATCCAATGCAAAGTACGTGATGCAAGCAAACATAACCCAAGGAATGAAAGAATGACCCTGTACTGGTACATTACTATCATGATCATTGCTTCAGATATCTTTATTCACAGGCCAACCTTCACCTTAAAACTAAATCAATTTCCTGAGTACTTAAAGGAACTTCATTAGTCCACTGTCTGCAGTATCATTGTGATGGTTTGGGTGTCCCCCGCCCCCCACGCTTTTAGAAATTACCCAGACTAGACTCAGTCGGCTCTGGAAATTTGAATGAAGCTTATATTTACAGCTGGCAGAATTTACAAGCAGATATTCACAGTATATACAGTTATATACAGAAATATACAAGGTAAAAAAGGTAATACAAACACAATTCCCCTCCCAGAAACCTGAGTCCCCAGGAGGGGCTCTCAACCACCCCTCACCTTCCCCCTACCCCTCTCAACCTTACCCCAGTCCTAAGGAAGAATGGAGGTTCGGCCAAAAGGGTTAAAAGCAAGGTGAAGCAGCCAAGCAAAGGAGGGTGAGGTTAGAAAGCAAGATGGAGTCCAGCCAGCAGCCACGAGCTCCCCAGCAGGCAAAGTTCCCCAGCGAGGAGAAGAAGCAAATGCCCTAATCTTTGTTTTGCCTTTCTTCTTTTGTATACATCTCAGCAAGACTGTGAGCGAAGTAGACCTCACCATTGTTTTCATTTTACAGCCTATCATCTAGTTCTTCTCACCAAAACATGCTAGCTAGGCTCAAACTAGCACAATCATCCAATCCAATAATCGTTACTTCTTCCATATATAAAAAAATGAAAACTTACAGAACCTGGTTTAAGCTTCCACTCATCCCACATGCTTCGAAACCAGCAATTTCCAACTGTGCAAAGGATTTTCACACAGCCCAAGGAGTAATTGCTTCTTTTCCCCTGTGTACAATTTTACGCGTACTGTGTATCCGTATACACAAAATGCATGCATACCGAGCACGTGAGTAAAGCTCAGTGGCATGCTGCAAGTTGTAGGTTCATCATTTACAGAACAATGAAGGACAACAGATGAGAAATAGAATCTTAGAGTTTGCACAGTGACACTACTGTGTACAGGGTTACACTTTTTAAGTTCTCTGAAATCAAACATTTCTGTTCTACCAGCTGAGAATGTGAGTGATGTCAATCAGCAAACTAAAGGAAAAACCTGAAGACTAACATGTTTCAGTAACACTTGGCTTGCTGAACACAGGGACACCATCAGCACAGGATTCCTCAGCTCCTGCTTAGCCACTACCTCTCAATGTTCTCAAATCACAAATCAGCCTGGCAAAAGGTCTAAATCAACACAACAAACCTGCCTTGAAATAACACATAACAGCTGAGATCTAACACTGGATCCAGACTGAATTTAACCTCTGGGAGCACTTAGTGATGGCAGCATCATGCAAAGCCAAGCTCAGCACAATTTTGCAAGACTCTGTCTGCTGCCCTGGTGTTAATCACACATCTTAGTAAATGCAACCATTTTTGTTTACCTATTTTGATGCTATAAAGAACTGGAAATTGCAATCTTGGGCAAGAGAAAAAAAGTAAATTGAAAGCCTTTAATTTACATACATTGGAAAATAATCTGAATTAAACAGACATGGGGTTTCTTTATCACTACTAACATTATACATGTCTGAAAACTTTATGCTTGAAATGGTTTATCATAAATAGACATTTCTGAAGGTCCCCCAAGGCAGACAAGTGCATGCCTGGAGAATTAGACACAGCTTTGTTTGAAAGCATCTTAAATTTCTTTAATTTCAATGAGAGAAGAATTGTCAAGGAACATGTAACATCAATTTTGCACTAATCATCTGTGATGGAGTCTGTCAGCAATATCCATTCTTAATTCAACAGAAATAGATGTTATTTTTCTCTCTTGAAAACAGAATATCCATTTCAATGTGAATGTTTACAGATTATAAAACAACTAACAAAGAAAACAGGTAGACTGTTTAACCACAGGCAATCACACAGCCTTGCAGAATAATTTTGCTAAATGTCTCTGTAGACAGCTGTCTCCAGTATGAACAGAAATTACAATCACTAAGGTTACAAGCTGTGAGAGTTCTTCACCTACAAGTCCACCTCCTCTGACCTGCTCCTTTGCTTTCTCTGGCAGAGTGCAAGTGCTACTTTGTAAGCCTCTGTTTAATTAATTACCATTGCAAAGAAACTGATTTAAAGTTTTTAAACTGTTTACACAGATATCTGAAGGAAGGTCCCAGTGAAATTTCTGCTTTTGCATCGGTATATAATGGAGTAGTTGTACTGACATCAGTGAAGATAGTCTAGAAATTCATCACTGTAACATAGGTCAGATGGTGGTCCCTGAGCTCTGTAAGATGTTGACCTATTCAGACAAAAGTCAGTTTGCTGCAGAAGACAGTTCATAAGCAGAAAACAGCCTAACAGATACTGATGCTGAACACTTTTGATCCAACACAGAATATTTTGCACACACAAGAACAAACAGAAATACAGGTATCTTGAAGAATGTGAAAGCTGATCTTGTGTTGCAGGAGATTTTGCAGCCTCAGACACTTAATTAAAAGAATTTAATTTAGTCCCTTCTCCAAGACACTTGAACAAAATTTTTATCAGTCTTTTGAGGCAAAAAATCCCACTCTGTAATGTGCCTATATTCTTACATACTTATCTCTCTCAGTGGCTTACAGAGTTTCAGTGCATTTTGCAAGCAAGAAAACAAATCGGTTCTTGATATGTGGGCTTTGATTCTAAACAACCCACAATACCCACATAGAAAGGACCTAAGATAAGAAACAGGCAAAACAATAATGCTTGTTAACATCTCTACACAAAACTCTGTCTGGGAAGAATTATCCAAGATCCTGAGCCTTGTTCTTCTCACCCCTTCATCAATTTCATATGCAAAGATAGTTGCTGAGATTCTTTCTGCCTCAGATAAACCATTGTAAAATTTGGATATTTATTCCCCATTTTCATGAAGCTGAAATGAACAAGCTGACAGCACAGCTCATGCTATATTGATTCAATGCCAGTGCTAGTTACTGGAAAAGCTGATTCTCACTGAGTGTATGACCTACTGATATCCCAAGGCAGTTTTTGTTTCAAATACCTCCAAACACACTGAATTATTTAGAGCACAAAAATGTTACAAATACTTGGTACATTTGCAATATCCATGCCTCTGTATATAGATATAAATATGTATCAACACCTTGGTAAATATACATGTGCACTGGAATTTGGCTGAATGCACCACCACCACCATCACATTGTTTTAATAAATGAAAGCTGGAAATAACTACCTCAGAATGCAGAATTATTTAGGTATTTAGCAATTGTAATTTTTAAGATATGTAAGCACATTGTAAATTTATGCTGTTCCAGCTCCATTTCCTTTCACACAACAGGAATTAGAAACTTGTCACAGAACATGACTGTTAAAATACACAGTAACCAGATCATAGAATCATAGAATCAACCAGGTTAGAAGAGATCTCCAAGATCAGCCAGTCCAACCTAGCACCCAGCCCTAGCCAATCTACTAGACCATGACACTAAGTGCCCCATCTAGGCCTTTCTTGAACACCTCCAGGGACAGCGACTCCACCACCTCCCTGGGCAGTCCATTCCAATGTAAATCACTCTCCCTGTCAAGAACTTCATCCTAATATCCAGCCTAGACCTCCCCTGGCACAACTTGAGGCTGTGTCCCCTTGTTCTGTTGCTGGTTGCCTGGGAGAAGAGACTGACCCCCACCTGGCTACACCCTCCTTTCAGGTAGTTGTAGACAGCAATGAGGTCTGCCCTGAGACTCTTCTTCTCCAGGCTAAACAACCCCAGCTCCCTCAGCCTCTCCTCACATGTTCTTCAGTCTCAGAAAACATTATTTGCAGATTCACTGGGCCAAATAATTTCAACTGTAATTTGATTAACTGTAATGGAGTTACACTAGTGCCAGATTTGGTCATTGTTAGTCTACTGCCCTAAGGTTGCAATTTACTGACCCTTTTAATGTCATTAAGCACTGTTTTCAAAGGACTATGCTGGGGCATTGAGTATTTGTCTGCAGATAAGTGGTCTAATTCTGTTCTGTAAAGTATGAAGCCTTAGATATTCAAATAAAGCTCTAAAAGCATTGACCATCATGTGGTTTTATAAACATTTTCCATCTGCCCCATGGATATTGGCATGTATGTGTTCCAACATTGAGAAATGATAAGAGACTTAAGAAGAGATATACTGTGAGAAGATATCTTCTTAAATTCTTTATTCAATCAGGTGTGAAACAGTATAATATCTTAAAAGGACACGTTTGGTAGCATGAAAGACAAGTGCAGTGAGGCTTGAGTTTGCTAAATTCATTGCATTCTTCAACCTTAGAGCTGCAAATAGATTATTTTTTAACCTATCAAGAGGATGGCAGGTATTCTGCAAGCAGCTGGCATTGTGAAGCAATTTAAATTGTCTCTATTTGTTAGCTGCTTTAGTGATTGATAAACTGCATGGGTTAAGTTTCTCATAGGCTTTTTCCTTTTCATATTTCACTCGGTACTTCCTAGGCTAATAGCCTGCATTTCCAAGTCTGAAACGGACAATGTATCCCCTGCTCAAAATGGATTTGAAGGCAAAGCTTTAGGAAAGCTGGAAGCTTGACTTTGGAAGCCCAGTTTGCAGGGTAGGTTAAAATGTTTCTGTGGTAAAAGACAGACGTGGCTTTTGCTTTGTGAACTGCAGACCTGCCAAACTACTCTGAAATTATTTGCTTAGTCTCTGGGAAATTACTGCAGTTATCTAACAACAAAATAACTTTGGCCTATCTCTTGTGTTGTCCTGATCTCTAGGAACAAGGAGAGCTCAAAGCACTATTCAGCCTCACAGGTTTTATTAATTATACTTATGAAATTAATTTCATTTACTTGGAAATCTCTATAAACTTGGTTGTCATTTCAATCTGGCAAAACCTTACTATTAAAGAGTTACTGAAATTTGTTGAAGTCTTAAAGTTTGTCTGCATTTTTCATTGATGTGTATCACTCATCTTCCTTTGAAACATGCACTTGGTACACAGACAGATGGATGCACTGAAGCATGACATTAATCAAAGAGAAATCCAAAAACATGCTGCAGCATACGGGCATCTTAGGCCAGCCACATACCTGAGTGTGCATTTCCAATCTGGGCAGAGAGTTAGGAATCCCCTTGGTTTTGCACAGAAAACTGCGCACATTTTCATGCAGATAGAACACTTTACGTGATATTTATCATCAAGGAAGTATCCTTCATCTAGCTTACTAATGTGGCTTGTCTGATGCTGCAGCTTCTGATGCCCAAAAGGCTGTTGCCTCCATATGCTCACTTGTAACTGCCATGACAGAATCTCCGCTATGGAGACAGAAAGGGAGCTCAACCTCAGGCTTCACACACGAAGAGGAACAAAGCTGTCACTGTGTAAAGGATGGGAATCCTGGTTCGTTTCGAACTTCAGCTGGCAAATAAACTTTCACTTTAACTACAATGGCAATTCTGAAAATGCAAATAACTCATGAATAGGTGACAAACCCAAACTGTCACACATCACCTTTATCCCATGGCAAGGGCCCACATCCGCATTTTGGTACTAGATGGTTACCCAGAAGCTTACCACAGAAAGAAAAATCCTTTCTTATTATTGTTCACTCCACAGAGACAGAACAACAGCGATGGGCCTGGTAGTGTCAGACTGAAAAATTATCTTATATTTCCTTACACATTGTACTTTTAGGACTGTTTTCAAGTTCTTTCAAGACAAAAGTATCCTAAAAGTTTTATGTGTGAGCGTGCTGTTTGTGTTTCAGTCTGTTATTATACATGACCAAGGGTTTTAAAATGTGCATTTTTCTGGCAGTATGAAATGTGACAGATTTCAGCATTCACATCTCACAGTCTAGCTTCAAGCTTTTCTCACACTTGGTTTGTATCTTGTGTCTTAGTGGATAACAAAAAAGAGCTCGTATACAAGGTATGAATTTTATGCAGATTCTTTTTATACTGAACCTAATATTTAAAAATCAAAATTCCATATAAACAGTGTTTGCTGACCAGTCAAATCAATGTCCAAATAATAAATAAATCAATAAATAACAGCTAGTAAAAATATAAGACAAATTAATATAAAGAGCATTACAAATCCTTTGAAGCACAACAAAAGGAGTCATGGTTAAAATTTTAACAAGTTAGAGTCATTAGCTAAACAAATTCTGACAGCCTAGCTCTGCACTTCCAGTCACACATGCTCAGAACAAAGGCTTGAAATGTGAGGCAACTTTAATAGGTCCCTCTGCATATGACTAATTTTTCCTCAAACAGTCATTTTTTTATTTCACATTTTCCTCTGGATCCCGAAATGCCACATTTTATTAATCTGTGTCACTCATATGGGTTGTTAAAAGAACAGACTAGCACTAAAGGAAGTGTATCTCTTCATTACCATGCATACGTGGGATGACAAAGGAATGTGTTAAAACTTGGAAGAGTAACAATTATTAAAAGTAGAACAAGCAAGAATAGAATATAACCTGCTTTCCTCTAAACTACATTCCAAACTGCAGACAGGCAAATGGCAATAGAATAGAATACAATCAAGCAGGTTGGAAGAGACCTCCAAGATCGTCCAGTCCAACCTAGCACCCAGCCCTATCCAGTCAACCAGACCATAGCACTAAGTGCCTCAGCCAGTCTTTTCCTGAACACCCCCAGGGACGGTGACTCTACCACCTCCCTGGGCAGCCCATTCCAGGGGTTTGTCCAGAAAAGTCCTGTTCTGCATTTGCAGGCTGGGTAAACACATTTGCTGATGTTTTCACAGCTGTCCATCTCACTGAAGAACCAAAGATTCTGGCATTTGCCTTTACTCACTCTGGATGTTCCTCTCTATTTGTGTAATACAGTACCACAGAATCACAGAAATGCAGAATGTATCTGATTGGAAGAGATTTTCAAAGTCCAATTTTCAACCCAGCACTGAAGGGTCAACTCTAAACCATGTCTCTCAGCGCCAGGGCCACAAGCAGCCTAAACACACTCAGGGCTGCCCTGGGCAGACCATTCCAATGGTAGAGAATCCTTTCACAGTGAAGAAGTATTTCCTAATGTCCAGCCTAAACCTTGCCTGGCAAAGCTTGAAACGATCTCTCTAGTCCTGTTGCTTGTCATCAAGAAGAGGCTGCCTCCCTCCTCCCTCCAAACTCCCTTCAGGTAGCTGTAGAGAGTGATGAGGTCTGTTAAAAACATTTTCACATATTCAGTAGAATTAGGTAAAAGCAGAAACAATGTATTTTGAATAAAGTGCTCCTCCACTTGGATAATACTAATTGAAGTAACCTGTGAGACTCAAAATGCCAATGCAGAATTCAGTATAAGTGCATCAGATATTAATGAAAGTATAGCACAGACTTGGGACAGGAAGGAAACTGAACATGATGCGAAGGCTTATCAGGGCTCAGAGATCTGTTCTAAAGTTCACACACATACAATAAAATCATTGTAATTGTGCATTTAATGGCACATCCTTTCTCTTAATAACAGAATGCAAGTTTTGTCTTTTAACAGGTAAGGATGGGAACTGAAGAAGCAGCACCAGACAAAATTTTAGAAATATGAAAAACAAAATACACAAAATCTTAAGATGAATTTGTCTAGAAGATATTTCCAATAATGAAACATTTGCCTGAGGAACAAGTAGTACAAACTCAGTTACACAGACTACCCCAAGGAGGAAATAAAACCAAACAAACTACTGAAGTAATTATCACAGCTGTTTACCAGCCTGCTCCAATAAAAACAAAATATTATCACAAAAATAAAATAGCCATACTGTACTGGCAGAACCCAGGGGTAGCAGGGAGCAAGTATCTTAGGTAGCAGAATGATAGTTAACTGTTTCCATCCACTAGATCATAGTTATTTATTTATTTGATAGCACAAAGAAGCTTGTCAGGTAATGATCTCAACTAACAACCCACATTTATCTGTAGCTTTCCTGTCTCTGCTTTGCAGAATTACCTGTTCCTAATTCCCAGCCGGACGTTCTGACCTTTGAGGACCAATTTAAGTGTGAAGAGTAGATGGATTGGATAAGACAGAAATCCTCTTCCTCTGACATTGAGAAGGCTCAGGGGTGACCTCATTGCTGTCTAGAACTACCTGAAGGGAGGTTGTAGCCAGGTGGGGGTTGGTCTCTTCTGCCAGGCAACTAGCAACAGAACAAGGGGACAGAGTCTCAAGTTGTGCCAGAGGAAGTATAGGCTGGATGTTAGGAGGAAGTTGTTGGCAGAGAGAGTGATTGGCATTGGAATGGGCTGCCCAGGGAGGTGGTGGAGTCACTATCCCTGGGGGTGTTCAAGGACAGCCTGGCTGAGGCACTTAGTGCCATGGTCTAGTTGACTGGATAGGGCTGGGTGCTAGGTTGGAGTGGATGATCTTGGAGGTCTCTTCCAACCTGGTTGATTCTATGGTTCTATGATTTGTGCAAAGTTGCAGTTAAGCACCAAAAACCCAACTGGCGACTTCCCTTTTAATTGATTTAAACTAGAAATCTCTCCATCTTTCAGGTGGTTTCCTAATGAAGTGCTGTATGAATGATGGTGTTGAATGTAGATGTTGGAAAGCTGAACATTTCAAAAGAGTAATGCAGCAGAAAATTATATGATTTTGAGATATTAGTGATGGGCTGAAAAACCAGGTCAAAGACATGATTGTATCAAAACAAATCAGGCCCAACTTCTGCTGCATCACATAGAATGGTGTAAAGTTAGTGCCTAACATGCAACCATAACTCTTACTAAGAACTATTCACACATTCACCTTGATAATTATAGTATATAGACCTGTAAAACAAAGATTTTGGTAAATACTACAACACAGTGTCTAACTTTAAATGCTATTTGACTCTATTATATTTGCTCCCCAGACTATGTGTTTGGGGATCTGCCTATGGAAAAAACACAACAGATGGATATAGACAGAGATAGAGATCTCAAAAAATATAAGCAGACATTTGTCCTGGTGTCACTAACCATGATTAAAAAACTAAGCTTAACAGATGCAAACATCATTTTTATAGCAGAAATGTTTTGCTGGCCATCACAACACAAAAGAGTAAGCGCTACATAAAATATCAGTGCAATGTATTAGGATTCAGAAACCTGTTCTCACCTTCCTCTGAAGAAGACAGAGGGAAAATAAAAAAGGAGACTCTTAAGTCATTCAATCACATGATTTTTTTTTTCTGCCAAAAAAAAAAAATCTAATTGCAGAAGTTGCTACAAAGTTTATCCAGATAGGTTTATTGGGTAGAGAAAGAGAGGAGCATCTGAAGTTAAATGGAAGGTTATACGAAACAGGTAAAATCACCATTCCTAGCCCTGGCTGCTGATGTGCAGAGCAGCCTGGCTGTTATTCAGCTACATCTGCATTCGTGTCACACCCTGCAGCCCCCCAGTGTTTATCTGCAAAAGGTTCTGATCAGTGACATACTGTTTCAAAGCTCCTTGTAAGCAGTCTTCTGAGAAATGCTCTGTTTCCTCCCCAAAGGCAAAGGGCTAGATAGATAGGAATTAAAAAGTAGTCTTTCTTACTTTCCCTTGGTTCTCCAGAGGGCAAGCAAGACTTCCTAGAGAGGAGGAGCAATGCAAAGCATTAGACACTCCTAAATGAGTGGATGATAGAAACAAAGAGAAGTGGCCCGAAATTTTGAAATGCTTTTACTGACAAAATTTACACTAATCAAACAGTGCAATTATATTTAAGTGCCCCTTAGTAATAGTCCATTACCCCATCAGCCTGGTCTGGGAAGAATAATTTCTGGCAAAAAGAATGAAATCTGGCAAACAATACACTCCTGCAATTGTTAGTCAAACATACAAGCCATGAGAAATGAGATATTATGACAAATAAAAAAGGCCACTGGGTCTATCAACTGCAAATCCCTTGAAGTCTATGACTTCTAAACTGGAATATGAAATGAACCATTATTTCAGGCTGTATTTAGATTTGGCAGACATTTTGTCCTAGCCCACTTTATGTTTATTCCTTTGACAGGGCTGAAGATGGGAGAATAACTTTTGAACCAGACTCTGTTGCCTGCATAGCAATCTCCCATTTACTACAAAGTATAGGTTTTTTTAAACTACATTTTCTGTAAAAAAGTTAGAATTTAAATTAAAGTTTAGTTTTCCTGCCCTCACCTTCAAGGCTCTACATAACTCTGCTCCTCCCTTCCCATTTGATTCAGTCTCTTCTCTCATCACCCTTCACCTGTATCACTCCAAAGGCAATTTAACACAATCAAGTGTCCAGCTCTCCAAAAGCCACTTCCACACTCACCTTCCCTTTCTTCAAAAGAATAATTTTTCTGAGCTAGTTTACTGCTACTGCTGCTCCCTCCACATTCCACCTGAAGCTTCAGTATTTCACATTCACTCTTCAGAGTCTCCATTCAATTTGTCTAGAATCCTCCATTTCATCTATTTATCTAATTTCTTCTAAATTTCATTAAACTAGGTATTGTTTCCACTCCTGACAGTCAGGTTACTTTGATCACAGTAAAATTTCCTCAGGGAAGCAATCCCTGTTTTCACTTAATATACCTTACCTTTAAAAACAAGAAGACAGATTGGGACTTAAGGTAAATGATAGAGTTGCTCGTATGTTACGAAAGCTAGTTTACTTAATACTAATAGTGAAGGGATCTTGACAATGTAGGCAACAATTTATAAGAGTGAGATTGGAATGAAATTACTGTGATTTATTCCAGGACTGTTCTGTGTCTGTATTTCTGGAAGTTACAGGTAAGAATTCTACACCAAAGAAAAGAAAAATACAACCATTTCCAGGACTCAAATGTTGTTTGCAAATCCACTGTAATCTGGAGCTAACAGTGTACTAATCTGAGTGAAAGAGAGTCCCACAGATGTTGCTAAATGTATTTCAGAGTAACTTCCCTACCCGGGGCTCAGAGAGTAACCTCTATATGTAATAACATCATCACCACGGGGTACCTGAAACATCCCCAGTTGGACTTTCTTTAAAGAGCACAGATTCTATGTTTAAATCAAAACCTAATATTTACCCCTTTACTCCAAATGAACCACTGCTCCTCCAGTTTGATGAACAGCTGACAGTAATTACATTTACACCATTTTTTTAATCTCATTTGCTCACTGTAGGCATCTGTGTGCCATGCAGCTTCGTGAGGAAAGAAAAAACCCTCTGCAACCTCTTTGACAAAGAATAGTTTTGCAAACACACTGCACTAATGTGATGTGTCAGGATATCAAAGCCTCCCTGAGGAGTTCAGCAAAGATATCTGAAGAAATCCAAAGGAGTGATTATGAGTTCTTTTCAAGACTGCTAGATCCTTCTTTGAAAGGAGGCTCAATAAAGAGTCAGTTGCTTATCCTGAATGACCTTCCTGATAAGGTGAAAAAGAAGACTGAGGAATGAAAGATGTTGATGTTATAAATTCCATCCAAACTGTGATAATATTGCCATGTGTAATTAGCATTTAAATATAGAGCAGTTTGTTAAAATACTTGTTGAGATTTCATATCTACACTCATCACCCAGGCATGTGTCACAGTGAAATGTAAATCAAGAGTACTTTGATACCTGCCTATGGCAGGGAGTTGGAACTGGATGATCCTTGAGGTCCCTTCCAACCTAAACCATTCTATGATTCAATCAAGATTTCTCCACCAAATCTTAATATTTATAAATTTGTATAATTATGTGGAGTTCCTGAATCACTACTAATCTGACTATCTCTGAGATACAGATGACCTATTCAGAAACTGATTTTGTCTTATGTTAAGTAGCACCTGAATTGGTTTTGCTGAACTGGTATTAATTAGCACAGCATGAAGATGCACCTCAAACATTTTCATCTGTACATTTGTACTTCTTTGATGCTTTCTACCCAAAAAATGTAATTTAGTTACCACTACACATCAAAAGCTGTGTGCTGGGAATCCTGGATACCTGCTGAATGACAACTCTGTTCCACTGGGCATTAACTATACAAGAAAGTTAACAAAAGTCTACTGATTGTAGCCAAAACTTTTCCCTCCACATTCACCATAACCTCCCTTCTGAAAAGATTTTCTTCTCAGAAAGTCCTCCTCAATGCCAAAAGTTATTAGTTTACAAGTTCTGGCCATCCTGTTTTCAACATTGATTCATATAATCATAGAATGGCTTAGGTTGAAAGGGACCTTAGAGATAGAATCATAGATGGTTTTGAGTTTGGAAGGGACCTTAAAGATCATCTAGTTCCAACCCCCCTTGCCATGAGCATGGATACCTCCCACTAAAACAGGTTGCTCAAGGCCTCGTCTAACCTGGTCTTGAACACCTCCAGGGAGGGCACATCCACAACCTCCCTGCAAGCCTGTTTCAATGTCTCACAACCCTCACTGTCAAGATTTTTCTTCTAATCTTCAGTCAATCTCCAGTCTTCCAGCTCAAAGACATTACCCCTCACTTTGTCACTACAAGCCTGTGGCCATCTGAGTCCCTCCTCATCTCTCCTGCAACCTCTTCAGGTATTGGAAGGCTGATCTAAAATCTCCTGCAGCCTTCTCTAGGCTGAACATCCCATCTCTTGCAGGCTATCCTCAAAAGAAGGGGGTAGTGGTGGTGGGGTGTCTGATGTTCCCCACCAGGGACAGAGACATCTCTCAACTAGACTCAGCTGCTCAAGTCCTCCTCCAACCTGCCCTTGAACACCCCCAGGGAGAAGGCAGCTGCAATCTATGGGCAAACTATTCAAGTTTCACCACCCTCATACTGAAGAACTTCCTAAGATCCAATCTAAACCTCCTCTGTCTCAGCTTAAAACCATTCCCCTCATCCTACTGTTACAAAGACTTATGAAAAGTCCCTCTATAGCCTTTCTGTAGGATTCCTTCAGGTATTCCCTGTGATGGTTACTCCTCAGCTGATATGAGACTATTCCCAAGAATCTTACTTTTAAGACTTTAAAAATAATCTGTCGAACTGTTTCAGCTTGACCTGGAGTGTCAATTTTCAAGATGACTAATTTTAGGGATGGAGTCAATCCAAATTCACCCTGTAGAGAACTGAATGTAGATCTATAATGAGCCCAACTTCAGGAAGCAAAATATCATTAGCTCCACTCTGATGCAGCTGTTAGACCTTTTTCTGGAATTTCACAAGCATTCTTGAACCTTCAGTCCATGGCTCGAGAAAGCAAGACTGGCACAGATACATTTTCACTTTATGAAGTCTGACATCTATTTTCATATGAGCTGAGAAAGTCCTTTTCTTCTGCTCTCCAGTAAGTAAAACCATCTTCAAACAAGTACAATGCATAAAATAAGCCTACTCACTTAGCAAGGACTGGAACAGTACAAAGGATGTAGAAAAAGAAAATGTTCAAACAAAGGCAAAAAATCTTCTTTACATTTGACCAATTTCCAGTTGCTGATAGGAAAAAGCAACCCACCTCCTAGTACTTTATTAAAGAATGTGTCAACTAAATATCCAGCAAAAAGAGCTCATCAGTATATTTAGATAGGAAAAGAGCTGCTACCATCTCATTTAGCACGCACAAGGGCACATCCTCAGCGTTGTATAATTAAACGTCACTCAGTGAGACTGTGCACATCCCAGCTTGTTCTTCTGTGACAGCAGTAAACACGGTTTGATGAAAACTGCTAATTTAGAAATTAGGCACCAAAAATAGAATCTTAATCTGCCACTCCAGCAAGTATGACAACATAAGGGATAGATTAATCTGAGCCTTCCTACAGCAGACAATCTGGTTGCTACAAGGGGTGTGCGACAGGCAGGTTATGGATGATGGTCTTAATGAACCACTACTTCACCACATAGTTCTAGCAATATCCTTCACATTATTCTGTTCCAGCTTACTTAAGAAAAAATAACAGAAATTTCTTTTCCATCTGATGCATTTAAGTTGAATATTCTCTTTCAGTGCAAATCTCTTTGCTGGCTGCCCCATAAATCAGCAGTAGATACTTGAGGCACTGGAATGAGCTGCCCAGGGAGATGGTTGAATCGTCAAACCTGGATGTGTTTAATGGTCATTTGGTTGTGATGCTTAGGGACATGGTTTAAGGTGAATCTTGTAGAGTAGGGTTATAGGTTGGATTTGGTGATCCTGAAGGGCTTTTCCAACCTGGTTGTTTCTGTGCCTTCCATCATTAGCAACAAAAATGCAGTATTTTGTGGTTCTTTGCACAGCCCTACCTCAGCAGAAGCAGAAAGACAAAGAAACCCACAACATTGCTCTTTCATCACCAAATATTTAATACTGAGAGAGATATATATCTTTGGATTTCTCCATTGCAATAATGCAATGCACAAAGAAAATCTTTTCTGCTCTATCAGAGCCTTACTGCAGTAATGCAATAAAGGCAACTGGATTCAGACAGTAGCAAGATATCCTAAAGCATCTACGTTCTTCTACTGAAACATCTCCTTCTTTGATGAGGTGATGCTGAATTTTAATGTCATTCAATGCTTATTCTGCAAAAACAGTACACATACATTCCTTTTTGGTAAAACTAGGAATACTCTCCTATACTAAGTAATCACTAAGAGATAAACTACATTAGAGCAGCCAGGCAGAAAGGGACCTCGGGGTACTGGTAGATAGTAGACTGAACATGAGTCAGCAGTGTGCTCAGCTGGCCAGCAGAGCCATCCTGGCCAGTATCAGGAACAGTGTGGCCAGTAGGACAAGGGAGGTTATTCTTCCCCTGTACTCAGCACTGGTTAGGCCAGACCTTGAGTACTGTGTCCAGTTCTCGGCCTCTCAATTCAAGAGAGATGTTGAGGTATTGGAACACGTCCAGAGAAAGGTGACAAATCTGGTGAGTGGCCTGGAGCACAGCCCTGTGAGGAGAGGCGGAGGGAGCTGGGGGTGTTTAGCCTGGAAAAGAGGAGGCTCGGGGTGACCTCACCGCTGTCTACAACTACCTGAAGGGAGGTTGTAGCCAGGTGGGGTTGGTCTATTCTGCCAGGCACCCAGCAACAGAACAAGGGGACACAGTCTCAAGTTGTGCCAGGGGAGGTCTAGGCTGGATGTTAGGAGGAAGTTGTTGCCAGAAAGAGTGATTGGCATTGGAATGGGCTGCCCAGGGAGGTGGTGGAGTCACCGTCCCTGGAGGTGTTCAGGAAAAGCCTGGATGGGGCACTTAGTGCCATGGTCTGGTTGATTGGCTAGGGCTGGGTGATAGGTTGGACTGAATGAGCTTGGAGGTCTCTTCCAACCTGGCTGATTGTATGATTCTAATTTGATTATTAATATTAATCTAACGTATGTTGGAAGTTCTGTTCAAGTAAGCTGATTCTTTGCTGTTACTAACAGTGTAGAGAGTCCATGTAATAAAAAGGTTTGCATATATGTGGGTGTATAAATATGTTATGCATAAAAGTGGTATTTATATATATAAATCATTTATCTGAAAGTGAAGGGTATTTTGGCATGATAATTGTATTATATTGCTTCCTGAGTTCCTCAGGAAGCATGAAGTCTTCCACCTCTCCTGGGTTTGCATAATTCTCCTCTTCTTCATCTGCAGTTTCATATTGTTTCTGCTCTACAACATGAAAATCTTGCACAGAAATCATTCTTTGTGCTACCTGAGAGTTAGAGATTCCTGAGACACACAGCAAATTGATTCATCAGATACATTCATACAACACAAGTGACAATATCTCACTTCTGCACACCCTGAGCCACAAACCATGACTACTGCAGACATGTGAAACAGAGATGGAACTCATTCACTTCTACCCCTCCAGCACAGCCACACAGCCTTATACATGTTAGCACAGAGTTAATTGCGACACAGCACTCTACATAGTGTTTTTCTTCCAGTCTCTCTGCAAGTTTAGCCTAAATTCAATATGTTTCTACTGTAGGCTATGTTTACCGAAATAAAGCTACATTCAACTATGGGCAACCTGTCTTTGAACATATGCTTCAGGCAACAATCTAGCAGAGAAATGGGCAACAAGCTGTGAGACTAAACTTTTATCATCATCTCTATAAATCAAGATGAAAGCTATAGACTTCCTCCTGTGGACCTCATACAGCCTTGAGAAAAGAAAAGTTAAAATATTTAGACTGAAAGGAGAAAAATAACAAAATGAGAAAAAGAACTCAAAATTAAAATGAGTTGAAGCAGTTGGCCAGAGTAAGTGCAGGTTCAGTTCCCCAAAATGCGTGTTTTTATTTAGCTGTTTAAGGATACATTTGCCATCAATGCCTAATTAATAAGATTGATGATGGCTGTCCTATCCAGAAGCGTTCTTTCTTCAGTTCCATTCATGTAGCCAGCACACATGACAACTAAGAATGAATTGCCACTAAACCAACTGTGTAGTGAGTTCTTAACAGCACAGCTTTAGCGCAGCAAGTGAGAGAGACCACTTGGTAATTCTCATCTGTCAGTTAATTAAGCAATTTATAGTGCATCATATAGACAGGACCTGAAGTCCCTTACATCCATATAGATTCCATTAAGTTTCCAAAACACATAAAATTGCTGTTCAGAACAGATTTTTGCACTGACATTTTTATACTAGCTATGAATTATATAAAAATACTGTTGTGCTTTCTTCAACACATGGTTAAAAAAGACATCACAATTTTAGTGTGGTCATCCTCATATTTTATAGTGGAAATATCGAGGCACAAAGATCTTTAGCAATTCACTAAAAGTCAGAATTAATCTGAACTGGAAGCCGGACCTGATGAACTGTATCTGTATGAAACACTTCAACCCTAGCTTTCTACAGAGAATGAAAACTGAATTAACAGATCCTGCTCTTCAGCTGGCACCTGCCTTTGTGCCATCGGTTGCCACCCCTGCAACAGGTAACAGAAAACATCATTCCCTTTTACTTAACTCAGTTTGCAATCAAATAGATTAGCTTAACCTCCCCAATAAAGAGGAACAGGAGTAATGAGGTTCTGCCTTGTTCAGCTGACCCTTTTGTATGGATAAGAATCACTTGCAGAAATATGACAACAGCCAGAGGCTGTTAACAACTTTCAGCACCTGCTTCCTCAGTTCATGCAAGTGAAACTGTACTGCAGGCTGTTCAATGGCAGGAACACATCCCATTCTTTCACATTTATGCTGTTGTATTACAAGCCCACAGAAGAGTCACCTCAGTCACAGAAGAATTTAGTGTACTCCGCACTCATTTTGTGTGTCCAGGTCATGCTGGGTGGTAGCACAGCCTTCTGGAGTGTCAGTCACTCCTTCCATTTCTGCATTGTCAGCAGACCTGTTAAGGGTCTGCCCCTCTGTCCAGGTCACTGATGAAGATGTTAACCAAGACTGGACCCAGTACTGATCCCTAGGGAACACCACTAACCACAGGCCTACAACTAGACTCTGCTGCACTGACCACAAGCTTCTGAGCTCTGCCTTTCAGTCAGTCCTCAATCCATCTCACCATCCAATCAGCTACACTTAAGCTTGGCTGTGAGGATGATGTGGGGGACAATATCGAAGGCTTTGCAGACATCTCACTCCTGCCTTCCTACACTGGATCCGTACTTGGCCATGTGAGTCAGAGAGAGACGCAAAGATTTGGACAGACCTGGGTGTCTTCCTTTATTCTCCTTAGCAATTGTTAAATGCACCAATGTCCATATGTAGACAAAATGGACTGTCCCTGGACACATTCACCCATCTGCATACATTTTTGGCCTTTTGTTTCAGCTGTATCTTACTGTGTTGGCACAACTTTTTTTTCTTATCAGAGGGATAAAAAAACCTTTGTGCAGAGCATGAAATGTAAAAGCTGAGTGTAAAGGTATGGTCTAATTCAAAAAATCTCACTTCCCCAAAACCTTAGGACAGAGATGCCCTCTATAACGTACAGAGCAAAGCTCACCTCTAATACACTGTTCTTACCCTGCATACAAAAGTTCCATTGATCTCACTAGGTGACCAACTCAAAGTGAGAGCTGCTTATCAGAGTTGGGCTTTGATATGCAGAGAAATTTTGTCCTTCATACAGAACTCTGATCAAGACATAAATTTAGGCAAAAAGGAAACAGGAATATGTGGACAGCTACTGCATTTGTACAAGCACAGAGCATAGCAAGATGGCTTGAAATGACCTTTACATTGCTGCACAGACAAAACTGTGCAAAACTGTGCAAAAGTGTAAAACAAGGAAAAAAAATATTCCTTTGGTGCAAAAGGTATATACCAAACTATGAAGTTCATTACAATAAGGAGTTGAAAGAGAAATTATTAAAACACTTTTGCCCTTATTTTTCATCTACTAGTCACATCCTCCTCTACTGCTTCTCCAGTATTCCACACAATCCAGTCTACTGTTTAATCCTTGGTCCTGGAAATAACGAACTACAACACATCAGCAGTAACCTTCATACTTATCACTTGTAATGGCATCAACTCAGTATCTTTCTGATTTACATTCCTGTTCACATGGATCTGATAGAACATGCATTTCACAGACCCTCCTATATATTTCTTTATTCTTCGAGTTTGAGCTTTCAAAGATATTTATCATAACTGTTTCAGTTATGCTGACGAGCTAAGTACAAAATATCTTAATATTAATCTCTTTGCCTTTTAGGAGCTTTGTCTAAGACTTTTTATGTCCTGATTTAAGACAGGAAATGACTGGTACCTGCCAAAACTATTGCTATTAGACAAAAGGGCAAATTTTCCTTATTTTAGTCCAAGATGCTTTTCAAATTACAATTAATATGCATGAATATTAGATCTTTTTGTACACAAATTTATGCACGATGCTATTTATGGTATGTCTTTTTTCCTAACCAATGCACTCTATGTATTTGGGGTTTAATTTTAAAACCTCTGTATTTGAACAAAATATTTAGCTGCCTGGCTAACTGTAATGTGTTGGTGCACATCTTACTAGTGAGGTCAAGCATACAGAGATTTGAGGTGATAGGGTACTTAGAAACAGAATATTTAACACTAAAGCAAGTACTACCAGACACAGTTTCAAAGTTAACCTCTTCAAACAGTCAGATTCTAAATGTTGGAGATTCAGTGACAAGATTATCTGTTTGATAGTCCCTTTATTACTCCACATTGTGATGTTTCTGCTTCTGTTACATGGAGCCAATACCACTGCATTAATTTAACAGGTGTTGAGATAAAGTGTCTCAGAAAAGGACTTCTGTGAAAACTTAATGGGAAGTTAAAGGCCCTCAAGACTAAGTGCAAGAGTGAGGTCACAAAGCTCTGGACGAGCTTCTACTGTATGATAATAAACCTAATACCCTTGGCAAGTAGATTCCTCTCCTATCTTTGCCAATTGACACTGGAGAAAAACAACAAAACACCTCAACAAGAAGATGACAAACCTTAGCTCTTACTGGTGTCTCTCAGATAGAAAAATCCTATCTTCTCAAAATAAACTTAGTAAAGAAGGGATTTGGGTAGTCTTGATACAGTGCCTGTGCTGGCTCTGCTTCTGCTTAGGTCACTGTCACTGGGAGATGGAAATGCAAGACTGACACTCTTGTGGTAACAGAATGGCTCCAGATTACTTACAGTGGAGAAAATGACCAAATGGTGGCTACGGACTGAAGGGATGACAGTGTTTTGAGGATAAGGGGTGTGAACATTACAGCAGAAAGTCAAGATACACTATGTGAAAATACATAGCAAAATCTGAAGTTGTTTACTTACCTTGAATCATCCAGGCTGAAGCAGCTCAAATCCTATAACAGGTCTGAGGATCTCTGATTTTCAAAGCAAATCTCAGTAAATCTCTTCTATGCCACCCTACAGACAAACAGCAAATCTCTGTTATAGCTTCACAGTAAAATGTAAATAGTAAATGACATAGTAAAATGTCATCAGGAATCATTTTTCTGAAGAGAAATATTTTTAGCCTGTAGTTTTAGAAATTATAAACTATAGCCCCTTGTGGTCTAAGGAATCAGAGTTAACTTCAGGTAAGACAAACATAACATCTGCTATTAGATCCTAAGGAAAGATGATGCCTTTATTAGAAAGAAAGAAACACTGACTAGGTAGGTCTAGAAATTGTTAGGAATTTCATCACACAAATATAGTATATTATTTAAAATCAAATGTAGAGCCAATAAGAATAATACTCTGTGCACAGCAAAAATGAACCCAATATAGCAAATAACAACAGTCCTTCTAATTACCACAAAGAGGAAAAGCTTCTTTTTTAATAACAGAAAAAATACATGTTAACAACACTCCCTAGGGGTAGAAAGAAAACACTTGTAACACAGAAAATCCTCCCTTATTAGTAGCACGGAAGTATAGGTATGAAACCTCTTGAGGAGTAGCTACATGACAAGGAGGCTACTAGCAAACAGAAGAGAATAGCAGGATAAACAATACCCACAACGTAAGTGACAGTTTAAAGACAGCAAGCACTGTGGCTCTTCACAGGCAGCTTCTTGCAGCACAGAGTTCAGCAGAGAATATATTTCACTGCTGAAAAGCAGACATGTGCCAGCACTGTGGGTATACTGTGGGTTAATTCTTTAAGACTGCTGGTGAAGAGTAAGGATCAAAGTCATGGGCACTACTATCATCCACCCTACCGGGTATCACACCAGCTTGCAGTTCTCCTTTTCCTTTTCTGCCCTGTGTTTCAGAGGAATAAAGCAATACACTTAAGCATGCAAGCAATTTCACTCACTCTGAGCAGACTGCTAAAAGATGCAAAAGAGCTCTCCAAGATACATTATTCCCCACAAACTGCCAAATCACGAGCTGCGGAGAATAGTTTTGACTGCATTCTCTATTGCTTTTCATGCACAAATGGCTTCCCATGAAAACACACCATAGTTACTCTAACTTATCTCTGGGGAAAAAAAAAGCCAACTTATCTACTGGTGGGTAGATATGTGAGTTTTTTTATTATATTCGTATTTATGCATTTTCAAACCACACGGAGTGCAGAGGTCAGGCTCAGTAATGTCTTGGCTGCAGAACAGCAACAGCAGGACCCTGACTGAGACTTTAATTGTAGCAAAAGTCCACAGCTCTCTTTGCTATGTCTACTGCGTGTATATTTTCTTGGTTAAATGCTGTCTTGCCTTTTGATCCTGTTCCTGCTGATGTTGTTGAGTGATAATGATCTGCCCATCTAGCCTGTTCACATATATGTAAGAGTGCAGTTAAAGCTACTTGGAACCTCTTATTCTTACCTAAATTAACAGAACGATAGAACTTGCAATGTGATTAAAATGCAAGAAATGGAAAGGTAGATTTTAAAATTACCTACAATTAATTTTTCAAGCCTCAAAATCTACAGAAACAAACAGACTAATAGGATTTGAAATAACACCAGGCACACAGCTCATTTCCAGTAAGAGCTTTTACAATTATACTCATTATGGTGCTACTACAAACTCATGCTGTAACATAGCTGTATCTCCCCTTCTACAAGGCAAATACTTGTAATTTACTGAATTCATCTTAGACCACTAACAAAACCAACAAAGGAAAACTACTGCATAGGCCATTATTTTTCTGCAATTAATTATCTCTCTTCCCTCTGTCCTCCTACTCAAGACCTTTCCTAAATGCTGAATAGCTAATTGGAAGTTAAGTAAAACACTGGATTTGAATCGCCCTAGAAAACACAAGAAACAGTTTCTGAAATGCATAATTTAGACATGAGAAAAGACGAATCAGGAAAAAGTGACAGAAAGGTCACTTCCACATTTGATTATATATTTCATCATATTCTGTATGTGTCTGGAAAGTTTTACCATCAGGAGTCCATTCTGCTACTCACAGCCTTGCTCTTACACCAGCCCCCCAAGATAAAAAGAGGTCTAGGAAGGACTGACATTATCACAGTATCACCAAGGTTGAAAGAGACCTCATAGATCATCAAGTCCAACCCGTTACCACAGAGCTCAAGGCTAGACCATGGCACCAAGCGCCACGTCCAATCCTGCCTTGAACAGCTCCAGGGACGGCGACTCCACCACCTCCCTGGGCAGCCCATTCCAGTAGCCAATGACTTATGTTAGAGGACACATCAGATCATATGATTTTTTTATCTGAAAATCAATTACAATAAACTCAATATATATAATTACAGAAAATCCCACAAATACTCTTCACAACATGGTATTATTTTGCAATCAAAAAGTTCTGATAAAATCAGGTTTGTACAAGTATGACCTAAAATGACAAAATTGTACAAACTGTACAAGTATAAAATCCTTATGAAGAAATTAATGTCAACCTAGGGGATTTAATGCCGGAAAGAGAATAAGAGTTTTATGAACTCCAAGTAAGCAAGTCACAGATAAAAATCTGATTACTTTAAGTTTCACACTTGGAATCTACTAGAAACCAGAAACAATATGGCTGAATCCATGACATTTTATTCCAAGACATTTTGATTTAAGCACAAATTAATGAAACCAGAGAAATCACTTAAAATTTATATAATCACATAACTTTATAAAGTGAAATACTCCATTGGTTTTAAGTTTGATGTTATCATCTACCAAGATTGATATTACTACAACAGATTATCCTTTCCAGTAAGGCTGCAGACAGAAAAGTGATGCTGTAGAAGTATAATATCACATTTAATCAAAGTTCTTAGAAATAATAGTTCCATTATATTAGCATTTGAACAGCTTTTCAATGAACCAAGGGGCAGTGTGTCTTCATCTTTTATTTCTAATCAGCTAATAAATCTACAAGTTGCCAAAGCCCTGCCGAAGCATTGCTGCGCATTCTCATTCATCATAATCTGACTTCCGTAAAGTGCAGTCCACTTTGTGACTTCTGCACACAATGTCTAGAGGAAATAAAAGCACATTTCTACAATTACCTCTCTGTAATTGGTCCATCAAGCTGCCACCCCCGTATTTTGTTTATTGACTGAACACTGGAGTTTAGAGCCTCTTACAGAATAAACCAGTGGGTGAATAAGAAGTGAAAGTGCAGCAGCATGTTGTGATTTCCTAGGGGCAGAAATGGTCGGGGAGAAGGCATAGCTGCTAGAGCCTAGAACAAAAAAATACAGAAAAAGAGTGTAAAGATTCAATCTAAAAAGGAAAAAAAAAAGTTTTACCAGGCAAAGTATAGAAAAGCTCAGGAAAGAAAGGATAGAAAAGACTAATTTTTTTGTGAGTACTTCAGAGACAAATAGAGAAGTGAAGTTGTAATCATGCCAGAAATAAAGAATGTGGAATAACAAATTAATCCACCTGGGGGGGAAAAAAATGTTCTGAGGAACCTAGGCAAAATTTATTGGGTCAAATCAAAGATTCCTCCAGCCTGGTTCCTCCAAGAGTTTTTGACAGAAGGCACTCTCTAGAAGAATATAACAGAAAGACAAGCATAATATGATACCTTCTCAGAATGCTCTCTTCTACTTTAATGATCCACAGCTCTAGTACACTACAAGGTCTACAAGGTCTAGTAATGTCAGGATGAGGGGTAATGGGTTTAAGCTTGAGGGGGGGAGATTCCGACTGGATGTTAGGAGGAAGTTCTTTACAGTGAGGGTGGTGAGACACTGGCACAGGTTGCGCAGTGAGGTTGTGGATGTTTCCTCCCTGGAGGCATTTAAAGCCAGGCTGGATGAGGCCTTGAGCAACCTGCTCTAGTGAGAGGTGTCCCTGCCTATAGCAGGGGGTTGGAGCTGGATGATCCTTGAGGTCCCTTCCAACCTAAACCATTCTATGATTCTATGATAAGCCTGAGAGATTCCTCTATACTTCAAACCACCACCAATGGTGGTCCCCAGGGCTCAGTTCTGGGGCCAGTTCTCTTTAAAATCTTTACCAACAATTTGGATGAGGGGATCAAGTGTACCCTCAGCAAGTTGATGATGCAGATTGGGTGGGATTGTTGACCTGCTTGAAGATAGAAAGGATTTACAGAGGGATCTGGACAGGATGGATTGATAGGCCTGAGGCCAATGGTATGGGACTCAAGTACTCTAAAGATTCGTAACAATCTGCTGAGCATTTATTACGGAGTGAGTTTAAGCAGGGACATAACTACATGGTTTTGAAGATGGGGTTGTGTTTGTTTGTTTGGGTTTTGACTCTGAGGTTCTTTCTTGTGTTAGAGGGGTTTTGCTGAGAAGACATAAACATTCCAAATTCACCTTCTGCATGCACTCACAATTGAGCGTATCTCTCCTATATCCCCTAAAGTTATCTCCTTTCTGTGTAAATCAATTAAATCTTAATTGATTTAATGTTTCACATACAGAATCTGTCTCTTATTAAATTATCCCTGGTGTGCTTTTTGGGAAAACTTACATGCTTTTAAGAGAGACCCATTTCTGCATAGAGCCCTTGGAATAGTACTCATTCTGTCAACTGAGTATATCTTAAAATTAGACCTGAGCTACTTTGAGGCAAATACCTTGGATGTGGACAGCAGTGTTTTGACACCACCCCAGACAGACAAATGAAAATGCAGTCAGAGTAGCCTAGCTTGATCTCCTTCACATTTTTCAGAAGACAGGCTCTCTAGTCCACCCTGCAGGCCAAGCACCTACTACTACAAATCCTACCAACTCAAACGTAGAGCATATGACATATCGCAACCGCAAAGCTCCACAACTGCAAGTAAGGTGCATTAAAACAAAACATATAAACTATAATAGAGAGGTGCTTGACGATTATCCCACAGTTACAGTCCACAAGGCTGCCTACCCAACAGAAGCTTTCAGGGACTTGCATAATGCTTCCTCTAGCTTTAGGGTCCTACTCAGGCACAGGATTACAGCTGCTCAGGCCAAGACAATCCTGGCTTTGTGGAGAAAGCACAATGACAGGCACGTGGAAAACCTTTATGTTAAAAATTAAGGCTGTCAGCAGTAGATAATTTTTAAAGTAGAAGCTAACCTTTAAGTAGTAATTTCAGATTTAAGCATCTGAACTCTGCTTCTGTCTTGTGAAAATCCACATACGCTGGATTGTAGTCATTGTTTAGCAATGCTCTGTTGGTCTGACTTGATGCGAAGAAGATGAATCTATTTGCAAGGACAATTGATGCTCGTCTTTTAAATATACCCATCATTGGCAAAGGAATTGAAATACAAACAACAGCTTGATGGTGAGCTGCCTGTTCAGCTACCCATGCTTATTTTTCCTGAAAGGTCAGATAATTGAAAAGTGCAATTTACTGTGCTTGTAAGAAAAACCAAACCAAATCAAACAAAAGAAAGCATAAACTGTGATGCAGACTTTCTAATAGCATAGTCAAGACACATGGTTACACTTTGCTTACCTCATCTGCATTGTTTTCATTTACTTAATTTCAATTAGATTGCAAATTATACAGGGATTAAGGTGTTTCTACTGTGTGACCTATTCAATTTTGCAGTCAATTGATTTCTCCTTGTTTAGTAAGTGTTTGGACATTAGCTGCCTTAGCAGTTAGATTTATGCCTGAAGTCAGCTCTCCAACTTGGCAAAACGCTCACAATTTGACTTCCTCATGAATCTGATAGAGAAAACAGTAAGAGGCAGAAAAGGAACTGGAAGAAGATCACTTAAGTCCTACAACTGGCATAATTAGACAAACAATGGCATAATGAGACAAAAGCAAACACCGTGGCAGGACATGCTAACAGCTCTACAACCCTTGCAGTCCTTCCATGCCACCAGGGTCTTCAGCTGAAGATGTGTCTTCAGTCTCACCATTTTTCCTCAAGAACTGCTGATGAGAAAACACTGATGGGGTAATGTTTCAAGGAGAGCAATGCAAATAGCTACCCAAGCAAAGAAGGAATAAAGATGAATCAAAGCTGTTCAAGCTAGAGAGGAAATGCTCAGGGAAGAAGGGACAGGATGGACATAACGACAGTCTTCAAAACATGATAAGCTGCTGCATACAAGAACAGTGCTTGTTTATGCTTCTGGTTGATATGGTAGCAAGAGGATTAAGTTGCAGCAAGGAAGACCTGGGTTAGACAGGAAGAAAAATGTTCAAACCACTGAAGTACTGAAGAAATTAACTGAAGTAGTTTAGTCTCTGTCAGCAGAGATCTTTAGAAGCTGGACATGAAACCATCAGAAATGACAGAGAGATCTTGATTTAGACAAGGGACAGAAAAAATGGCCTTCTGGAGGCTTTTTTTCTAATGATATGAGAATCTACACAACATTAATCTTCTCTGCCATACTGAAAAATTCCTTAGAACATCTGGGGCAATTTCTTTCATAGGCAAAGGGATTTTAAGAAAGCGATCTAGAAAGATTCTAAAAAACCCAGATTTAGTAAAAAGTGACTCCCTACTGGCAAGCAGCCACTTTAATATATTTTCAGCACAGATGTCATAAGTTAATAGGATGATACTGAGACAGATGCAATCATTAAGTGCTCACCTTCTCTTTGCATGTTATACTGTTGGCAGGCCAAGTTTCTTCTGACTTTTCACTACATGAAAGATTAGAAGCAGATAATGGCATTAAGATAACTAATAAGGCAGTTTGAAGAGAATCTGGATATTCTGACGATTTTTTTAGAGCTTTCAAATGGTGCACTGGTGTGTAGCAAGTAACGAGTATTTACGGATGTGTAACCGAGAAGTTATTTCCTAATCTGCTGTCAGACTTAGTGCTATGTTGAATGTGTAGGTGCAAAGGAAGTGCAGCTATAGCACTGCTCAAGACCAATCACACTAGAGCCACACAGAAAACCAGATCAGCACTTGATTAACTGTTTGCATGTTGTTTGTCAAAATCAAAGAATTACAGATTGGTCTGGGTTGGAAGGAAACTAAAAAGGTCATCCCGTCCAACCCCCTCTGCAGTAAGCAGGGACATCTTCAACTAGATCACGTTGCCCAGAGCCCTGTTGAGCCTTACTTCGAATATCTGCTATGAGGACAGGCTACAGGAGTTGGGGTTCTTCAGCCTGGAGAAGAGAAAGCTTCAATGAGACCTTATAGTGGCCTTCCAGTATCTGAAGGAGGCCTACAGGAAGGCTGGGGAGGGACTACTGACAAAGTCTTGTAATGGCAGGACGAGGAGGAATGGGTTTAAACTGGCAGAGGGGAGAATCAAACTAGATGGCAGGAAAGGGTTCTTTACAGTGAGGGTGGTGAGACACTGGCACAGGTTGCCCAGGGAGATTGTGTATGCTCCCTCCCTGGAGGTGTTCAAGGCTAGGCTGGATGAGGCCTTGAGTGACCTGTTCTAGTGGGAGGTGTCCCTGCCTATAGTGGGAGGACGGAAATGGATGATCTTTGAGGTCCCTTTCAACCTAAACCATTCTATGATCTCTGCGGATGGGGCCCCAACCACCTCCCCAGGCAACCTGTTCCAGCGCTCCACTACCCTCACGGTGCAGAACTTGTTCCTAATATCCAATCTAAATCTGCTCTTCTCTAGCTTGAAGTCATTGCCCCTCATCCTGTCACCACAGGCCTTTGTCAAAATGACTGTGCTTAAACCCTAACACTCAAAGGGAAAGAAAATTCAACAGCACTCTTATGCCTCTACAGTTGTAGTTTGCAATGTATTTTCTCCAGGAAGTTTGGTAACAGCAACTGCATTCCTTGTGTTCTTCCCTCAGAGCAGACTGACCAGGCAGAACGAGCATTTAGTGTGGGATGTGCTATCTACAGTAAGTTCAGTACACCAAAGCACAGAAGAATGCTACTGACACTAACTCAACCACTTAAAATGCAGCATAGGTAGAACTTGCCAGATCTCACCCAAAAGTGTATTACAAAGCTAACATTTTATCCAAGTAGAATTATTTATATTTTGTATGGAGTTCAAAACTTCTTTTACCCAGGCCAGATGTCCAATTCAGAACTATTATGTTACTCTCTGCTAAAAGCCTACCAGGAAGATACTTGTTGGAGACTGAGAACCATTTTTTAAGTTAACACTTCTGGTTGCTGATCATGTTTTCTCTTAACTCAATTTGCATTGCTCTTGTTTAGCCTTGCTGCTAGGGGGTTGTTCTAACCTGCTTTGTGGATTGAGGGGATGTGTTTGCCACAAAGTATTCCAAGAAAAATTGCTCCAGATTAGTATTCTGAGCCACAGCTTTAGTTGTATTTTTTTTTTCCTTACTGGGTTTGTAGAGCATAGAAATAGCAATCCTTCACCATTTTCATCATGTTTACTTTCTTGTCATTTCTGTTTGCTGTGGTTTAGTTTTTTCTGTAGAAGTTTGTTTTATTTTTAAGAGCCACAGCACAGATACTTAAGAGAAAAGCAACCAAAGAAGGGCAAAGATACTGCTTTGTAGAATAACAGATAATGAAAAGTATGTTTGTATTAAACATACGTGCCTCACCCTAAAACCCATGGATGTCAAGAAGAATACATTCAGTTTGCAGAAGGAAACTGATACTTAACAGGAAAGGGATCTGAAACAGAACAGAATATTCAACTATTTGTTAAGTGTCTTCAAAAGTTATCCTGAAACTTGAAATATCAAAATCCAGTAATGCCACTGCTAAGTTAATATTTATGAAGGAAAAACAAACAAAACCACAGAAAACAAAGAAACCACCACAGCAAAAAAATAAAAACCAACCAACCCAGGAAGGGCTTTGAGAAGGGTATTAAAAGAAAAGAAGATAATTAAATCAAGTAGCTACCTCAAAAGAAACATCAGAGAAGAAAGAAACAAAGGCAGTGAAGAATGTAAAGTAAAAATAGTCAAGAAACGGTTGACTTTTTTTTCTCCTTCAAGGCCTGTCCTGTGATATATATCTCCACCATCCTTCCAATTAGGAAATCACTGTTTGGATGCAGACCAGGAAGTGCAATGAGTCACAGAGAAACAGTCAGGAAGGAGAAAAAACACAGAAAAATAGAGTGGCTTTGGATAAGGCATATACACAGTCATCAACGTGGTCTGTCACCACTACATTGATTTCTAACCCAAAAGGTAAATATAAATAAGTAAAAACCTAAAGGACTTTCTCTTACTCAAAGTCAAGTTACATATAAAAAGAATAAGCACCACACTTACTATTATTCTGACTTTGAGTAAGCAGAAATAATAACAGAACTTCAATGATTTCCCCCCCATTATTAATAGAACATGAAACGTAGTAATAGATCCACAAGAAGAGATCACCTGGGCTTCTGCCCAGGAATGCCAGCAATACTCCTCACTGCACAGCAATCTAGGCTCTTTGGATGGTAAACGAGGCACATTATTCAGGCTGGACTCTCAACCACTTCCACAACCACATTCCCTCTCCACACAACATACTGTGTAATGGAAGAGGCACAGAAGTCATTCATGCCAACACAAGAGATGCTTCTAGGGGGTTACAATATCACAGTATTACCAAGGTTGGAAGAGACCTCACAGATCATCAAGTCCAACCTGTTACCACAGAGCTCAAGGCTAGACCATGGCACCAAGTGCCATGTCCAATCCTGCCTTGAACATGGCACCAAGTGCCATGTCCAATCCTGCCTTGAACAGCTCCACAGACGGTGACTCCACCACCTCCCTGGGCAGCCCATTCCAGTAGCCAATGACTCTCTCAGTGAAGAACTTTCTCCTCACCTCAAGCCTAAACTTCCCCTGACATAGCTTGAGGCTGTGTCCTCTTGTTCTGGTGCTGGCCACCTGAGAGAAGACAGCAACCTCCTCCTGGCTACAACCACCCCTCAGGTAGCTGTAGTCAGCAATAAGGTCCCCCCTGAGCCTTCTCTTCTCCAGGCTAAACAATCCCAGCTCCCTCAGCCTCTCCTCGTAGGGCTTGTGCTCAAGGCCTCTCACCAGCCTCGGTGCCCTTCTCTGGACATGCTCAAGCATCATTAGATAAGGGTTATCATTTAGAAGGCTATCCTCTCTAATTTTAAAGCCCTGAGATCAAAGCAAGTGCTTCAGCCTACTAAAGCCAATGTAAAGATTCTTACAGCCATTAAAGAGCAAGAGCCTTGCTTAAATACTTTGCTTGCCCGCAAACAGAAACCAACTGCAGTCTCGTCCTCCTAATGCACAATGGCTTTGTGCATTCAGTAGACACGGCTCTTGTAGGAAGAGTGTCTGCCTCTCCAGTGCAACTACAAGCTTAGTTGCAGCATAATACAGCATGTTCAAGCCATCTCCGATCTGTAAACTTAACTCTAAGTATCTCAGAATAGAGCAGCGAAAGACTTCAGCAGAAGTATCCAGGTTCCTGGCAGTGCCCCACGCAGAGTGCAGCACAGTACCTATGCACAGGTCATTTGTTTGGAATTCAGAAGTACGACTGGAACACAGACAGGCATATTAAATCCAACTTTCATGTGGTGAATGCATACACCAGCAGAAATACAACTGGAGACATAGGCTTCAGCTAGAATAGTTGTCTTCAGGAGCTGCTGTGGCTGTGGGCTTCACTTGTGCTGGTGGCTCAGTCCAGCTCTATCAAAGACGACACACATATGCCTGTCCCTGCTGTGACCACACAAGCAGGGCGATGGAGGCATTATTGCTTCACCTGCTGTTTGAAGACTTCTTTACAGAGTGTGCAGAGCAGACAGAGTGTTGCTAGCAGGTTCTTATTTCTTTGTTATCTAACATTGCAGTAAAAATAATTTTAGCTGTAAAACACAAGTTTTCTGCACCTTAATAAAACCAGTGTGGCTTGCAAGGAAGGCAGGATAATTCCTTACCATATGGCCCCACAACTGGAAGAAGCACGTCCCAATGAAAGCAAATGGTTAAATGGTCCACAGAGAATTTTAAGCACTTCAAAAGATATAGCATTGGCATCTACATCAGAAATTCACTGTGTGCCACTCAGTCCTAAGCTTATCCCAGCAAGATAGTCCCAGAAGGTAGTCAATATGTATCTTTTGGTTGAAAAGAGACATGAATTTTACACAACATGAATTCTAACAATTTCACACCATTTCCCAGTAGTTTTATCAGCTTTGTTCATGCTGCTATGTATGTGTGCTTTTTGCTATTAACACTACTCTTGTCATTATGTGGAATTTTGTTTGCAATGTTTTCTTAGAATCCAAGTAAAAAAAAAAATAATTTAAAAAAGCCCTTCACATTCTACTTGCATTTAATAATTTCTATTAATGAAATTACAAACATAAATCATCTCACCCAGCACCAAGATTACTCACAGTCTCTTACTGGAAAAAAAGGTCAAAATCAGAGGACTGTTTCAAAGAATAAAGGAGACTGGGATTAATTAAAAAAAAAAAAACAACCAACCAAATATTTATTATATGCAAAACAGATGACAAATAAGATTCTCAGAGCTGAAGACATATCTAATATGAAATAACACATCTAAGGGAATGGAACACATCTATGGGAAAACCTAGCATATCATCCTGTTTTGCCCATATGTATATCTGACAAATAAAGCCAGTTTGATAAATATTAATATTCAATTTCCTTTCACTTACTAAAATTCCCAAACCTCACAAGAGAGCAATATGGTATAAAGTGCATTTATTCCATAAGATGATAACATTCCCTCATACACAGACATCTGGAAATTGTACTGTGCAATGCTTCTTTAAACACTGGAATGGGCTGCCCAGGGAGGTGGTGGAGTTGCCGTCCCTGGGGCTGTTCAAGGCAGGATTGGACGCAGCACTTGGTGCCATGGTCTAGCCTTGAGCTCTGTGGTAAAGGGTTGGACTTGATGATCTGTGAGGTCTCTTCCAACCTTGGTGATATTGTGATAAACGAGAAGGTGTGCTCAAAGTCAAGTACCTACTGATTCATTTCTGATTTATGGGGAATACATTAATAAATTTTCCAAAAACTTGAGACGTGTCTGATTTCAAGTTAAAACCAAACCAACAGTTTTAATAATGATTATATATTCCTATGCTATAGGTAAGAAAAGGATCTGTAGTAATCCTATCACTTTCACCTGGAAAACTCCTCGTTAAAAGGTTAATTTTCTATCTCCTTCCTTAAAAAAAACAACCAAAACTGAAACTGAACAAATAAACAACCAAAATAAAAACCTGGCTAAAAGGAACTTGGAATGATAGGTTTTCAGTGAAGCCACAGCAGTTTGTCTTGCATCACTGGATCATTGTTTTTCACGTGACTCTAGCCCTCACTCACTGCTGCTGAAAGGGAGCAGCAAAAAGCTGCTAATACTATTTTTCAAAGTAAAGATCTGTGTAAATGCCAATTGTTGACCCTTATGGCCTCCTACCCACCAACACGTTTTTCCTCACAGCCATTATTTGATTTCTTGATGTCAACATGAGCCTCTCTGACAAGCCTACAAGTCAGCTCGCAGATTTAAGCCGCGTAAAGCTATCGTGTTCTTCAGGAGAGACTGCAATATACACAGATGGGTTTAAACTCTACAGCCAGGTAAACGATCTCGCACTTAACAGTTTTATTTTTCTTGTTCAACAAAAATGATCCCCGACCAGTGTAGCATGAATAACTTTCCTTGGGATACTCTACAAACCTGCTGTAATGAAGTATGCATCCTACTGCAACGATTACAATGTCATCTATTCAATTTCTATGTGAGCAGACTAAATTGTAAGTTATTACAGCGTATTGCTGCAACTCACTATTTTTGTAAACTATGAAAACTCATTTGCTCATGGTGTAGACACTGCAAAAGGCTGCAGTGCAGAGGTCAGTGCTGCAACTGCACAGTTAGCATTTCAGCATTTCACCATGGCTGTGTTTGTGTACAGTTTAGGTCTCCAGAAGGCACCTTCCTATCAATCAATCAATCTAAATTCTAGCTGATTTATATTCAAAAATTTAAAGGTATGCTTAATATGTAATGTTATACATTCCCTATAAAAAGTGATCTCAAATGAAAAATCCAGAGCTTCACTCAAACTCTTTTAAACTGGTGTGCTCTAAAGTACCAGAATAGCTTTCTTCCTTCCTTCTTTCAAAGATTCTTGATCGGCACCCATTGTAATGTTGTCATTACTATCTTCAGAAGGGAACTGAGGAAACAAAGTTTACAGAACTGCAGTCAGAATTCTTGGAGAGCAGAGAATCGAGCCAACTCTTAGCACAGGCTAATATATTCACAGGGATTTGTCCTTCTCTTGCTTCATTCTGCTTTCAGCCTCTAACATGTCAGTCCTGTTCACCAACTGTCCAAGTAGTACATGGTTCCCTGCTGTGCAACCTTTTAAAGGTTCAGTGTTTAATAGTAGTGGATTTTTTTTCACTGCTTACATTCACAGTATTTTGTGACGTGCAAACATTTGTGCAAGTGGGAAGAAGCATTTGGTGGTGCAACATCTAACTCAATGTACAGACTGATGAAAATCAACCACCAAAAATGATCAAACTATGGCAAATCATGTTGACTGTTGTTTTACAGTAAACATGTCCCTGATCCAGTTCTCTGACTATTAATGCCTAGATTCAGCACAGGCCTGAAGGACCACCTTTGCATGCAGGACTTGCTCTCCATGTGCACATAATTTAATGTTTAGGCTCATAGACATTTGGACTTGGGTATGTGGAGCAGCATTAGGCAGTTCCATTGCTCTAGCACACATTACATGTTTATCTAAACTGGATGTTTATTATGAAATGCATCATTTTATGTGTCCCAAGGAACATGTACATTATTTAACATTTGGCAATTTCTATTTCTCCAATTAAACTTCCAGGACCTTATCTCTGAAGACTACACTTACATAACACCATAACTACACTCACAGTTCACTGTCAATGCATTAAACACCAGAAACTTCATCTGGCAAGACTATTTTCAAGAATGATCACATCATTAATTTTTTCTTTTCTAGTATTTCCATGATTGGAAGTTGATCCACATATTCCCTCAAAGCCTTATTGCATGTTGAGCACAAAGTAAGCATTAAAATTGTATGTCTAAAATAACTGGGATACAGCACTCAGATGCAAAATACCTACTATTCCACGCTGTTCTAGGCCAATTACTTTCTGAAGGACTCCAGTGTGAAAAAAACACAATGACATAACAGCCTTCACTTTAGTAGTGCTTTAAACAATTCAGCTGGATAATTTCTATGTTGTATTTTTCAGCAATGATAAGAAGCAGTTACACAAAATCATGACATTCTTGTTAAATGTTTATTTCTTGGAAAATGTCAATAAATTTAAGCTATTACAACACCTAAAATATAGCAATTGTTTTGTTTAAATTTGCTCTCACTGTCATTAAAGAGGACAAACAGTCCTGAATTGACCAAGGGTCAGTTCTAATTGGCTTCTCCTAGATGATGCTCAGAGGTTATCACTAGGTTGTGTCATAACTATAGCTCTATTAAATATGAGCATCTAACCTACGTGTAAGTTAAGCTTCACTTTGCAGGAGTTTTCCCTAAGTCTTTCAGTAGCTCCATCGCAATCACCTGGCAAGAGACTATGTTATTAATACTCAAGCAAGCATGTTGATCAAACCTGATCAAAAAAAGCTTGAGAAAAACAAAAGTGTGCAAAGACACAGAAACTGTGGGACAGAACTCTGGTTAGATTTCTTCACAAGGAAGCAGTTCAGCTATTTTCTCAAGCTAAGTCAAAGTTTAGCTGATTAGGGACCATATATTGAAAAAGAAAGGTTAAATGCAGAAGGTGCATATGAATACAATTGTCTAAATAGGAACATTAAGTCTAGCTAGTTCATGAGAGAACTGATTTTTACTTTCCATTTACTATGAAAAGTGAAAAATTAGCCAAGAAAAAATAATGTGAAACCAAAAAAGCAGCAGTGGGATTTAATGTCAGGCAGCCTCAAGGCTGTCTTCTAGACTCACAGAATCACCCAGGCTGGAAAGAACCTCTAAAATCATCAAGTCCAACCATTTCACCCACTTGTAACCAAAATGCTTTTTTTCCTTATGGGGACATAGTGGGAATCTTCCTAAACTACTTCAGAAAGTGTAACCCTCTCCTCAGCCAGTACACCCTCTTAAAGAGGAGAAAGCAAGCTGAAGTAGTTTTTGAAAAGTGTGCACTGTGTGAGGTGTGTGCTGGTGGAATGATGTATTTGGTGGAATCAGGATGAGACAGATAAAATATTCCTTAGACATCTGAGAGAACTTTAAACTGCTGTCCCTTGTTCTTGTGGGAGACCTCAACTTCCCTGACGCCTGCTGGAAATTTAACACAGCAGAGAGGGAACAGTCTCAGAGGTTCTTAGAGTGTGTGGAGAAGAACTTCCTGACTCAGCTGGTGACAGAGCCAGCCAAGGAAGGCACTCTGCTGGACCTGTTGTTTGTGAAGAGAGAAGAACCCACGGGTGAAGTAATGAAGAGAAGGGTTGTCTTGGGCATGGTGATCATGAAATGAGAGAGTTCTGTATTGCTGAAGAAGAGGGTCAGCAGAACAGACAATTTTGACTTCCAGCAGGCAGACTTAAGTTTGTTTCAAAGACTGATGGACAGAGTCCCTTGGGTGGCAGTCCTGGAGGGCCAAGGAGTCCAGGAATGGCAATAAAACAGTTTATGACTGAGAATATATTAAAAAAAATAGTGCATACAAATTTTGATGCAATGCTACATACAACTGAGAAAGACTATGGAAGCCAAAAAGGAAGACAAATATTGCACATATTCACTTAATATCCGAAAAGGAGAGAATTTTCTTTATCTGCCAGCCCAGCTGCAACTGTTCAACAAACAAAACACACAGTTAAACAATCACATAATATCCATTTGTAGGATGATAAAGTGATGGAAATAGCCAACACAGATTTGTCAAGAGCAACCTCTTCCAAACCAATTAAATTTCCTTCTTTTACACTACTGATAAAGTAGAAGCAGTTGATGCAATGCAGCCTCACTTGAACACTGTTAGATGTGGAAGGGCTGCAGGCAAGCTGGGAAAGTATTACTTGGATGAAAAAAAAACCAAACAAAACCAAAAAAACTTGAGGCAAATCCTTAATTTATTTAAAAGGTATATTAAAGGAGTAATTATCAATACTATGAAATTGGACTGAAAAAAGACATCAAGATGGAAATTCACAGAGGTCCACCCAGACAATACCTGAGTTATCCTCCAGTGAAGAGGGTCAGGTGATAAAGCAGAACTAACAGAAGATGCAAGGATAGGCAATCACTCTGAGTCTAGGATGAAATTAGGTGAAGACATTTAAAACATTGTATGTGGGAATAAGCCATGAAATTCACCAAGACAAAAGGAGTAAAGGGGCAGACAGCAAAACTGAAGAAGAGAATACCTACCATTGGGGCACCAAGAAGACTGAGAAATACACAAAGACAATTATTCTTAACAGTGATACCCCAAAATAGATGCTGTCAAATTGCAGACTCCACATGAGAAAAACAATAAAGACAATAGATTTTAGAACATGACATAAAGAAGAGCTGAAAGGACTTGATGTATTTGATTTACAAAAGAAAACATTAAAGCAAGATTTGTGAGAGACTGACAATGCAAAAATCCACAAAGAAACAGACATGCCACACGGAGCAGGTAAAAACAAACAACTGGCATTGTAATTCAGTTCAAAGATTTACTTTAGATATTAGGGAGTTTTATAACTAAAAGAGGTACTAAGACTTCAGAGGGTTCCAGAAAGGCAGCAGAAACCCTTTTGATTTGTTGTTGCTACAAAAACATTAGACAAACAGCTATTCTGGTGCAAAGGGATGCATAAGATGATATTTTGCAGACATCCTAGCTGTAAATTCCTACAGGTAATGGATTATCTTGTTAGAGCTGAACAACCATGACCAATTGTTGACCAACAAAAGAAACTTCAGAAATTTTTTCTAATTGCTTGAGGAATGTGAATCCTAAACATTTGTAGTGCAAGTCACCGTAAGGCATACATTAAAACAGCAAACCGTAAATGTGATTGAAACTCATCAGAGGTGGCAAATGTTAACATGTGTATTTTTATTGATTTGGCTTTATCTAGAGAAGATTTTTTTATTTCCCCCCGCCCCCCAAATAATTATTTGCTACTACCTACAAGGCTACATAGTGGCAAGGACAGCTGAGCTTATATCCTTCTTTGGGGTTCAAGCCTCGCATTCAAAGATTTCAGTTAAGAAAAATGTGAGAACTTAGTACTTTTGGCAAAATACTTCTAAAACCAGCTCCTTTAGATGGAAAAGATGAGCCCCTTTGACATTCAGGACAAGAACTTAATGAACTGTAAACCATCACATATGGTGACAGCATCCCTGCTGTAGGAAGAGAGAGAGAGAAAAATGAATGGAAGAAAATCACCTATTTTCAGCCACTTTATCAAATGACTCTAATTAAAAAGCTGAATACAATCAATGTGCCAGCCTCAGAAATAAAAATCTTCACCATATGAGTACTATTGATTGCTTGCGTCTGTTTTGATCAACAGAGTGGTATCTAGTGATGGTTTCGTACAAACAACTTACTACCCTAAAATACTAATGAGTTGGATTAGGCACGGCCTCAGGAGTGAGATTTTTCAGCCCTACAGAGAGGATGCTTAGAACATATCTCATACAGTAAACCCATCTGTTTCTCTAACACAGCTCCAGTGGCTGATTTATTACTGGTTGCCAAGAAATCACATGGGTCGTTTATTTTCAATGTTTGGGGTTTTTTGTTTTGATTTTTTTTTTGGGGGGGTGGGGTGGGGAGTGTTGTTTACCTGTTGTGTTTTAATATGGATATTTAACTAATATCTTTCTGCTATTAAGAGAATTAGTGCTTTTGTAAATATGAACAAACCACCAAGCAGTCAATCCCAAGTTCAAGTAATATGAAAACTGTAATACCGATATGTAATAGAAATAACCTAAAGATAGGTGTAACAGAGATCTGACCATCTATGTCAAACTGGCACTTAAGGATTTTGGTTTTTACTTTTGCAGTCTATCAGTAGGAATTTCCAGGCTTCAGAAAAACGTTTTCAAACACAGAAGCCATTCAACTTGGATTCTGCAATCAAAAAGTGCTTCAGTTTTGGTGCTGCTGGGATACCCTGTTGATAAAGCTGAATGCATTCATACAAATCAGAGAACAAGCAACAGACCAGTAGGCACGTAACAAATAAGTAACATAATGAACATCCTATGTGGTAGTCCCATTTATCGATAATTATCTTTAACATATCTCAGTAAGCTTATGTTCCTGAAGGTGTAAGGGAAGCCCTAGAGGAATAAGAGCAAGAATTAACACTCTAGTGCACATGTTAATTAGGATTTAATTAGGGAATTAAAAAAATGCAGAGTGCATGCTTTCTGCAAGTGCGTAATTACCAATGTACTGCTTGTAGGGTTTTTTTCCTCTGCATTTTTTCATTGTAAATATTATAATTGCCATTTTAGGTAAAACTTCAGAAATTCAAATTTCATTTCAGGTTTTGGGAAGATTTTTTTTTTCATCTGAAACATTTTCATCCACGATCACTCTTTATCATTCCATCTTTATTTCTAACACTTTTCTAAATTACTAATTCAACATGAGAGACATTCAATTGCTTTTCCTTATGCTTTTACAATGTACACAAGAAGGCCCCTACAAATTAAAATTCTCTGGGTTAGAAGGGACCTTACGGATCACCTAGTTCCAGCTGCTTTGCCACAAGCAGGGACAACTCCACTGAAAATTAGACCACAGTATATTCCTTCTGCCGCTGCTGTGAATCTGACTAGCGACTATGACCTACGGGTCAGATCGCAGAGATCAGCGTCCGCAGCCGAACCATCCCTCCGCGGCAGCTGGGCAGAGCGGCACTGCTCAGCGGATGGTCCTTTTCTTCCCGAATCGGTGTTACACGGTAAGAGCGGAGCAAGCGCCAGCACCGACCCGGGCAAGACGTGCGCGCAGCCGCAGCCTCACTGGCCTCCTTACACGCCTTAGGAGCGCCGGCAGCTGAGGTCTCTGCGCACCCGGCAAGGTCGGATGAGAGGGGACCTGGTGCGACATCAGGGCGTGCAGGCAGTTCGCGGGCTTAGGCACACGGGTAGGAATAGCGGTGGTTGGAACCCGGGCAGGAGCTGGTAGCGAAAGAAATGTGGCGACCGAGACAGTGGTCCCACGTGAACAGGCAGGTGTCTGTGCCCCTGGCTGCAGAGAGTGCCCAAGCCTTGCATTTGCAGTGGCGAACTGCAGAGACAACGCCTGCCTTTGCTGTGAGCAGGTGTGGTAGCAGCAGAATACCAAGCAGGATCTCAATCCTGGGTTTCATCAGGGTCCAGTGACAGGACAAGGAGTAACAGGCTCAAGCCGGAGCAGAAGAGGTTCTACATGAACATAAGGAAAAGTGACAGAGAACACTAACCTCTAACGTCCTGTGATTCTGTGCATAGAACAAGGCTAAACCTTGTCAGAGTTGTTGGTTTATTTTTTTCCCAAGAAAATGCCAAGCTCTGTATCAACATAACATTGCTCCCCCCACACCAGCTTCCTGCTCCCACCTTTCCCTACCTGCTAAGAAATCCCACTTCTTTTGGAGGCTGATGGGATCTTGACATCAGTAATCCATTAATGTTTAATCTAAAATGGAAAACCACTAATGGTCGTTCTTCAAATCATTTCTATGCATTCTCCAAGTCTGTATGTTGGAAAATCCACATGAGTAGGAAACAACCATGCAATAAAGATAAAGGTCTTTCTACTTGGGCTTAGAAAGATGCTTCTGACTAGGAACTTTCTAACGAAAGGGAATTAACAAAAATGATTAAAGCTTTAAGAAAATTCAATTTGCATCAGTATTTTTATTCTTTCAAAAGAGTTCTTTAAATATAAGGCAATCTTGTCAGGTACCTCTCCTCCTTAATTATTAATGCTAATTTCTGTGCTTGGTTGTTTTCAAAATCAAATTTTTTTTCAATAAGCCTCCTTTGCCATTTCTTGATTTTTATTTTTACATTCACAGTGCTCAATAAATCCTTAGACTATGCACAACATATAACTTGCTTCAGTGGAAGGCCACCACAGCAACAGTTCCCTGAGACTTCTCACTTTTCCACTTTAATCCTTGGATATATTTAGAACCTACTAATGAGACTCTAGCATGGTTAACATCCTTGCAAGTGGCTGTACATTTTCATTCAGTAAGAATATGACTGCAAAGAGAGAAAGTAAAATGGCTGACTTTATAAGAGGTCTTGGATAGAATACCTGCAAGAGCATTGATAGAATAACCTGTCAGGCCCTTCAGAAAGCCACAGCACAGGAAATACACATTAACCAATAGTACAATACTTGAGATAGCAGTCACTAATGCTGACACTGTGGAACAGCAGCACATCAACTGGTGAGTTCAACTGGATTTGAACATTTGCATTTACTTTCTTTGATTTCATATGGTACACTGTTATTAATTTGCTGAACCAAAATAACAATTCATGAGAACAAAATCAAAATCAAGGGAAGAACCACAAAAACAAAAAAGAAAAGCCACCAAATAAGCAAGTGCCAGATCCTCCAATAGGACAGTGTTCTAATACTCTGTTTTGTTGCATGACTGATTTTTCCTGCTGTTACTTAAGCAGGCAATTTGGGTTCTGCTTTACTGAAGTCACCAGGGTATTACTGGCAGGGGGGACAGGGAGAGAGAGCAACCCTTTGAACACACAAGCAGTCAACACAAATGGATTATCCAGAAAGAAAACAGTGTCTGGGATGTAAAGTGAAAAATGTTGGTGATATTCATTTATGTTAAAAAATAATTCATTTAACTTCAGACACAAATACTTTATTTCAAAAATAAACATCTTTATTCTTCTCTTGTTGTAAGAATTATTGAATCACTTTAAAACTATCTGAATGTGTACTTCATTTCCTTTAATGTTAGCACTGAAGTATACTAGGAGCAATCAAAATATTCCTGAAAATGAACTAGGAGTAAAGATTTCTGACATTTAGTAGCCCCCAGTTCCAAGTTAAGAACAACATTTACTGCTTCCCATGATCATTCTCATCTAACAAACAAGTACATTCTTAAAGACACACACACATCTCAGTGAAATTACATTAAAAAAAAAAAAGCTTAAGCAACTCTTTTGCAGTATATTTATTTTGCTAGAAAACACAGCAGCAAAAAGCTAAGATTACAGACTTCAGTTTTCCCTTTCCTTTCACTCAGCACACAGGTTCACTTGCACTCAGACTAGATTATAACATAATACTAGGCAATAGCTAATAATTTGTGTTCTCAGTACATCACTCAACTGCCTTTGATATCACAATATTTAAATGATCTATCACAGCGTGAAACATTTCAGCTAAGTCTTTGTAACGATTACAAATTAAATCCTTTAAAAACATTTTTATAAGCTATTTTGTTTGAAACAGTTTTTCTTTCCACTAACTGTACTGAATTTCAAGAGTTCGTATTAGATTATGTTAAAAACAGCAGCAAAAAAAAGTAAAGCTTTTATTAAAACACAGTTGCATGAAAGATGTCCGACTGGATGAAATAGAACAGATGTTTAGTAGATAATTAATAGATGACAAAGAATTATTTACTTTTTGACAGTGTACGATAAAATGTGTGTTTTCCTGCTGACACTCTTTAAAGCAAGTTCCTCTGGATAGATTTTTGTCTTGTAGTAATTAACTTTTCCCTATTGTAATACCAAATGGATTACTACTGGAATGCTCCATAAATTTTTCCAACACAACTGTTTCCAGAAATACTGGAAACATTTGAATACATTGGATCAAGAAACCAAATAGCTGCCGACCTATTTTGCTTTTTCCTCTCCATACCTACAAGAATTCGGTAATATGAATTCATCCAGCATAGCAATGTGGAGCTGAATGAATTCATGCTGCACAGGTTCAGTCACCTCTGTACACCTACAATGAAACAAATGGAGACAAACCATTTTAGAACCTAAGTACGCCCTCAATCTCATTCTGGAGAAACTCATCACTCACAAGTTACTCCTACAGGAAGGCTGACAAGACTAGGTTTATATTTAATGCGTAGGCTGTGGGAGAAACATAATGCTTTTTGTCAAGCAACTTTCTCTCCATCTCTAAGGAAGATACTTAAGAGTTCAGTCTGGACAAAACTCAAGTGCTTTCCATCCAGAAACCCAGTCTGAACGACCAAAAGACCAGCAGTAAAACTTGTTTTATTCATAGAATCACTAAGCAAAGACCTTTAAGATCATCAAGTCTAGCCTTCTGTCCAGCTACCATAACTAATAAACCATGTCCTGAAGCACCACACTTCTTGAACACCTCCAGGGATGGCGATCCACCACCTCCCTGGGCAGCCTGTTCCAATGCTTCAGCACTCTCTCATTTAAGAAGTTTTTCCTAATGTCCAATATAAACCTCTCCTGGCAAAACTTAATCCTGTTTCCTCTCATCCTCTTGCTAGCTACCTGGGAGAAGAGACCAACACCAGCCTCACTCCACCCTCAGGTAGTTGAAGAGAACAATAAGATCTCCCCTTGACCTTCTCTTTTCCAAACTAAACAGCCCCTGCTCCCTCAGCTGCTGGTCTCTAAACTCCTCACCAGCCTCACTGTTCTTCTCTGGACAGACTCCAGACCTCAGTGTCTTTCCTCTACAGATCTCATCATAGAATCATCAATAACTATTACTACAACTACAGTACAAAGCTTGGGTTCAAACCTCAACAGCTTCTGAAATGGTATCACCCAAAATAAATAGTATTACTTTCAGCAGACATACCTGACCACAGTTCTGTGACCAGCTATTGCTGTGTCCATTTGGCAAGTGGCAGAACACACACCAGCAAAATACAGGGAGCACAGACTAATTAAAATGGCTTCATATTGTCTGAAGTTTCTGTTGAATCAATTGTATACAGGAGACAGGAATAAATGCCTGGACATCAGAGGAAAAAGGTCAAGATATGTAAAAATAAAGTTTATGTTATTTCCATCATATTCATGTTTTTGCTTATTTTTTGCTGTAGTAAGATTCTCTCCTCTGGCAACAAGAAACTTCAGTAAAGCTTTTCCATCAAAGCTCTTCAAAGTCAATGGCAGTGACCAAATCTGGCTCTGGAAAATTCAGATAAATTCTAACAACAACAACAAAAAAAATCATTAAAATTTATTTGCTGAGTTACATTGTATTCAATGCTACCAGTCAAAAGTGCCAAACACCAGCCTGTTCATCTGTTCCTTCCAGATCCTTTAGGAGTTTTTAGAATTCTCTTAGATTACATAGAGGTTTAAAAAGCAGTAGTCATTTCAGTTAGTAGTATCTCCAATTTAGTTTTGCTTTTAGTTGCATGCATATTTAACTGGGTTGTACTTCTAAGATTGGGCTCCACATCTTATGAAAGAATATGCAAGTTTTGGCAGGGATCTACTGCAGATTAAGGTCTACTCAATTTACACACTAAGAATTAACATAGTTTTCTTTAACACTGTAACATTTAGAAAACAAACAGACCCTGGGAAGTACCAGTCTCTCATTTTAACCGACACATTCACACCTTTGCTGAGAGCATCTTTTGGCTAGGGAGAGCTTTTTGCAAGGTTAGGTTAACAATGCACAAGAGTTTCTGTTTACACAGTGATAGCTGTATCCTGGAAACTGAAAAAGATAGTTTCTTCAGCAATTCAACAATAAAAAAGCATTGGGTATTCTGGCTTCTTTCTCAGCCTTTTGCTTTTTTTCTCCTATGTTGGGGAGTGGGTTTATGTCCAATGCTGTTTCTGATATCAAAACAGTGATCATTGGGAAAGGTCTTGGGAATTTGAGTGTACTAACTGTGACACAAGCCATGCAGAAGTGGTCTGACCAAAGTTCTACTTACTTTTCACTGCCTGGCTATGTTATAGAAATTCTGCTGTTTGTTTTTTTCCTTAATCTATAGAATCATAGAAGGGAACTCTAGAGGTCATCTAGTTCAGCCCCTCTGCAGTCAGCAGGGACATCTCCACCAGCTCAGGTCACCCAGGGCCCCATCAAGCCTCACCTTGAATGTCTCCAGGGAAGAGGCCTCAACCACCTCTCTGGGCAACCTGTTCCAGTGCTCCACCACCCTCACAGTAAAGAACTTGTTTGTAACATCCAATCTAAATCTGCTCTTCTCAAGCTTGAACCCGCTGCCCTTGTCCTGTCACTGCAGGCCTTTGTAAACAGCTTCTCTCCATCCTTCCTGTAGGCCCCCTTCAGGTACTGGAAGGCTGCTATTAGGTCCCATCAGAGCCTCCTCTTCTCCAGGCTGAATACCCCCAGCTCCCTCAGCCTGTCCTCATAAAAATGAGGCTTATCCTGCAACAGTCTAAATGTTATTCACATCTAGTTCAAATTCAGGGACAATCATTCTATTTGATATTTGAGCATTCCTCAACAAAAACTAACCACACTTAGATCTTCTAACAATGACTATTACAGTCATAAATGCACAAGTGCCAGAATAAAACGGAATAGTTACAATAAACCCAGCATTTGCTATATGTTCATTAGTATCCTCAAAAGCAAACTGAAAAGTTCACGATGTGTTCTTCCTCAGATTTGCTGAGAAACCTTAACACAACTACCCACAGCTCTGTATTTTCAAGTACAGAAGTTATTCTTTCCTCCCTCACTCCCCCAGTTTTAATTGGAATCTAGCTATGAGCCATACCAGCAAGTATTTCCTACTTAGCCAAAACAAAGTCCAGTATTTTCCAGCAATCCTAGAGAACTTTGGTTCATAGCCTTACAACTCAAAGGGTAGCACTTTTTTTCTCCAGTGGCTATTACAGAAGAAAGCTTTACTCTTTAGCATCTTGCTGATTCCTAAACAGTTAAGTTGCATAAATTCATATTAGAAAGAACAAAACCACTGTGTACCCATCGTGGGTCATACAGAAAGCCTCCCAAAATTATCTGCTTGCAGAAAAGAAATATGCAGAAATGTCTTGGCTTGTTTTAGTTCATTTAATCTGTTTTCCTTTTGGTTTTTTTTCTTTTTTGACCTTCAAGTGCCATCACAGGGAACAAGTGCAAAACACAGAACACTAATTAGGACACTCCAACCACTCTTAATAACTCTTAATAAGCAGTCTTCTTGTACTGTAAGAAGCAGCACCACTGTATGAAGAAGTTCCTTACTTTTCAGGCAATATTCCTTCCCATTATGCACATTTCTTACAATGCCCTTGCCAACAAAAAAGTTGCCATCACCTCTACTAAAACTCAGTACACTGCTTTAGTTACTTAAAATAAGATTAATGAGGTACTCATTTTAATTTATTTTTTACTCATAAACTGTCAAGTTTTATGTAGCCTAAATCAGCAATGATGGGACCTCAGTTGTTGCTTTCAATGCTTTAGGCACTATCAGAATTTACTGCTTACAGCAGAAAAAAACCTACAAAGGTGCTCTGGATATTTTTTTTTCCTTTGGAAATGTACATCTACAATTAAAATTAATTGCAATGATTAAACACCAACACTTTGCCTCAATTATTTGAGCACTCTACATTAGAAAAGTGAAACAGAAAAATATTTATTTGCAAGAATTAGAGACCATTCCTTTTGGCCTTAGTGAAGTCTAAAATGCTCACTAAAGGTCTAAGTGAGCTTTGGAATACTCAGTTTCCCATTATAGCTAAAAATTGACCACAACACACACATTTCTTCTTCTGAGCTTACCTACCAGTCTAAATCAATTCCTCAACTGTCTGATACTTTGAAGCAAGTGGCTTTTTGAAAATACCAGGATACAAAGGAACTATAAGCATCAATCCCTGGAATGAAAGGATTTTCCTCTTTTGCCCTTTCTTTATTCATAATTAAAAAAAAAAAAATCCCCTAAACACCCTTAGCAGTTAAAGTTCTGTGCAACACACATAGGTTTAACACCCTGTTGCTTTGTAAATGTTATTTTTCATATGAGGGTCCAATGCTGTGAAATTCAGAGCCATTTCTCAAGCACTTGTGTAAGTACTCTGCACAATACACATTGAAGACATTAAAATGCAACACATTTATATATTCAGTTCATTAGCAAACCTATGAACAGGTTCCAACTCTGTATGATAGATATTTGCATATTCTGGTGAAACGGTCTTCTTCACCCCAAATTTCAGTGGTAGCTACTTGAACCATATGAAGTGAATCTGACACACCTAAACAGAAAGCTCAGAAGTATTTAATAGCATGGGTTTGGATTCATTTGTGTCATGAAAACTTCTCAGGATAGTCTATTCTGTATTTTCAGGGACACAGTAAAGATTCCAAGTTCATCTAGTTTATAAATGCTGAGTTAAAAAAATGTGTCATAAACTTATTTTGCAGTTTAACAGTTGCAGAACCAAACAAGGCATTTATCTGACTCTGTTTTTCCAAAGTTGAATCCAGTCTGGCTGACAGGAACACCCTTTTTTCTTTGGGTTATATTAGTATCCCTATCTTCATACCAACTTTACTTTCACTAACATCAGTGATAAACTACACCAAAGAAGTAAATATAAGTAAATGATTAGGTCACTTCCTAGCCTAAGACAGTTCCTTAATTTTGCCTGTTTCTGCTATCTCAAGTGAGATATAAATACCACACCCCTTGTCCTATATTTTCTAGCCTTTCTAACCAGTCCTGCTCCAGTATTACTGTAAGTCTCCTTCAGATACTGAAATGCTGCTCTAAGGTCTCCTCTCTCCTTCATTCTTTCATGCTGTGTTCATAAGGATGTACTCCAACCCACTGATCATCTTTGTGACCGTCCGTCTTTGTGACCCACTCTAGCTGGTCCATGACTCTCACATTCAAGATCAGACTCAGTGTCACCCTGGGCAGCCTGATCTAGTTAGAGGTGTCCCTGCTGATGGCAGGGTGTTGGACAAGATGACCTTTGAGGGTCCTTTCCAACCCAATGCAACCTGTGAATCTCTGAATCTACAGGGACATAAAGAAGGAAATCAAAGCAAGAGAGCATCTGTGTTTTAACCTGGGTAATACTTAATCTAACTGGAATGAGCTTGAATTAGCTCAGACTTTTCCCAACAAAACATTACATTGTAATAAGCCAAACACAAGCAATCGGTCTAAACAGGTACTGATTTCACATTTCCTGATGAATGCAACTTACTTTCTATACTGTGTTAATGTCAAATAAGCAAACACTTTTTTGCACTGCAATAATTAGATCTATACAACACTGCTATACCACTATCAGTCCCGCCACTATTACTTGGAGGCTTTGAGATAGTCTAACAGGGTCATTAAAAAACATTGATGTATAATTAATTGAAAAAAATGCTACAACTCACTTCAAAACTACTTGGTCATGATGAGGGGAAAGGCTAAATTGTATGTAAAATCATATACTTAAATAAGCATGAATCAACCTAGTAGTTAGGCTGCTAACAGTTTCATCCTCTTGGTTGACAGACTTGGGAAACATTATATATTATTAATATGGCTGGCTAATTGCTAATTAGGAATCCATTAGCTGTTCTAACAAGCATAGATTTTGATGGATTTGCAGTCAACCTGGCCAAAAAGAAATAAATTACTAGGTGACCTCTTGCATGGGATTTCTCCATCTGTCCATTATCATTTAATGCTGCTCATACCTGGAATAAAAACTGAAAAAAAAAAAAAAAGGCATTTTTTTGTTCTGACCTGATTTCCTAGGTGCCTTCTGACCTCCAACCTTTTCCTGTGGGCTTCCTGTCTAGGGATCATGTTAGGTTCTCTCAATTCAAAATTTTTTTTTTCTTAATTAAGAAGACAAAATCAAGGTGACCCAGAGTGAGTAAAGCATGGATCAAATATGCAAACAAGATAGTCTGGGATGAGTAATGCCAGCTTGGTGAAGAATATTTACAAAAACTGATCTAATGCTTTTTCTTTCAAGCCTATGGATATTCCCTGGAATAAAACAGACTGAATGGCAGCACAGCTTTCAGCTAGGTCAAAGATGGCTTTTTGTAGATAATAATTGGATGTCAAGTCACTGAAAAAAGACACACTTTAATCAAAGAAGAAATTTTCTCAAGAGGTTTTACTTCAGAAATTAAGCAAGAAGCTCGTGTATTCTCCTGTGTTTGCAAGCTGTACTCTGTGAACCTGTAATCTCAGACAGGGTAGCAAAAGAAAGGTCTCCTACTGCTTTACAGTTTTCCCCACACACACTCCTTCTGTATTGGAAAAACCCCTTTTTTTCCCCCTCCACTTCCAACATATCAAAAGCAGGTTGCTTTGGTTTGTTTTTTGAGGTTTTTGGGGGTTGGTTTGGTGTGAGTTTTTTGGTCTTTGGTTGGTTTAATGTTGTTGAACCATATGTAGAACAAAAACAGTTCCCAAAAACCTAAACCAAAACAAGATTAACAACAACAAAATCCCAACCAACCACCACCACCAACACCAGACAAAAAAGTCCAACACAAAACCCCTAAAGCAAACATCACAGAACTTTTGAGACCTATAGGAGCCGCAGTGCTGGCAGCTTCCTTCCTTCTGGATGGCCATAAATCATGTGTTCATTAATGCAGAGTGAGTACTATGAAGCCTTTTCATTTTCTGGGAAGCTGGGAAATACAATTCTTTCAATTTTTCCAAACTGCTTTCCCTACTTTTTTCTTCATAAAGCCAGAAAAAAAATCCTTTGCTGTGTCAAAAGAAGAAAGAGCAACCAACACAGAACCTCAGTCCTCCCTACATCTTTCTTGCTGTTCTGATACTACTGCTCAGATCTGGGTACAATGACAAATTTCACACTCACAAATTTGTCTAACAATGATGAAGATGGCATTAATGCTATAAAACTGCTGCTATCACACTAAGCAGACCTTTAATATAATTCTTGCTCTTAAGTTGCAGTGCATCTCTGTTCTTCTTAAACTACATTAGTTTACAGCACATTGTGCACACTGCAACCAATATTCATTGCTACTTCTTGATGAGGATTAGCATTTACACGTGACTTGGCAATTAGATTCAGCTGCAAACAGAACTGAGATAAAAAACTGCTCTGCTTGGACAGTCAATACGTGAAATGCAGTCACCATGCACCAAAATGTGCTAGCAAGTAGGATGCAACTAGAGCTGACACATCACCTGAAATCCCACACACTGTTTGAAGACTTACAGTAAAGCAATCAACACTGCCTGTCTCATACCCAGTGTCATCAATTAGAATGAAGTCTCCAGCATGTAGCATACAATTTAGAGATAATTCAATTATACAAAATTGAACATAAAGAGCCATCAACTATGACAAAACACAAATCTTGAAGAGTACACTTCCTTCCTCTTGCACATCCCCCAGCTTTACATGCTGAGAATGATATATGGTCTTGAATATCCCTTTGGTCGCTTGAGGTCAGTTGTGTTCTCACTCAGCTTGTGCAGTTCCAGCCCACTCATTGGCCTACTCAATTGAACTACACCTATAATTATGACAAAACTTGAGAAAGTTGGTATGTTTGTCAGGCAGAGAGGGAATGTAGGAAGAAACAACAGCAACAACAAAAACCAAGCTGGAGAATGATAAAATATCACTGAGTGACTTCTATATTTATGCTTCAATCCTACCAAGTAAATAACTTTATTATTTACCAGTTACTGAAAGTGGAATTGCAGTTTGTACACATTCACAGCAACCTCTAACATAAACCAGGATTTTATTATACCTTGAAACTGAGAGAGATTTTGGATTTAACTCTAAGCCTCACTAGATAAATTTAATGTGTCTGAGCTAAACAATATTAAATTGCCCTAAGTACTAAAAATTGTTTTTCCCATTCCAAAAAATGTTGGCTGGATGATTTACTAAGCAGATCAAGAGACTAAGAAAGTGTTACACCTGTATGACTAAAGCAAGTGACATTTCTTCATGATTTTTCCCAAACTAAAACATGCCCAAACAAAGTAATTTAAAGAAGGGAAAATTTACAAGAGACTTTAAGAGGCTACGTCTATAATCCACTAACCAGAATGAGAATTTCTCCACTGAGATCAGAGAACCTTAAATCTAAGACAATACATTAAAAAAACCCTAACGTGTTTAACTTTGATTCTCTACAAGAACAGCACAGATAAACCTCTTCCATTTATTACAAGCAAATATGCCTACCTCCAGTTATTATGATGCCAATAGGGGGTTCTTTTGTTTTGGACAGACTGGACATCAGTAAATTGAGCTGGAAGATGGTACAGTCACTTTCCTGAATTACTACATCAGCATACAGAATATCAGCTACAGCAAATTTTTCATCACTATCCTGGGTACTTGTATTAATGACAAAGACGAAAACGCAACAAACAATCTGAGCTCAGGCAGGGACTCAATCAAAAAAAGCTTATCCTAGGACTAAAACAACACTGCAAAAAGAATCTGCAATAGAATAAAGCATTTTAATGTGTTTCTAGGCTTCCATACAATATTGTTCTCCCTTCTTACCAATAATAATGAATTCCAATATAGAGGCATGTTTGAAAAGTGCATGTGTTGCTCCCGTCTTCCTCTGCTGTGACTTTTGTTACAATATGGCCATGATGTCTTTAATTCTTAACATAAATTCTTCCTAAATAAAATGAATGAGAATGAGATCGTCTGCGCAGAAACTACTTTGCATGAAAGTGCAAGAAGAGACTTCTACTGACAGCTCCTCCATTCTAATATCAGGTTTGTGTTTATTGCTTGCATTAAAGAAGAGAGTATAAACTTTTTATAGTTTACCTTTAAACTTTATATTGATGTGCAAATAATATTAGATATAGTTGATTCCACTTATCAAAAGTGCAATTCTCTTAACAGCTACTTTGGCATTTTTTATACTGTGATGTTTAGTGAAGAGAAGCTTTAGGGTCCAAATTTATCTAAGTGGAATTGATCTGCAGGCAAGAGCAAATGTAAAGGCATGGGGAACACTTCTGCCATTCGTTCTTTAATGATAAAATATCTGCCCATGCAGCATTTTGTAACAAACTTAATTCTTAGCACTTGCGCTGAATGAAAAATAAATAACTGCAGAAGCATGTAGAAGAAGGTGGGTTGCTTCAGACATCTGAGGTTCTATCTTTAAAGTTATGTGGCACCAAGTTCTAGCTAGTATGAAGAAGCTGGTAAGCTAAAGAAGAGTTATGGTAAGTGCAGTCAGTTAGGGAAGGAGAGAGGAAAGCCTAGTAATAGCATTTACTTCATGGAACCTCCACCTTCTGAAGACACTTACCACTACCACCCAATTAGAGCAACCATTGCTATGTAATACACACATGTGCATACACTCACATCCATATGTGTGTGTATATACCCCATATCTATATATAAAGGAAGCTTCATACTCATGGACTCTGCACTATTTTTTCCTCTCTGTTAAGATAAAATATAGTTTGTGCTTCCTGAAACAATACCACTCTGTTCTGTGTTTTATGTTATTTACACTGGGAACATTATTTTCTCTAGGTAGCCATTTTCTGATTTATTCTGTTGTTATTTTTAACCTCAAATGATGCATATTATACCTGAAAGACACATGTTCTGGGACTGCAATACATTTTGGTTTTTGTATACTTTGCAATACATTTAGGTTTTATTCCCCTGGCAAATTTTTCCTTAGTGTAGAAGAGCAAGAACAGAACAGCTTCCCTTGGAAGGCACTTCCAATTTTCTATCTTGTTTCAGTACCTAGGGAATACTGAATACAAATGGAGCTTACAAAATTTCATAATTTCTTCTCACACTAGTAAGTAGAAATAAGGAGTCATCTATAGAGCATCAACTCTTTAGTTTCCACTTTGATTCAAAGGGTCAAAGATATTCCTAGAGCTTCAGCTGCCTATCAGAGTCATGTTAAGCACTTTAAGTTACTTCCTCTGTGACTGGACAGCTATTGGAGCCAAGATACAAATCACAAGCATGCTCTTGACGGAGACCTGGAATTTTATAGTGTACTGTCTTAAGAATCATAAGATGACTTACTGGAGAATTATGGCTTGAGAAGAAATGTGTCAAAAGCACAAGCTGTTTAAAGACGAAGACTCTACTTGAGTTCACAAATAACCTATTTACTGTAAATGTTTCTGCTGTAATCAGTAAGATTACTAGAAAGCAGTGTTGGCACATCGACATTCTTTTAAGAGATGGAAATTTTTGGGGACAGTTCAAAACTTGAGAATAAATCTTCCAATGAAGGATCACCATAAATCTTTGCACATTTCATTTAGTTGTTCAAAAAACATCTGCTGATACTGCCAAAAGCAGCAAGTATGGGACTGTGTAAACATATGTGCTTCCTGCAAACTCTCTGGCAAAGCAGAATTGTGTCTGCGGAGTTTTGCTGATTATTGTTTTATCAGTAGGCTTGTGTATATTTGTTTTTCCAGAAACACATTCCATATGAAACAACAGTTCAAAATAATTTGCCCTAACACACATGGCAGTTGTTAATTGTGTTGGTTAATGTACCAGGCAAAAGACAGGGAAATGCTACACTAAAAATCTGAAAACTGACAGTGACCTGATCACAAATCTTCCAAAACAAAACAAGAGCTTAACCCCACTGAGGCAGTTTGAAGTAAATGCTACATTACTGGTACCTGTAATATAATAAACCTTGTCTAAATAGAAGATAATAGGTAATAGAGTTCAAGATGCTGCATTTTTCTGAAGTGCCAGTTTTACTGTGCCATTTGGAATATATAGTTAAGCAAATACATAGAAATGATAATAAAAGCAATATAAGTAAAATATTGTACAGGTGGGATGCCAACAGCTTTGAACATGTCTTAATATGTTGAGCCATGCACAATGGACTTAGTCATATTAACTTTAGGATATTCCAACAGAGAACCCCAAAATTCCAACAGTCAGAGAGTAGATTATTTTAATTCATCCCACCGAATTTTTCATGAGAAACTTTGACTGCATTTGCAGGAACATTCTACAAGACCAAACTATTTCTGTCTCTAAAATTCAGGTGTTCTTCTCATGGATTTATAAACTCCAAAGTAATTCTACAATATGGGACTTAAAAAGATTTGGTTAAAAAGCTAAGCTGCTGTGGAAAACCAACTGTATTTTGGAAGAACGCTGCCAACACTCCCTGCACGTCCCCTCCCTCCACACAGAATTCATTTGGAAATAAAAAGAGTTCAGGTTTTACTTTTTTTTTTTTTTTTTTTTAAACCAGCAAGAAAAAAAATTAACTACATACATTGAACTGTCTCCTTTATAAGGCAGATATCTGAGCTGAGGAAAACGATTCAGTATTTTTATTCAAAAAATATGAATGCTTTTGCATTTCTTTGTTGTATTTTCTGTGTTACATCCTGAAGCTCAGAATCCATGCATTAGTAAAATCAGCAATTAAACATTGCATTATTGAGAACAGTCCTAACTGTGGATATAGCTTTCAGTGCCACTAAACAAGGTTTTCCTTTCTGAACAAATACATCAGTCCCAACTCCCTGTCACAGAAAACAAACCGCATAGTGAAACGTAATCTACTTTACCAATGCAACGCTAAGTTTAGTAGCTTAATGGAAATGTTCATTAAACTTCTGCTCATTCAGTAAATTTAGTGGGAGTATCCAAAACAGATTCATGTAGTTTTGAAAATATGAGTGTGACAGGTCATAAAAAGGAATCAAAAAAGGGAAAGAAAAAATATTTTACTCTTTGAGTTAATATTGCTTGTCTGGCTACATCCTGTGTTACACAATGTGTTATGAAACTTTTAGGATAGATATTTATGTATTTTGTAAGCACAACACATTTACTGCACGAAGTGATAAAACATGTACCTGGGGAAAGGCCTAGCAGAACTCCGTTTTTCAGAGCTGTCCTGAAAACAAACCCTGTAATGGTACTGAATGCTGAACTAAATTCCCATGAACAATTAGCTTTTAAAATGAATTAATGTTTCTAAATGTCTGCTAGTTTGTGAAATATTCTGTAGAACACGTATATACCATGTACACTGCTTCCCCCCTATCCCCTAGTGACTGAAGTCCATGAAACTGCTGTTGACAAAATGATTGCTGGTAACTCCCTCCTCAATTAGTAAAATGGGTTTTTCAGCTCTGTTTGGAGTAGCCAGGATTCTGGCAGTGAATGATGACTAGTACAGATGTTTAGTGCATCTGTCTTAATGAACAGCCAAGACAGGGAGATTGCAACATTTAAAAAGGATGCCAAAGAGCAATTTGTTTATACACTTCCTACATACTTCTAGCACTTCTAAGTATGATGGGGTAGCTTTCTATTTTTTGTGCAAAACAGTGGAGGTGGATTGAAAGAGGTAGAGCAATACCAAAGAGATAAAGTGAAATAAGACAACAGCTTTAACACTTCTAGAGAACAAAGAGATGAAATATTGACTAGGTAGGTTACAGAGAGATGTCACCGTCCAAGTTAATTACATTTTGCACATCAGCTTTGTGGCTGAATAACAAAGTCCTGGTTATGCTTATGTATCATGACTTCAAGATTCTAAACAAATAAAAGGAAGCAGGAAATCACCAGTGCTGTAATTCTTTTCCCCTGTCACTAATGCAAGAGAAAAAGAAATGTTTATACAGTGTGACTGACATAAGACTTAAGCTTTAAGGGTGCATAACCATTTATCCTTGTTTACAGCAAAAGAGAAGGATAAGGAATTGTTTTGTGCTAGCAGAGCTCTCATTATCAAATGGAATTTTCCCTGAAAAGGAAGCATATATATTTTATAAAAAACAAACAAACAAAAAAAAAACAAACCCAAACACAAACATGAAACAAAACAAAACAAATCAAACCAAAACAGAGACTGAGTAAGATACTTTCAGTGAGATAGTAGATACTCAGGTCTGAAGGCCTGAAATTGTAACTAGTTATGCCACTCGCACGGAGGACACAAAAGCAGAGGTATTTGAGTCAGTAGTTGCACCCTTTGTATTCTGAACAGATCCTGAGGAAAAGATAAGGAAATCTGTTTCTTGATGCTTCCACAAAAGCCAAGAAACTGACTTTTTATGGTAAGCACAGGCCCTGTTACAGTTCAGCAGTCCAAATTAATTTTCAGGCATTCAGGACAATTTGTCTTCCAAGAAAGATCTCATTTTTCATTTCCTGTTTTGTCTTAAGCAATATTGTAGCAGGTTTGCTTTCTAGCAGCTGCTGAATTTCACTGCAGAAGTGCTTGCATTGATTAAGACACATGCACAAATGACTTAAGAAGAGTTGAAGTGGGTGGCTGTAACTTTATTAAATTTTATCACAAACAGAGATATTACACCAAAATGTTTTTACTTGGTTCATTATGTTTCTACCAGTGTTCCAAGACAAATAAACATTATACAGCCTAGGCATTCTGATAGTTAGGTCTTTCAGTAAGAAAGGAGAAGGCAAGTACAGAAGAGCTATTTTAATCAGAGAGGATTTAAAATACCTTTTCCATTATTTTAATAAACCCATTGCTCATTATCCCCTTAATCTCCTCTATTACCCTGGAAGCAATCTAAGTGTGTTAGCTGAAAACTGTGACAAAAATACAAATGCAATCTAAATACAAAATTTACAACATCCTACTCCCCAGCAGGCTGGCTCTGAACATCCAGACTGCTGTGAAGAAGACACCTTGGCGATTTGGGTTCCCTAGAAAAATATATTCTTGGTTCTGTACCTCAGCAGCTGGACAGATGCAGAGTATCTTGGCTATATGATACCTGCACTTTAATACAGGATGGACTAGGTGGCCTCTATTGGAATTTCTCTACTGCTCTGTTTCCATGCATGCCCACAAAGAGGAGCAGCCTTGCTCTCCTGTACCAGCATCTGGCCAGCAGTGGACAGGTAGATACGGTCAGTGTGAAACAAGATGGGAAAGGACCTCAACCGTGACTTTAGGGTTCACTTTGGAGGGACAGTCTTCTCCCTGCCTATGTGATCACAGCTGCTCTCTGCACAAACAGGAAGACAAAAGCTGCAGCAGAACTTACACACTTGTACTGAGAAGGGTCCAGACTCTGGCACACACTGTTCAAATACACAAAGGCAGCTTCAAAGATTCCAAAAATGCATTTTAAATATTACAGAATTTATAACAATATTGTCAATTGGTCTCTGACACTTGAGCATATAACCCGAAAATATATATATTATTTCACTCTCTCTGCTTCAAATACAATCACTGAGTTGTGTTTCTAGCAGAAAGTAGAGTTTTCTATAGCAAGACACCGCTGCTGTGGTATCAGTTATTTATATTTGCATGACAAACAGTTACTGGCTCTTTGCCTAACGCGTTGGTGTTGGAACATTTGGTCCAAACAGTGCGTCTGCCAGCTAAGAACTGCGCTGAATCTGTCAGAAGGCGTTAGATAAATGTGTCACCCTTGACAGCCTGCATGTGTATAATTTGAACTACAATAAGTGCAAGTTATTGACCACAATGCAGTCTGTACTAGGATTGCACACACTTCCCACGCAGACATAAATAGTGATTGCAGCTATAGACCCATTTCTATTTTCTGATTGAGGGTGTTGTACTGTTGCCCACCATTTCAAATACTGTTTCAATTTCATGCAAGCAACAGAAGCGGGCCAAAGCAGCTTCTACAGACAAAAAAATCACAAACAAAATAAACAGGAAAAAACCCAAAACACTCCTATCCCTGGGACTCAAAATCTGTTGCACATGTTAGGATATTAAATACCAGAAAGCAAGTTCTCAAACCACTTTCCTCTCAGTTTCTATCCCGTTCACAAGTGTCCCTACAGAATACCTGTTTCCCTAGTCAAGGCAAAGTGAGCAGCTTGGGTGATCAAATCCTACAATTAACAAAATGAGCCACCAGGCCTCACACCAGCCACACTTTTGAGTATCTCTCCTTATATGATGCCAGATGTACTCAAATCCACTTGTTTAGCCTGTGCTGAGATAGCAGTAATAACTCAGAGGCAGAGCTTAGCATAACAGCACAAGCTGTTCTGTGAAGGCTATTCTCTCTTTCACTGAGGCTCTGACCCTGCTCACTTTGAACTCAGTAGGGGCTGGCTTTCAAAGAGCAGAGGAGTAAGCCCAAAGGTACGCACAGTACAGGCAGTATCAGACAAACAGTCTTCCAGTGGGATTCCACTGGTTTTAAGGAAAACTTATTTTTGGTGCCTCGCTCAAATGCAGAAAATCATTCCTTACAAAGCAAATAGAATGAATTGTAATAATTGAAAACAGCATGAGTTCCGGTGTTAATTCAGGGAAAGGGATCTTTAAAAGTGAACAGTTAGCATCTGAAGCAATGATAAAGAACTTACCAGCAATTTATAGAAATACCAACCAAATGTAATAGGAATTTAACTGAACGGCAGATGGAAAGGAGAAAAGTTGTCTACGCTTTTGCAGAACTGCCGCCCGTAAATGAAGCCAGCAGGGTATCTACCAAGTGACATCACACTTAGACAATAAATAGATCTTCCCCAGCAAAATTATGACCCAAAAATGTAACTCACTTTTTGAAAGCATAAAAAAAAATACAGGATTTTTGTCTTCGTCCTGCTCTCTGGAATATTGAGAAGTGACTGACAAAACTCTTTGTATTTTAGACTACATTAGAGACTCATTCCATCTATGTTGTTCCTCAACCTTGAGCAAGAGTTAACTGTACTGTGGGAGGTTTTTTAGTGTTTCTTTTTTTTTTTAAACTTAATTTTGCCTTTGGGGATGCTGAGCATTTAAACAAATCAAAAGAAGGAACTGTCATTATCAAACCAGTAAATGTTACCTTTCTGAAGCATGATTTTTACTTTCACTACTCTTCAGTATGGTTGCTACAGTCATTAATGTACCTTGCTGCAGTCATTTATGGCAAAACATATCTTTTACTCTAAACGTCAACAAAAATGGGCTTAAACATGGACAGGAACCTCCTGAACCATACTTAAATATATCCATTGGGAGAAAAGGACAGTGCAGAGATCATCCTCAAGATCAGACCCACATTCTGTGCAAACAGCAGTCTTGCAAAAAACCTCTGGCATGGCATGAAGAAATTCTACAGAGGTTTGTACAACCACACAACCAAGTGACTGCTTCTGCAGGAGACAGCAAAGACAGAGTTCTCCAGGTCATCCGCCACAAGAAAGACTCTTCTGTCGTATGAGGACAAAGGTTTTCTTCCAGGCCCAGATGTGCCAGACAAAAAGCGGCTGCCAGGTTTCTTGCTGCTGTTCCTACATTCTCCTCCCAAGACTACTTTTATGAAAGCCATTCTCACTTGCTTTCAGTCAGAATGGGTAGAATGGCTTTAGTCAATTTCTAGAGCAAGTCTCTCTCTGAAATCAGCTTTCTGACTGAAATGGGTCAGGGAGCTTTCAAAAGAGCTATTGTGCTGGTAGGGGAGAAGACCCTACAGGGGAGAACAGCAGGGAGGAGGGCATCACTTACAGATGATAATTGCTTCCATAGGCAAAACTAATGCAGAACAGGACATCTGTCGCCAGCCTACGACTGTTGATGAGCTCCTAGTTAAGCACATGCACAGCTGACTAAAGACTGCAATTGCCACAGTCCCTCAGTGTACTAACACAGCTACTCAGGAGTGAGACACACATGCCCTTTCCTCTCCCACACCAACCTAAACCCCAATTTATTTCTCTCTGAATCTGTGCAGAAAATAGACTGCAATAAACCCAAGTCAAAGAATTGCTAAATATTTTACTGATCTTTTCACCCACGTTTTAATGATTTTACTTTCCATACAATTTTAAACTACTCTTCTGAAAATCCTTTGAATTATTTATCTATTATACAGTAAGGCCAACCTAGAACACCAATAAATATTATGCAGATATTGAATGTGAAAGTGCTTTGTCTATTTGCCATTGTGTTATTTGTACAGAATCCTTGAATAACAAGAAAATATAACTACCAGCAGTAAAACTCATCCTTTTTTGATATTTGAGCATTCACACCCTATTTCAAAATGCACTACGCTCTGTGTTATGCTAGTAAAATTATGCTTTGTCTCTCAAGCTAACAGCCATTTCCATTAAACATAGCATTCTCAGCAAGATATTTTCTCAATAGTGAGTGCTTTGATTGACAAAGGATTAAATTACTGCTGAGCCATTCATTATTTATGACTCTTTACACCCATTAGGTGTTAAATTTACCTTTTCACATCTCTACTGTGCAAGGTATCTGCTCCCACTTCATTAACATCTTGTGTTTTACACCAGTGATGACACCTCAACATAAAATAGAATAAAATTGATGCCACTGATGAGTATTATACTGAGTTTGTTTTTTTCCAATTTATATTTAATGATTTCAGAATGGACTCAAAGAATGTTAGAAGAAAAGCTGTTTTTTTTCCCTGTTGTCCCCTGCAATTGGACATGATAAAGATTTTTTTTCTTCTGTCCTAAAAAAGTCTGTATAGATACTGTTGCTTCTTTGAATAGCAAAGGCAAAGAGTAATGGACATAACACATAAATGCCTTGAGACTGTTAAGAAAGGACTCCCTAAAGCACCATGAATAATAAACCAACAGAGCCTCGATATATCTCTGCAATCAAATACAGCATATAATTAACCAGAAAAATTTATAATAATCACCTGCATTTTCTCTTATACTAAGGAAAATCATTATACTATTGCAGCAGTACAGCTAAAAGCCATTGAGACTACCAGAGCATCACAATGTATTTGTACAGGCAAGAAGTGCTCAAATGTTTTAATAAGGTGCTGTGCAGTAATATCTTCAGCGTGTTCCCAAATCACAGAATTAATTTATAGTCCTTTTATAAAACTAAATGGATTTAATAAAATTTGATCATAAATTATCACTAACAATTGATGTAATCTGCAGCGTTACTGAGATTTACTTCAGTCATGTTACTGTTTATGGTATTATAAATCAGACTCTTAACATCTTACAGGCTGAAGGGCAATCTGTTTAATATGAGAAACAGATTCAAAGGCAGGGAGGTGACCTGTTTGCAGAATTCTCCTAAATCCTAGGACAATTACTAGAGAAGCACTTATATATAAGCTTGACAACAACAGTGGAATGTGGCAGTGTAGCAACGTGTTTCTTGAGAGATCTGTTAATTAAACAAATGCAAAGGAAAAAGGTTAAGTGAAAAATAAACCATTCCTAAACAGACATGATGATCAGAGCTTAACCCACAGAGAAGTGGCAGAAAATGGGTGCAGTATTAAATGAGATCTCAGGAGTTAGGCTGACCAGAGGAAGCCTCTGACTCTTGAATGCTCCCTCTTTTGCCTACTAAATCTTTTTTTCCTATTCAACCTTGCTTTCACCACCTTCACATGAACAGGCTGCAGCTTATGTGACCCCTTTATGAGGCAATTCAACACACTAACCCAGCATAACCATTTTTCTAGAGAAGATGATGAGAAATGGGATTTTATTTCCTGGATCAGATCAATAAAAGGTCAGCAAAGCAGCAGACTCCAGACAGGTACGAGTGACCGTGCAGCTGGAAGCAGAACTGCGCTATGAAAGTGGGAGTTACACTACTAAACCCTGTTTTGGAAGAAGCAGTGTTACAGGAAGCAGAGAGCATAGCTGCTTCTGGAAAAAAGTGTTTGGGACCTATCACAAACAGAGTTTCTGGAATGTGACTCTCAGTGTAAAGATAGGTGCTTTCTGCCCCAAAGGCAAGCAATAAACACCTCAGAGAGCCATGACATAACCTGAAAAGGAGTATTTTGATATTTCTGCTAATGATGATCTCAAACGTGCAATCTTTTCTATTCAGCTTTTCAGGTTTCTACTTTATCTGAGTACCCTGTGGATATTCTAGTTCCAAACTCAACTAATCAATTCAGCATTTATAAATAATGCTGACGATATTTATAATGTATGGACTCTTCAATACAAAAATCAGATAAAATATATAAAGGGTAACAATAATTACTTTTGTGAGGAAAGGATTTATCAAGCTAAGATCAAACACAGTTCTTTTAAAAAAGTAAATATTGGTTTCTAAAAAAAATAATTGGTATGCATCTTTTCAAATACTATGAAGCCAGGAAATAATATTGTTAATGAAAACATCTAAACAGCCTAAGGTATTCGACCTTTCACAAAGCTTACTATAAATAACTTCCAATACCGTGACTTACACTCTGCAACTGCAACAGATTGATAAGGAACAATGGCAATGCTGGGAGAGGAAAACAGATTATGAAATGCTATCCACTATTTCAGATACTATGATGTAAAACATCCCTGCTAATACACTGTGAATACCAAGGTTATGTGCTTGAATTCAGTCATGTGATGAACCATTTAAAAGGATATCAGAAATGCAGCAGGATAAACAAGTAGGGAAAATTACTCTTACTCCTGTAAGAGCAAGTTCCATTTGTTTTGAAATAACCTGTTTCTTTCAATAATTCCCCAAATAACCTGTGACTGTTACGTGACCGTAGGTAGGATCTTAAATAATACAGCTCTCAGCTTAACCAGAGACGAGGCCATTTGGCAAGGAGAAATAGAACGAAAAAAAGAGTACAGAGTGGAATGATGTTGTAAGAAGAGTTGTACTCTCTCAAAAAACACTATTCCATACTGTTATGAAGCAGTCTGTTCCATAGTAAACTCATCTCCAAAATACATTGATTTCCACTGCTTGGAAGTCCCTACTTAATTCAATTCTACATCACACCTAGCATAGGGAGGGGGTTCATTTGTTAAAGGCAAAGATTCTGCTGGGGTGTAAAAAGAATGTGAAAAAGGATGCCATAAACACAGTTAAACAGCACAACACTTTTGGCTGGGTTAAAGACCTGCCACAACACTTCAGTACTCATAATATTGGCCAAAAAATTAGTACTTCAAAATTAAACAACTAAAACCTGATATCAAACACTAACAGGACTCATGTAGTAAGCAAAACTCCACATCTGCTTAGTTCATAGAATCAACCAGGTTGGAAGAGACCTCCAAGATCAGCCAGTCCAACCTAGCACCCAACTCTAGCCAATCAACTAGACCATGGCACTAAGTGCCTTGTCCAGTCTTTTCTTGAACACCTCCACGGATGGCAACTCTCCCACCTTCCTGGGCAGCCCATTACAATGCCAATCCCTCTCTCTGGCAACAACTTCCTCCTAACATCCAGCCTATACCTACCTCCCACAGCACAACTTGAGACTGTGTCCCTTTGTTCTGTTGCTGGTTGCCTGGAAGAAGAGACCAACTCCCACCTGGCTACAGCCTCCCTTCAGGTAGTTGTAGGCAGCAATGAGGTCACCCCTGAGCCTGCTCTTTTCCAAGCTAAAAACCCCAGCTCCCTCAGCTTCTCCTCACAGGGCTGTATTCCAGGCCCCTCACAAGCTTCATCACCCTTCTCTGGACACAAGCCCTCTTTTGAATTGAGCGGCCCAAACTAGACACAGTACTGAAGTTCCTATAAACATTAACTGCAAGCATTGGAGTACACAATTTTTAGCTCCAGAACTCCATCATATACTATTTTCTGTGCAGCTATTTTCTTGTGTAGATCAGCATTGTAAACACAAAATATCTGAATACAAATTCCTAGTGAGAGTCATCTCTAGTATAAGAATCACCAGTTCCTGCTAAAGTGTTAAGTGTCTTGAAGCCAGAATTATTCCTTGATACCAATAATGCCAATAAAGTACCTTAGCCCCCACAGGCTTGTCATAATTCATGCATGAGATTACCCTGGTTTGCTACTCTGGAGTACAACCTGAATACGATTCTCATTCCATTTCTTTTGGGAAAAGGGAGAGGTTACCACTTCAAACAGTTTCATCTGAAATATTTCATAATTAACTCAATGTTAATTCTGTGCTACAGTTCAAACATAATCATGTTATTAAATTAATATTTAATCATAAAATAATCACTGTGCAATATAAAGGGTACAAGCAAATTACGGAATTATTATAGGATAATTATTTATCACTGAAACATGAGTGACAATTTGTGACCATAATGCGCTGAAAATAACTTTGTCCATAACAAACTGCTTTGAACCACAGCCAATCTGTTTCCTTATCTTTTATACTCAGACTAATATCAGCATTTATCATTGTTTTCTAAGAGCAACCATGAGTTTTTACTCGGCTGTATTATCTCATGTCAGTAAATACATAATTATTAACACAAAATGATATTGTTCACTCAGTGGAATTCAATTGACTCAATTGAGTTATAAAAAGTAACTCTTCATTAAGAACACTTATATTTTATATAATATTATATTTCCCACATACAAGAACAGAGGAAAACTGAAGTCTGGAAAATTTGTGAGGTATTTAAGGGAATGAGATAAGACTTCACCTAGACACTCTTGGGTTCAGCCTAACTCACTTTTTCTATTGCAAATTCACACTGAAAACCAGCACCACAAACACACTCAGAGCTGCACTGACTAATTCTCTCTCCCTTAGTCATAGACACCGACCTCAAGTACAAACATTTCCATAAACAGAATACTTCTTTCAACCTAAAAATCAGGGCTCAGAGATCAGCAGAGTTGGAACAGTCTGCACCACATAGTAGTAACGTACGTGAAAGTTTTCACAAAGAGTTTTTTCTCCCAGAAGCCACTTCTTTTGGAAATGGAGACAGTGAGAAAGCAAGTATGTTACTGTAGTGATAAAACAGCTTTCTTTCAAATTTTCAGTGTATGATTATCTAAAGGAAAATGGTGATCCTTACGAGTACAACATCCAACTGTTAACCATTAGCAGTATCCTCACTCTTCACATGATAGGAAAACAAAAATGCTCCAGAAAAAAAGATGTTATATTTAGAACAGGTCTAATACATGATCCAAGGATAAAGCTAAAAGCATTTACTGTCACTCCTATAAACCCAGAAGCTTATTCTGTGTTTGAAGACAATTGTTTGGGTTTTTTTTTTTTGTGTGTGCAAGGACAGGGAGTACCTATGGTGGCACAGGAGAGAAAAGAAGTTGCTAGTCTGCTTTATTCTCTGCTTACACAAAGGTAGATTCCCAGTGAATTTCTACTCTGCAGCTCACCACTAGATGTGGAAAGCTCATGCAAACGTTTGCTTTACTTATTCTCTCCTTTTTATCAGCATCAAATCTGATTTATTTGAGGAATTATGGAAAATTATCAAAACAGTTCTGATTGCATCCCTACAGAATGGCAGAATGCTAACTCTCTTTGAGGTCATTTAAACTTCCAAATTCAGAACCTGTGCATTCCTAGAAGATATTTTACTTTGAGGAGTGTAAATGAGCACAAGAGTGCTTAGGAGAAAGAAAAAAAATCACACTTGGGAAAGGCAAACTTCTTCAAAGACTTCTCCACAGCAGGTTATCTCCAACGGAATCTCATGCAGCTTCCTAGGAAGATCAGCTGTGAATTGCTGAAGGAACTAATTACTGAACAGTAAGAATACAGCAGACAGTGCTGAAGAAGACTGAAGTTCTTGGTATGGTTGGCCTGCTTGTGCCTTACATGAATGAGTCAGATAGGAAACTTAAGTCAGTAAGGACAAAGAGGTAAAAAAACAATTTTCCTGAAATGAAATGGACCAGAACAATGGAAATCAGGAAATTATAATGAAGTCTGGACTAACTGCAAATCATGGACACTGGCAAAGGAATCAATTGATTTCACTTTGCTAGAAAGGCTTCTCCACGCATTTACATTGAAAACTTCCATGTGAATGTAATTCTGAACTGAAATAATTTAACTACACACAAAATCTTCCCTGGAGAGTCTTACAAAAACAAAAAAAAAAGCTTCCCTACCTTAGTTAAGTTTGAATATTGCTAAAGAACAATAAACTTAAGACAGGTAATACCTTCACTATAAACCTGCAGCTTACCTTTTGTATCTTTAGTATGACCGACAAAACAATTAAATCAAGTAATAGGTTGCAAATATAAATTTGAAGTCATTTCAACATCAAAAGTAACTAAAACTTTCCTGGCACAATCTCTGCTTAGTCATTAAACAAATCAGTTGAGCCAGGGAAAAAAATACCTGCTGCAGAGGAAGGAGGCTGGAAAAAAGTCTGAAAAGTAACAGATGGGCAGAGACAAAAAACAGGCCCCCATTTGTAGGAAGTAACATGAAAGCTGTTTGTAGGTTATGTGAAGGTACTGAAATAGGCATAAGAAAACAAGCAGCGTCACTGCGGTCTTCTAAACAGCTAAAAGTACAAGACACAGTTAACAAACATTTAGCTCCAGAGGTGTTTTGTTACAATGATTGTGTTTAAGGCAAAGCAAAATGATGTATCTTGGTATGATACTGGATTTCAGAAGGCAGTACCATCTCCTCAGGTCTGCTATTTCAGAGGCTCATTCTGCCCCTTTGGAAGACCTTGCAGATATGATTAACTGCAAACTCACACTTTACATGGTTGGCTTGAACAGGACTAGTCATTTATTCAGATACATTTGTGTGCTGAAGCATCAGTAGGGCACTAACCATTTTTTTTACTGATGTCAGCATGAACTCTTTGGGAAATGTCGTTTTGCATCAGCATGAGACAGGAATGGAGATTTTAACACCAATTATATACTGTCTCTTCCTTTAGCTGTTGCCAAATAACATGGTATTATTTGTTGCTTCCTAGGTATCTGGGTGATTAATGAAGTTTAAGAAGGGCACCTTCACTAATAATATGTGCCTCACATTGATCATGTTTCCAGCAATCATTAGTATTCATTAGCAGCAGTCAACTTCTTAATTCCTTTTTGCTTAAGTCCAAATTATTGTTAAGTTATTTACAACACCCTGTAGGAAAGAACAAAGCTCTCACAAAATCTTAATGGCTTATTCCCAGATCTTCATATACCAGCACTTCTGGGAAATCCATGCACACTGCAAAAATATCCTAGCTACTAGTCCACAGAATTAACTGAACATAAAACTCTCCATACAGAGTAAGCAGAAGATAAGCTTGCATCTGGCACACAGCAGAAATACAAGATAGAAGAAGGCAAAATAAATTCCTCTTTCACATCTCACTGTCTCTTGCAAATTCAGTTTTGTAGCCACCTTCTCCAGGCTTTCTGGTGAGGTCTCTTTGCAAGTAAGTATTTTCTTACAAGTCCATTTTATCAAGTGGTTTGTCAATATGATTTCATCAGTAAATTACCAAACCATTTGCATGCTAGGAGCTTACCCAATGTGCCTATCAATTTAAAGACACGAAATCACCTTTTCTCTTTTTTCTGTTCCCATACTCTCTCCTACCCATGCTAACTTTGCGTCTGTCCCCATGTTGCATTTACCTGGTCAGGTGCTGGTGGCAGAGGAGGCTGTGGGGTGGACTCTGTATACCAGTAATACAGAGACTGCCTTTTTTGAGAGTTCTTCTAATCCTTCTGTTTTTCTAATCCTACTGTTGAATTTAAATGTAGCTGAAATATTGTGATTCACAACTGTACAGCACAAAGGTACAGTAAAACCACAGACCTAAGGTCAGAAGAAGTCTGTTGGATCTGCAGGCACTGCATTCAGGAGAGACAGCTTCTTTCTTCTTAACGTGGACTCAGAATTTTACAGAGTAACTAAAACAAAACTACTGTCAGAGTTTTTCCTAATCTAGTGTGCTAACACTCATCGTCTTCTGCTGTTTGTAGTCTTGCACTTCTTGCACTTAATATGGAGCTTTCAGGAGCCATCTGGAACTAACCTGCCCAGTTAGCCCTAAGCCCACCCACATAAGTGGAGGTCTGTAATGTACTCCTTTAGCTAAGGAGTTTATTTTATCTTCCATTCTAGGCTCTCTCTTCTCTCTTTTCACACGCATGGAGAGACATAATATCTGGATATAGATTTTAACATGCAGCGCTTAAAACTTTTCCACACTGTGGTCTGTGTAGTTCAGCCCTGCCAGTTACTGTCACAAGGACTTTCTGCACCCAACAAGGTGGCCAGTAATAGACAAAGCTGATTTCTTTCTATGATCCAAGCAGTGTAATGAGCTGCAATATGATATGCTTTCTGATGTAGAAACTTGATTTTGATTAACACTTCTGTTTCATAAAAAGAAATAACTAACACAGCTGCCTTTTCTTAAGGGCTAATTTGAAAGCCTGACAGCTAATAATATATTCACCTCCAACCAGCAGCCATTAATGAACCATTCAGGCTACTTGAGTTTTCCTGTATTTTTAGGCCTGAGAAAAGAGTAGGCAACTATCCTGCTCCCTATGGACCTGTCTTTATGAATAATCGTGGAGGTATGTGTCATTCACAGGCCCATTTTCATCCATGGGTTAACTGTGTGGGTTGGCATGAGGCATACAGCCAAAACAGAAAGCAGCAGCTCAGCCTTTATTACACAGAAGACAGTGAGACATAGTAAATAATCTGACCTAGCCCAACGGTTAAGTAGCTAAGACATTCATTTTCCGCTGGGTTTCTTTGTAGCAAAGAAACACCTAAATAAATAATAAAGGAGATTTTAGAGAAAGGCTTGAAAAATTAATGGAAATCTGAGTGATCAAGCCTGGAAAAGCCTGATGTGAAGCAAGCTGCACAGCTCTGATCAAATCAGAATAGTCAAGGAAATGTTTCACATCTACACAGACATCTCTGGGAATACTTTTATAGTGACACCACTTCAGCACACTTTATTAGACTTGTTAAGCGGCATTGTAATCACATTTGACAAATGAGTAAATTTGGATTTATTCCAAAATGAAACTAGATATCACTATAGTTAATTTACATGCTGGCTTAAAATTATGAAATTATATAGCAGACATAATTGCCTCCTGAAAGATATAGTATAAAAGCAAGATAAACCAACCAATAAAATAAGTGGCTTTTCAGGTGTTATAATTTTTAAGTATCCTCTGAACGGAACAGCTCATGACAAAACAAAAAAGTTCCACTTGTCCTATTGCTGGGTTACAAAAGAAGTTGGAGCAAATGAAGGGCTGAGAACTGATAGCAGAAAGCTTTATTCTCACTATGACTTAAATATATAAAATCAGAGTGAGGACTATTTGGTGATGATATTGAGGGGGAACTCCAGGTAGCACTGACTATTAATACTGTGTTACTGTTCTCTCTTCAACATCTTTTCGTTTTCTGGCCAGTTGTGTTGACATTTCCTACACTGGGTCTCAAGTTTTTGGTTTTCACTTTTGATACTTTCTGACTTTCTTTACTGATCAGTTCAGCCATTTCTGACACTGGCACTGGGAGGGAAAAAAAAAATTTGCACATGTGAAATCGTTCCCTGACTTTTTTGTTTTGAAGCCTGCAAGCATTTCCACACTTTCCACACAGGCACTCAAAGATTAACAAGCAAGAGAATCTGTTCTCAGTGACTGAACTGGAGGCTCTCACAGATCAAACTATTGGATTTTGCTGACCAAACTTTCAAGCATTGTATCTCTGTAGGAAACTGGGTATTAAATTCTGTTCGTAAATACACAGTCCGTGTTCAAATACCACAGACTGAGTAAGCACATCCTGTTCTTTGGTAGTAAAGGATGGACAACGTTTTTAATGAGATTTAACTACTACATGATGCAATAAGGTATTGGTATTGAAATAAGAGATCTTTCATCTCCTTGCACTCTGCTGACATGCTAAGGAAAGAAAGAACAGGAACAGTTAGAACTTGCAGAGAAAGCAGCAAATGCTGGCTTGTCAAAAGAAGAGAAAGCTGATGGTCACGAAGAAAACAGGATTAGTTAGTATTTATGAAGGATAAGGAGCTGATGCTTGGGTGGGCAGAATCAACGAGAAGACGATTAAGGAAGCTTAGATGTGTAGTCAGTGGCTTCTTGCTGGAGCTCACATGGAGCCAACTGCTCATATGGAGCTAACTGCCTGGCATTTCTTAACTTTTAAAGACACGTAGAATTTTATTTGATTATTAATTTGTGTATGGTTGGCAGAACACATATATGCTGAGAGCAACTACAGAAATTAAATTCTAGTTTCTGGGAAATCTTTACTTTCAAGAAAAAAGAAGACTGAATGAGGACAGTAAGCCAAATCTTGAAAGTGCATACTTACTGCCAAATGATGGCATTTCTAGAATGAAATCTCCAGCTCCAGCTCAGTACATTTCCAAGTTGGAAATATCCAACTACTTGCTTAAATTGCTCAGCGCTCATAGCAAAGCCGCACATGCAAGAGGCTTTGGCCGCTCTAGATGTATATGAATAAAATATCTGTCAGTTCCATGGCTACTCACCTCTGACTACCACAGTCGATTTTTATTCTGACTGTGGATCTTAATTTCAGTCTGCACCTGCCACAACTTCAATCACAGCTCATTAGGGGTCTCCCACAGTCAGGAAATTGGGAGACCAGATGCCAAGCAACTTGGCCAGCCTAGATCTACTCTAGAAACCATGGCTTATGAAAGCACATGCAAGTGATCTCAAATACATGACCCCAAGAAATGTTGGCGTCTGGCAATCTGTCTGCATTCATCTAGAGCCAGATGAACAATTTAAGGCAAATCTATCTTCATAGATTCATTATGAGCTCATAAAAAATTAAACCACTTATATGAAATACTTCCAATCAGAAAACTTGGCAAACTCAGCTATTTAAAAAGTCACAAAATACAAAACCTATGGCTAGTAAAACCATCTGGTAAATAAATGCAAGATAAAGTTCTCATATTCATGTTCTTCTTCACTAGGACCTATCCTCATAAATTCCTGTAAGCTCTATCAAAAGAATCTGAACATCAGTTCCCTCCCACCATTCCGTACTGTAAAGGCAGCGCTTAGCACAATTTATAGTTTGCTATCATGCTACACAATTCACATCCAGCAGATTACTGTAATGTATGTAGCAGCATAGTTAGAGTTTTTGGAAAAAAAACCAAACAAACAAACAAAAAAGGAGATATTTATTGAGAAGAAAATCTGAACCTCTAACAATTCACAGTTGTTGGGGATGATAGAGAAAATCATACCACATATTTCACTCTGGGACTTAGGAATAAATGCTTCTAATAGAATGTGCTTTCTGGATGATGAAGAACACACAGAGCAAAGCCACACAGAGAACTAATGACCCCAGAATACAATTACAATTACAACTGATCCAAAGACTGGTCTTCAAAAGCAAACATTTTTTAGAACTGCTTTGGGAACGATATGGCAATTTAAGGTGGCATTTTTAATGATGGAACTCTTAAAACAACGGGAAAAGCTCTGTGCCATAAACTTGAGAAATGCTTCTCCTTTCCCACGTAACACACAAGCATTTTGATTACCGTTCTACCCTAAAAAGATGTTTCAATTTAAAGCTCTTCAATAGGCTGCCAGGAATGCTCTGCTCAATGATAAGTCTATTGTAAAAGACTCACAAGGAGAATCCACACTTTTCTAAGTGGTCAGGAAAGTATGTTATTTACAGCCACGTAACAAATAAAAAGAAATCTGGATCCAAGACCAAAAATATTAACAAATAGTTGGAAAAAACACAGGTTTTTACTCCCCTCACTCTCCTGCATGCTCACCAGTCTTTATATACTTAGAAGTTTAAAAGTGATTGGAAATTTTCTAATGGAAGACTGAAAGCAAAAATATCTCAAGGTAATATCTAACCAAACAATGATAATCACCAAATTAATTGTTTCAGGAGAATGCAGAGGAGGGTAGTCAAAGATTACCTGCAATAAATTTGACACCTATCAATGATAAAAGTATGCAGTTGACCTCTAGAGGAGCCTTCCAAATAAATCATTCTGTGCTCTTACAATTAAACCCAAGATGTTTTGGTGAAATACAGGGTTGTTGAGAATATCAGGACCAATTTTGAGAATAAAAATAAGAATGCACATGCATGAATGGGTATCGCTTTAATATTTCCTCCTACTGCTATATGTATACTGTGAAAACCACAAAACAGACACACTGCATTTGAGAGAGAGGGGATATAAACAAATGTACCACATCTGTTAATAAACCTACATCTTTTCATACAAAAATCTACACGAAAACATGGTGTATTAAAAACCATTTTCTTTCTTGTTAAATTTTGCTGTTGCATGAATAGCAATCTGCCACTCGCGACAGATTACAGGGCTAACACTCATTGTGTGGAAATAACAAAGCAAAACCTCTTTCACAAATATTGTGTGAAATATCAGCTTCCTGTTTTTCATTACAGGTCTCTCATGCAAAAATCGAAGCACTAGCTGTTGTCCTGATACAATGCATCTAGATTATTCTGATGCCTTCATCGTAAACTGGAACAGATTCAAAGATCAGGAATGGTAACAGAGGACCAATTCATCCCTCAATAAGAGTAATGAAAAAGAGTCCTTATAGTCATTGTAAGAGTGAGTTACCTCAGGTTCTCCAGGCTTTGTGGATGTACATAACCTTTATAATAACAAATAAATCTTACCCATTTTGTTTAAAAACTGCAGTACTTCATCAAGGCAAATTATCACCTGTCCTCGTAAGCTGACCAGAACAATAGTTCAGGATTATTCTGAGTGTTTACTATTCTGTCAGGCAAACCTGGTGTGCAAGCAGGAGTTCCATTTTAGGAACTTGTACAACACTGGTGACTGCAAAAAAGGTACAAAAATAGACAAGAAGCATATTTTACTTGACCACATTTGCTTAGAAACTAAGGCTGAGAGAGCTGGGGTCGTTTAGCCTAGAGGAGACTCAGGGGAGACCTTACAGCTACAACTACCTGAAAGGAGACTGCAGCCAGGTGGCGGTTGGTTTCTTCACCCAGGCAACCAGTGACAGAACGAGGGGACACAGTCTCAAGGTGCACCAGGGGAAGTTCAGGCTGGATGTTAGGAAAAAATTCTGCACAGAAAGAGTGATTGGCTATTGGAACAGGCTGCACAGTGAGGTGATGGAGTAGGCATCTCTGGAAGTGCTTGAAAAAAGACTGGATGTGGCACTCAGTGCATGATTTAGTTGATTAGGTGGTGTTATAGGTAATAGGTGGGAGTTGATGATCTCAGAGGTCTTTTCCAACCTAGTTAACTGTGTGATTATGTATTTTGGATATAGATATGCCTAAGTAAACCATGCTTCTGAAACTCACCGTATGGAAGACTGTTTAAAAGTACAAATGTGTATTTTTGGAAACCCTGATAACCACATCACTGTTACTCAAAATCTGCATATCTGCTTGTTTATTTTATCTTGCTAGCTTAGAACACTAATATCATTCCAGAAAAATAGGGAAAAAAAAAAAGTTACTGATGAGTCCAGTCAAAACAATCACTGTATTTTAAATTGCACCACACATCTCATTTTCCAAGCAGTTCCCAAGATGGGTGAGCAAGGGGGCAATCTGTGAGGATTTCTAATGATAACTTCTATTGTACCAGTCAGGAAGCAGTTCATAAATGAGTAACAATAGTTGGATTTGAAAGCATAAAGTCCTTTAGCTTGAGTTTAGTTTTCACTATTGCATTCAACTATGAGTACTGACACTTGATTTGCTGCATAAAAACATCTTCTCTTCAGAAAAAAAACAAAACAACAATGCTAAACAATACCAGATTCTTTGTATTTTTATAAGACTTTTCTGTTGAAGTGAGAAGAGAAATAAGTGGCACAAAATGAAATACTATTAGATTAGCCATTAACAATATGCCTAAATTTTGGTTGTCTGTTATCTCAAGGATAGTTACAGGCACTTGCTTAGAGTAAGTATGCTCTCATCAGAATAAAGTCTATAGTAGTTTCATTCAGATGTTGCAATTTATAAGTAAATACAGCAGTAGAAGGGTCTCCCCCTCAAACAATTGCTCTTCTACAGCTTTTTGCACTAGTGAATTGGATATGGACGGTATTGCTGAAGATAAGCGTTGACACAGCAGGAACGCCATAACAAGCCATGGTGACAGTAAGCTATTGCAGCAATTCAGCACAAAGAATTCTAGCCATGAAGTCATCTGTCTACACAAATCTAGGAAAAGCAGGGAAAATGACATCTTCATCGAGGCAAATAATGTTCCAAACATACCAAACCACGTACATCATTCCAGGAGAGTGTGTGTTCATCTTCATGAGCAGGCTACGCACTGACAGGTAGATCATTCACAGCACTGGCAGGCATGTTAAAAGTTCTGCTTTCTTTGACTCTGCCTTTCCAACACTCTGCTTACTTCATATGACTGACTTCAAGAGACTCAAATAATCCTGCAACAATAACTGCTGCCACAGAGACTCTTCTTGTATTACATACTGAACATATATATTTGTTCATAATAACTAGACTGAGACTTGCAGAAAAAGCTTTTGATGCTAAGCATCTGATGGGTAAAGTCCCATGTCAGTTAAGTCCAAAGCAATTCACACTAAAGAAAGGGAGTTAAACCATACATTCTGAAATGATCGCCAAAGCAAACATCCTTCACAAAGGAAATCTTTAAGTCACTGTGCCCAGCTGTCTGAAAAAAATGCACTCCATGGAATTATTATCACATTACACTCAGGAGTTCTTCTGGATTTAAACCATGGAAAAAAAGTGACATCTCCTACTGCAGTCATTCTGGTCCCTGATCTCAATAAAACAAATGAGAGAATTCGAAAAAGCACAGAGAAAGAGAATAAGGAGATTAGGGAAGAGGATATCATAGAAGGACCAAATAGGCCTCTTTGGTGTGAAAGAGAGGCATCAGAATACTACAAAGATGTACAAAATCATGAGCAGAGTGAGGGAAGTAAATATGGAAAGAATGCTAATTGTTTCTCAGCACAGAAACTGATGAATTTATTAGGTAGCATATTAAAAGTCACAGAAGAAAGCAGCGATTAAAGTAATTTCTAACACAATACATAAGAAAAAATGTGAAATTCATTGCTACAAGACATGGTGGCAGACAAAAATATTTCAAAAAAGTACAACCTATAATTCCAAAAAGATTCTCCACTAGTCACAGGCAAATACAATGATGCTTTTTAATGCAGTTGCTAACTCAATAAATCCCTGTCATTGTCTACAAGAAGCTTGAAGAAGGAACAGCAGGAAGATCACTGCACCCTCCACCATTTCTAATACTCTTTTCTGCAAACATGTAGTGAAAAATCTGCAGCTTCAGGTGTTAGAAACAAGGTACTGTGTCTGACAACTCTCAAGTTCATATGATACCCTTAAGAATACTGAGGGAAATGACCGTTAGAGTGCACTGTATTAAGAGACTTTTCTGTGTATTAGGTGAATTAATTAACTAATCAATTCAAGCTTAAAAGCAAAAGTGCTGAAGACTGAAAGCTTAGTGGATTTTACCTCTTTCAGTGATTGCAGTATTTTCAGCGTTATGTAGAACAGTATTAGTTTCTATGAAAGGTAGATAAATATGACTAATCAATAAGATGCAGACATTTTTATGAAGCAATTTCTCAAAACAACCCTGAATCTTAAACTCACTAAGCTCACTGATGAGTGAAACTTCTCAAAAATCCTATTTAAACTGTGGGCCACTGCTTTGTATCCTGGATATTAAAAGCTCATTCCAAACTGTTCTAACTTTTTAATACTGTAATAAATGAGAGCCATACGTGAAGCCGTAAGAAACCCCAAAGTACCAAATTATATTATGTATTATTTTCTCTTCACTAACCCACTGGTAAGCTTGGTGAGTACCCTTCTGATTACAGCTAACAGGCATTGATTTTTTTTTTCCCCCTGAGGTACTATAGGAACTAGAACAAAAAGACAGAGCTTCTCTTACCTTTAGCATCATAGAACGGCTGAGGTTGGAAAGGACCTCAGAAGCAGAATCATAGAATAAGTCAGGATTGGAAGGGACCACAAGTATCATCTAATTCTAACCTCCCTGCCATGGGCAGGGATACCCTACTCTAGATCAGGCTGGCCAGAGCCTCATCCAGCCTGGCCTTAAACACCTCCAGGGATGGAGTCTGAATCACCTCCCTGGGCAGCCTATTCCAGGCTCTCATCACTTTCATGCTGAAGAACTTCCTCCTCACGTCCAGTCTCCAGCTTTGCTCCATTCTACCTAGTCCTGTCACTACCTGATATCCTAAAAAGTCCTTCCCCTGTTTTTTTGTAGGCCCCCTTCAGATCCTGGAAGGCCACAATAAGGTCACCTGGGAGCCTCCTCTTCTCCAGACTGCACAGCCCCAACTCTTTCAGTCTGTCCTCATAGGAGAGCTGCTCCAGCCCTCTGATCATCCTCATGGCCCTTCTCTGAACACGCTCCAGCATCTCCACATCTCTCTTGTCATAGGGCCTCCAGAACTAGATGCAGTACTCCATGTGGGGTCTCACCAGAGCAGAGTAGAGGGGGAGAATCACACTTCTCCTGATGCAGCCCAGGATCTGGTTTATTTTCTGGGCTGCAAGTGCACACTGCTGGCTCATGTTGAGCTTCTTGTCCACCGGCATCATCAGGGTTGCACTCCAGCCAATTGCTGCCCAACCTGTATCTATGCTTCTACTCCAACCTACTCTGCTATGAGGCAGCAATGCCTTTCAACTAGACTTGGCTGCTCAAGGCCTCATCCATCCTGACCTTTAACACCCCCCACAGAGGAGTCATCCACAGCCTCTCTGGACAGCCTATTCCAGAATCCCTTCACTCTTATACTGAAGAACTTCTTCCTAAAATCCAGTCCAAACCTAGTCTCCCTCAGCTTCAAACCATTCCCCCTTGTCCTATTGCTATATACCCTCATGAAAAGTCCCTCTCTAGCCTCCCTGTAGGATCCCTTCAAGTATTGGAAGGTAGCTCTAAGGTCCCCCCAGAGTTTTCTCCTCTTAAAGCTGAGCAACCCAAGCTCCCTCAGCTTATCCTCATGGCAGAAATGCTTCAGCTCTTGGATCATCTTTGGATCATCACGCTACAGCTACTGTAAAGAAAGCCTGTAAAGTTCCTTTCAAAATTAAATCATAGATTTCCATGTAAAATTTGCATCCTCTCTTCAAGCTAAAAGGAAGATAGAGCAGAACTAGGCAGGAATATCATGGGTTTGCAGAGTATTCTTCAAGTATTCACAAAATCCTCTACTAATTCCCACATAGACAGTCATGGTATGAGAAATGGCCACGCTGTGGAATATACCTAGGAGAACACTGTCCTGCTATATTGATTTTGAAGGTGAATGAATGCAAAGATCTACAGTTACCAATGTTACCAGCTACATTTTAAATTAAAACTGAAGGGTTAGCTTCAATTAAGATTCTAGCAAGAGTTCAGTGTTCAAAAGGCATTTGGCTGTAGAGATCCTAGCGTAGAAGATCTCTGCCATGAATTATTTCTCTTTTACAACATTTGAAATAAAATATAATCATTTGAACTATATTTAAATTACAAGAGTGCCAAAAAAAGAGGAGTCCTGAATACCTGAAGAATTGAAGCACTGATGTAGTCCGTTTTATCCTAGGATCACAAGCTTCCTGAAAACACATTCGGATACTTTATAAGTTGCAAATGCCTCTGCAACTGAAATGCTGCTTTAAAGAAAACAGACAAAACCACCACAAATTCAATTTGCAATAACATTAATTTATAGCTAACTTAGTGTCATTTCCATGTGACTTTCTGCTGTGTGGCAATCGACCAGTGTTCCAGAACAAGTATGTGTCACATCATAGCACTTTGGGCTGGTATATGTATTTTGTAGACAATACCATCAGTGTTTCCACCCACTTTTACAATGCAAATGATAGTACAATGGCCTTATACACATCAGAATTTCACCTACTGGATTTAAAACATTCAAGTTATCACAGAAACTTTAAGTATAAAAAGCTCCAAGATCCTAATGTGGTCTTAAGTCATAGATCATGGTGTCACAGAATCACAGAACTAACCAGGTTGGAAAAGATCTCCATGATCATTGAGACCAACCTATCACCTAACCCTTCTAATTAAGTAAACCAAGGCACTAAGTGCCTCATCCAGCCTCCTTTAAAACAATTTTAATGAGAATTTGAGGGTGGACACCACTGAATTAGAATCACAGAAGGGTTTGGGTTGGAAGGGTCCTCCAAATATCATCTAGTCCTACCCCATCTGCAGTAATCGGGGACATCCTCAACTAGATTAAACCTCACCTTGAGTATCTTCAGGGATGGGACCCCACCCACCTCCCTGGGTAACCTGTTTTAGTGTCCCCTATCCTCATGGCAAAGGACTTGTTCCTAACATCTGATCTAAATCTGCCTTTCTCTATTTTGAAGCTATTGCTCCTCATCCTAACACTACAGGCCTTTGTAAACAGTCTCTCTCCAACATTCTTGTACCAGAAGGTCGCTATTAGGTCTCCCCAGAGCCTTCTCATCTGAGATAAGACCCATGACAAATTGCTCTACAACACGCAAGAACATCAAGTTCTGTAAGTTTGAAGCAGGAAACTGAATGCTCCTTTTGAGCCCCCTGGAGGGAAGAAAATAAAAAAAATAAACCCAAAGATCTTATTCTGTCTCTACAATAAAAACACCTTTAAAATTTTCAGGATTGGAGTGAAGAACACAGTGAAGAACATGCTCATCCTGGAAATGCACGGGAGACTAAAATGTGCTGACAAGAAAAATCAATATGTGGTAGAGTTCAGTCACCACAAAATTTGTGAATGAACTTTCATATTGATTGACAACAAAACTCTGCAGTCCTCTGCCTAAGAGTGGCACACTTTACAAAGAAATGTAACAAGCCAACTCCCTGAAAGCAACAGAAAAAGCTAAATTCAAAATTACATACAGCATTTCACTTCCTAATTAAATGTTTGCTACACTCTGGATTTGATAAGGTGCAACCACTCACAAATAACACTTGTAATGTATGTCACTTGACAGTGTTTGCTCATTTGTTTCTTCAAACCCAAGCATATAAGTAGTTGAAGAGGTTGTGAAGGAGAAAATCCACAAAAAAAAAAAAAAAGGTAGAAGTATCAGTAAGAAGCTTTTTCATTCTCTCTTCTCCAATATTTCAAGTGAAAAAGTGACAGATCGTTAACTATACTCATTCTGTGCACGACTGGTATGCAAAACTTCACATCAAGTGGACGTTCAGTCAGCAAAATGAATATAAATTCATAGAAAAGATCTGCAGTGTAGATAAGAGAGCTGCAAGTTAGCACCCGAGAAAAGAATTTTGCCACAAAGATAGCACAGAAGAGAAAAAAATATGTCAAGTTCAGAGCAGATGTTAGAAAGCTTATCAGGAGATTAGCTGGTGAAATGGCCTGAAACACAATGCCTTCATTCCTGCATCTTGTAAAACACTCAGCAAGATGCACCAACACCAACCAAGTATGTGGAAGGACAAAGGGGAAATTTTTTCATTGTTTCTATTTCCTACATACTCCCTAACCTGCTCTGAAATTCTGCTGCTGCTTCTTAATACAGAAGCTGCCTCTCAAACTGTATCAGCCAGTCCTTATCTCCTTCCCTTGTGTACTTCTGTCTTCCTCCTAGGGACTGCACTAGTGTAACGCTAGCTACAAATTTCCCTCTTAGTGATGAACGACCTCGATCTGGAGAATTTCTTTCTCTTCTGCAAGAATTCCACAAAATATTGGAAGGTACAGGATAACTGGACAGCATCAAACTGAAGAAAAACAAGAACATGAGATCCCTCGAGGCAGCATGAACCCATGAAAAAAGTTTGAGTCCTTCTCTAAAAACCTATTGCTGAAAGCTCCAAAAAGCATGGTGGTAGGACAATAAATTTCCTTCTTTCCCTCATTTTCTACATCAAATGTGAATAAAGGATTTAGTATCAACACCGGACTTTTCAAAACCATGTTAACAACATAAGAACACAGAGAAAAAAAAATCTGTTTACCAACACAATTCTAGAATTGCCATTCCTACTTTATTAAACCTTCACCAACCAAATTAATTTCCCTTCCTTCACGACCTAAAAAAGCCCTGGTATTAATTACAGTAGGTAATTTTGAGAATATATGGACATAAAATTATATATAGCTATCTAATACCTTCATTCTTAAAATGCAATTTAAAGTTTTTGCATTTTCAGCTTCTGTTTCTGCCTCTTTCACACTTACCCCATCACTTTTATGCTTGCTTAAAGACGTATAATTGAAAATTAAAGTTTTCGAGAGTCAAATCTTTAATTAAATTCTGCTTAAATTAGACAAAATAATATGAAGCCTTTTTTTTAAGACCATCACAAAATGCATAAATGTATAAAGGTAATTAATACACAACTCTGTGGGCTTCACAGTTTAACATTAAAAGCTACTGCAGCAGCATTGTAGACCTTTGTTAATTCATTCACAGAATCATTAAGATTGGAAAAAGCCTCTATGATTATCAAATCCAAAAAAGCCTGCCAGAAACACACAACTATCCTCTCTTATCTGCCACATTCTAGTATGGTTTGTAAGAACATGCTACACTCACGTTCCTCACAAAAATCAGGATTTATTCTTATAGTCACACAGGTAAAGAAGAAATTTTAATCTTAGATTAATTGCCTTCATGGAATAAACAGCAATTTTAGTATGAAATTAAAAAAGATAAAACAAACCAGCTCCTACATAAGCCAGAAGGTTACTCTGCATTCTAAGATTAGAGGTCTACTCCACAATCAACATTTTCTATTCACTTGTTTGTTGGAAACTCAAGTTTTGGATATCAAAGAACTCAGTTTTGAATCAAAACAGGATCCCTGGAGAATTTAATGGCATACTTCTCATAGTTTAGAGTTCCTGAACAAGTCAGCTTTTATCAGCAGTAATTGAAGTTGCCAAATTCAAGAACAGAAGTGATGTGGCTGCACAGTGTGAAACCATTTAGTGACACACAAATACAGTACACTGTAATTGTTAGCTAACTGTTACAAAAAAAGTACAGTGTACTTCCACCTCTACATAACTTCCAAGCAAGTGCTTATGTTGTTCATTATTTCTAGAGCCGTCAAAATCAAGTGCTTCTGTTTGCCCATCTGTCCTTGTAATAAATCAATTCGTAGCTTCACGTACCTGAACAAAGATACCTGAAACATACTGAAGTAAAGCATTGTGTTATTGAAAGATCATTATTCAAACTGCACAACAGTAGCATCATTTGAAATTTCCTATTTTCAGTCACTGTGAATTCAGAAAAAGCACTCTGAAGGACTACCTAAAGAATTCTTCAAAAGTAGTTCTAGTTCCATCAAGTACATGATGTTGTTTGCCTTGAGCTATTTTAGACTCGTTCTCATTTAGTGAACATTTTTTATTTCAAAGAACTGAAGTTTACAAGAGGTCTCTCCCCTGGTGCAAATTCACAGCTGCAGAGGTGGAGAAAAATGACTGACTACCAAAGGGAAGAAAAATAAAACTTGTTTTCATACTGAAGTCTCAAAAAAGAAGGCTATGAATATACTTCTTTTAACTTTTGGCTTACCGTTTGTATATGCTACTTGACTTACACTTCAGTATAGCCTTTCTCCTGCCCATGAAACACAAAATATGCACAGAGGACATGAATACACACAACGAAAGAGAAAGAAATATTCACCTTTTTTGCTTCTTTGGGATTCTAGCCATGATCACAAAGCATTTTATTGCTTTACTTGTAGCAGCATTGCTGAAAACTTTAACCTCTACCAGTCAAAACAAGAAGGCATGAGGGACACTGTATTATACTAACAATTTGCATCAGACAGAATTCTTCTAACACGGCAAAACAGTGAATAATAGCCAAGAAACTTATGAGGGGAAAAAGAAGGGATGAGGAACTTCTTCCCATGGGTTTTCATGTAGAAAAATGAAGTTTCATATTTATGTTAGTTCTTTAATACTTCTGTTGGTTTATTTTACAAATATGTCTTCATTTACAAATTAAGGTAACTACAGTTCAGACCTAGTTATACAGTACATAAGTTTGAAGACTGCCAGTTATTCCTAACACAAGGACAATTTGAGAAGCTTATTACTTCTTGGACACACTCAGTTTAGCTTTTAAAAGATTCCCCTCACAGAGAGGCATTTTTATTCATCTCTTCAACCCTCTCCTCCATCAGATTCTGATACTAAAACTCTCCTTCTAAGTTTTGCTTTGAACTGCACTTATGAGATTGTTTAGATGAAGGCTGAGGTTTCATACCAGCCTTCTTCACTAATGATTCCTGGTCTCTTGTACCTTGCTTTCACAATGAGAAAAATCTTCAAAAGAAACAGACATCACCTTCTGAAAGTGATGACATTCTTGTGCCATGCCTTGACCTAAAGACATGCTGAAGTTATGCCTTTCTGCTTCTGTGACACATCTGAAACACTCTTCAGATTCTGAAGTGAGAGGCAGCAATTGCACAATTAAAATTGGCATCAGGAGTGACTCAATACTTATTGTAGCTGTGTAGACTGTATATGCAATAGCTACGTACCCCCGGTTCCTGACCATCAGGAAGCTGAGCAGAGCTCTAAAACAGTTTGTCTGGTATATACAATCACTGAACAAAAGACCAAATACTGCACAAAAAGATGGATACAAAGAATAATGTAACAGGTAAATTCACACTTGAAATGGGTTAAGAAGTAGTGCTTTCCTCTATGGCAATTAAGGCCTGGTATTCGGAGAGCTTCCTCTAACACGTTTTACCACTGCAAATTAATATTTTAAAAATCATACAACCATCTAGGTTGGAAGAGACCTCTAAGCTCATCTAGTCCAACTTATCACCCAGCCCTATCCAACCAACTAGACCATGGCACTAAGTGCCTCAGCCAATCTTTTCTTCAACACCTCCAGGGACGGTGACTCCACCACCTCCCTGGGCAGCCCATTCCAATGGCAAATCACTTTCTCTGTGAAGAACTTCCTCCTAACATCCAGCTTATATCTCCCTCAGCACAACTTGAGACTGTGTCCCCTTGTTCTATTGCTGGTTGCCTGGCAGAAGACACCAACCCCCATTAGGTAGATTGAGGAATTCTGAAGGCAAGGAAAATACTCCCTTACTTTGTACAGTACTAACAGCACCAGGACTTGATACAGCTTCAGGTAATACTAGTAATGTACAGGTTTAAAAAGCAGCCACTCTAGAACACTTCTCCCACATAGTTTCATAAGCTCATACGCTTAACCATTCACTGCAGTTGTTGCACCAACAGAAGGCAAGTCCAAGCTATTTGGAAGAAACTTCACATAAAACTTCAGAATGGCACTGCATATGTGCACTATATATACTTATGCTTCTTGAGAGAAGTTGACACAGGGATGAAAAGCAGTAAATATGTGCTACAGCTTGCATGTAGGCAAGCCCCATGTGCATTTGCTTTTAAGTTTCCCAGTTAGGGGTAAAGAATTCATCTATCAGGAATCTCGTCTACAACAAACAATGATGGAAATGCAGACTTGGTGCAGAAATGTAAAATAATTCATTAATTATGACCACAGTTAAAAAGCTTTGCTATCAAAATAGAAAAAAAAAAATCCACTTTGCTTTCAGTCATTTCCAGCCCCAAAGACCAAACACCGGTTTGAGAAAGATACAAAACCCCAAAACCTAAAGCCATTTCTCAACTACTCAAACACACTGCATGTAAAATGAGACTTTCCAGAACTCTTGGAAAAGTTACTTGAAATGGACAGGTTTCAAGAAGTTCCTTAGTACAATTTTTATAGTCTGAGATGATTTGCTTAAACAAGAAGTAGAAATTATTTACACTTACACAGTATTAATTTCATAGAATCATAGAATCGCTAGGGTTGGAAAAGACCTTTAAGACCATCAAGTCCAACTACCATGGAAGCAAGCCAACTACCATGACCACTAAACCATGTATGTCTTGAAGTATCACATCTACACACTTTTTGAACATCTCCACAGATGGTGACTCCATCACCTCCCTGGGCAGCCTCTTCCAATATGTCACCACTCTCTCAGTACAGAAGATTTTCCTGAAGCTCCTCTGGCACAGCTTAAACCCATTTCCTCTCATCCTATCACTGGTTACAAACACCAGCCCCACTCCAACCTCCTTTCAGGTAGTTGTACCTAGCAATAAGATTTCCCCTCAGCCTTCTCCAGATTAAACAACCCCAGCTCTCTTAGCTGCTGCTCATATAATGCCCTCCAAACCCATCACAAGCCTTGTTGCTCTTCTTTGGTCTTGCTCCAAGACCTCAATGTCTTTTCTATACTGTGGCACCCAGTTCAGTGGTCAAGCTGTGGCCTCATCAGTGTCAGGAACAGGGGCCAAAATAATTCCCTACTCTTGCTGGACATGCTATGTTTGATACTGAAGAGTAACCAAATGAAATTACTGATATCTGTGGGGCATTTTTCATATGCACCTATGCATGTTTTCCCACATAAATGATCTGAAGTATTTTATATAAATGCAGTTTGAGAATGGCATACAGTATGCTAACTAAAATGTAGCCAGTTAACTACACATGATTGCCTGTATTTATTACTATGGTTTAGCTTATAGAGGAACAGATGGTTTCCATGTGCTCCCAATCAAATACTCTCAACTGCTTATTTGATCATCTGCACTAGGGTTTTTGATTTAAATAATTGAGCTTTAGCATTCTGTACTTCTTAAATTTGACCTGCTTCTTGCAGCTCTTTTGACTTGTAGCAATTGCTGTTGGCTGACGGCCAGCAGCCTTTTCCTCAGACTTCTAATATAGTCAATTCAGCACTGAATTAAAAACAGACATTCTGTATTCCTTTGGATAACATATTGTCTAATTTCTGTTCTCCAAATAATCCCTATAGATGCATGCAAGCACAATTAATAATTCAACCATTAACCAAAAATGAAAGACTTGTTTAATCTCATTTAACACTGTAAAGCCTTATGACACATGAGTGGCTTTAACCTACTGTTTATATCACTCTTTAAAGAGCAAAGTCACTTAAAATACAAATACATAATTTACACAGAGACAAATAACATTTAAAGATCTACCTTCTCTTACTCTTGTCCTTTTGTTTAAGAGCCAAGTCTTGTTGTAAAATCAGTCTGTTACACTCTGCAACTTTGGTTATTGAACTAAAGAAAATCTATTACTGAGTTCTTCAATTATTATGTAGTGCAAAGAGGGAGCATATAGTTTTATTTTGGGTTTACTTTGCTACAACCACTGAACAACAATATACATTTTCTTGCCTAGCAAATGCAAGGAAGTAAGTCTGATAGTATTGGACATGTAAGTATTTATTACCTGAAATGCAGTTTAGCACATACTCCCTTTTGGGAGAGTTTTCTTTTAAATAAGAGTTAAACATCAGAGCAATCTTTATCATAAAGCAGGGTTAAATATTATAGTTAATCTAAAAACCAGAAAAGAGTGTGAGAAAGACCAAGTGAAAGAGCATGTAAGAGAAAGAGTGCAAGCACAAAAAAGAAAATGCATTACCATAAATCTTAATTCCTTATAAATATGTATTGAAGGATCTTCTGAAAATGAAAACACATATAGCTTTACCAATGTGTGCTTGCCTAATAGCGGAATCTGCAATGTAATTCAGAATTTAAATTAAAAGACTAAGTTTGAGCTATTTTTTTCCTTTAAAGACATTTGTATTATCTTAGATTGCTCAGTGGCTCTATAATATTGAGGTAGTTAATTGCTCTGATTCCCAGGCTATGGAACACTGTGGGGCTCCTATTTCAGTTATTTCAGACTGCAAAATAATGAACTAGTTGTTAAGTAAAAAACCCAGAAAAGACATCATATAGTGGGGAGGGACTCTGCAGGGGTCAAGCGGAAAGAACACCTGTCTGCAGGATACAAAACAAGAGTAAAACCAGTACTATACAGAAATGTACTTCATTTCAAGTATGCTTGACAAGTGGCCACCAGCATCAGAAGTTTAAGTATGAAGGACTTAGGAAATCTTTTGTGTCTTACAATCTTTTGCATTCCTCTAATTAGACCACCAACTTCACTCAGCCTTCCTGACTTCAGGAGCTGAAAGTATCACTGACATACCTACTTCTCTGTTGCCAGACAACAGGAGGCAGGATTCAGTCTGTTCCTGGAAGCTTTGGTGAGAGCATGTACCTCAAAACTTTGGCCTAGGGCCAGGCAGATCTACTATGCTGACAAACTCTTCACTATTTTTGAAGACCAGGGAATAAAGATCAGACTGATTGTCAGTAAACACCTTAAAACAAGTGGTTTCAATTCAACAAGGACCAAAATGAGCTTAAGAACTCAGGACTGAAGTTCAAGGGAAGGTAAATGAGAGAAAGAACATTGAATAAATATAGAGGGCAAAGAGTACAGGAACTTGATGGAGAGACAAGGGGTCTTGGGGGTTTATTTTTCAAGGTAATTAAAATCCACTGGTTATGTAACAAATTCCAACTAACTTCAAAGATGCATATGCTCAAAGTGCTCTGCAAGACCAAAGCCTAATAGTATGGAGAAAATAAACACCTTGATCATTAAGCTCCGGATTTTGTGTATGCAGTATTACTTAATTGCATAAATACTTAATCATAATTAAAGTCACTGGATGCCTTTTAAAAGTAGCTAGTTGTTAAGATGATTGGCAGTTTTCCTTGCTGTTGATAACACCTAATAATACATTGCAAGATGGAAAGCTACATTAAGAAATCCAAAAATACCTTTCTCTATAGTCTCTGCATTAGATAAGTCTAAGTTTTTCCTCCCCACAGACATTTTATTGGCATTTACCACTTAAACAAGGCTGATGGGTGTCAAAGGCTCTCTAAGGATGTTTTTTTCAGAACATTTATTCAAAGGTTTCTTCAAAAGTTTTTGAGGTGTTAGTAGTTGTTACCCCCACTCTATAGCTCCAACAGTCAGCAAGCTTCAAGATGCCAGCCAGCAGGTTGCTCAGTTTATATCTGTCTCTAAATAAGGAGCAGAATCACTATGAACAGCATTTAATCCAAGTCCTGGATTATGATAAACTGTTGGTACATGAAAAAGTATCTTCACTGGTTTGTGCTACAGAAATAAACCATCTCCAGAGATACTGAAGAGGCCAAAAATGGAAATAAAAAGCGGAGCCAGCCTCATGTAAGAGAAATCAATAAACAGTCATTAGGTTACAAATGTGATTTGCACAGTCACCAGTCACACCTCTGATAGCCACACTGTAGACTTGCAGCCAGTCTCAAGTAGGAATACAGAACCCAGATATATACTTCCTTTTTGGGCAAACAAAGAGTTTTCTGTTTGTTTGTGATGTGCTTTATTTAGCTATTTTTTAAGTTTAATGCTTTGTCGCATTTACTTACCTCTATGTGTGTGACAGAGGAAACACATACATTGCAATTACTTCTTAACAGAAAAAAATAGAGAATATAATATTTCATCTAGATTTTCACTTCCCTTTTTTTCCCCCCTCTAAGTCTGCAGCATCCCTGGTCAGTTTCCTCTTCGTATGAAGGAAAAACTACAATAAAATTCAAAGCAGTTTTCAGTCTGCATGAATACAGCATAACAATAGAAAAAATACCTGCTGGCTAAAAAAAAATTAAGCCTTGTTTTTTCTTTGATTTGTAAAGAAATGCTTGATTTCTATAGAAGCTGTTTCCACTTGCTCTCAGTACTTTCAGTAAACAATGACAGGGCTAAGCACTTAAAGTTCAGGGTACCATACACAGAAGTCAGACTTCAAACACTTCCTTCTGTAGAGAAATCTCCGGAAGTGTATCGTTTTACATGTCAAAAACACAGTAAGAAGAATAAACATGAGAGTTCTTCATGAAGAGCACTTCAGGTACTCCACTGTGAATGGTTATAGTAAGCAGGTTAATCGGCCTGTAGTTCCTTGGGTCCTCCTTCCTGTCCTTTTTGAATAGAGAACTGACATTTGCTGTCTGCCACTTCTCATCAACTTCAGCCAATCGCCATGACTGTTCCAAGGTTATCAAGAAATCAGTCAGCAGCCACCTACAAACTTTTGCCCATCCAGTTCCTTAGGTGTTCCCTAATGTTACCTCCTTCCACCACAGAAAAGACTTAATTGCTCCAGAGCAATGGGAATCAGAATCAAAACAATAACCACCCTTAGTATAAGGCCTAAAATCAACATATCAACATCAATGCCACATCAACAACATTCAGCCACTTCTGAAGAGAAAGATTCTATTAATCTCTGCACAACTGGAGTTGGTGATCTTAAGAATTTTTTCTAACCTAAATCATAGGATCATAGAATAGTCTGGGTTGGAAGGGAACTCCAAAAGTCATCCAGTCAAGCCTCCTCGCAGTCAGCAGGGACATCCTCAACTAGAGCAGGTTGCTCAGAGCCTTGTCAAGCCTGACCTTGGATATCTCCAGAGAGGGAGATATCTCTGACAAGTATCTGCTGCTATGATTACACAGAACCCCTACTATCTCTATGCTTCCCTCAGCATGTTCTGTTGGCTACTGTTACAGACAGAATTATCAGAACAGATGGATGTTTGCCCTCAGTATTGAAGAAATCCTTATGTTCAGACAAGAAATGAAAGTAACTCTTAACAACATCTGTGGAAGCTTTGTGGTAGAACTAAGCAGGCCAAAATAGGCTTATACGTGTCCTGGCTTGCCCAGATATGTTTTTTTCTGCTCTCTCTCCTTCTGTTTTGGGGAGAAACAACTTCAGGAAAGAGGACAAAGAACCTGGAGCCACTGAGTCTAAGGACTCTGAGTTGCTCAGACTTGTTTTGCTCCTGTGGTAAACAAGATACACATACTTAGCTTGTGCCTGTCTTGTGCAAGACCAGTGTTCCTACCAAATTTGGGTAAAGCAAGCCTATGGCTTTACCTAATATGTTCAAGTTTGGCTAACTGCCATTCTGATTGGCTATTGTGTCCAAAGGTCCATTAAAATCAGGCTGTATTGATAAAAAGAGATGAGCAGGTAAACACAATACTTGGGATTTGTTTGCCTGGAAACTGCCTGCCTTGAGTTTACTTGGAACAGGCTCTAAATGCCTCCATGTGATTGGCCTGCACAGCCAGCGTGACACTCTGCTATGACTGCATATCGCAAGACATCCTGCCTACACCTGAAAAGTCTCCTGCCAAGACAGGAAGTCCTGGAGACACACAGATCATCCAGAAAACCAGGACTAGGTCAGAGATTATCTGCCTCCTTTCCCCAGCATTCTGTGAAGTCTGGGAAGAATCAGAAGCTTCAGTGGATGACAGGACAGTAACAGAACTCTCTGAAAGCATGTGGGTACTATCTGAAGCTGTAGCTAGCCCCACGAGTCGGAAGATTTTTTGTGAGTAAATACTTAAAGCCTCTTCTAATTCACCAGTTGCCTTCTGCCATAAGCAGAGAGGAGCTACTTGAGTCCATCTAGTGGACAAGCGGTACCCTGACTGCAGAAATCTTCTCTTCCAGTTCAATTAATGTTTATATATTTTTGCAAGTTATTTCTAGATCTAGTTATTCCTTTGTATAATGTTTCTGTGACTGCACAAAGAACCCATTATTATTAAAATTAGTGGTTGGGCAGGCAAGACTTCTGAATATAAAAATTAATAAACAATATTAATTTTGGAAAAATATCATCTTGCAGTAATTGATTACCCCTCCATTACAGGAAGTCATTGCTAAGACCCAGGCAGAGTGCTGTGCGTCCCAAAGTAGACGTGACTGTTCCCTCACCTCAATCCAGTCTGGTGCCTTAACAACACAAAGAGTCTCTTCTTTACTTAGACTTATTTCTGCTTTCACAGAAGGCAGCAGAATTACAACCCATCCTTGCAGCTCTCAAGATTAGATATCTAGCCTCAAAGACCAGCATGTTGCTGTTGTACTGATGCATCTATTAGACCTCAATAAGCTAACAGAGTCTACCTGAGTAGAGTAGGGCTAGGAAGCCTAGAAATTTTCTGTGGCTACGCGAACTCCCATACACGATCTCAGGCATACAAACGTAGTGAAGACTGCAGCAGAAAATACCCCCACTACTTAACTAACCCCCTCCACTGAAACATGCCCAGGAACGTAAAATGTGCACAATAGCATTGCACCTGATGCACTGAGCTTAACTCATGCTATGAAGTATTAAAGCCCCCAAACCACATTGTCTATATTATGACATTAGTTTTCCTACTATGATTTTTTAATGATGCTGAAAGAGCCTCACCTTGTTCTTAAAATAAATGAAGTATTTTGCTTTTCCTGTAACCTGTGACAGCACAAAGTAAAATGATTCATTAAGTAACTACTTTATGCTTATTTATGAGATGCTAACTAGGTGTATGATGTGCTAATTATTAAGAAAGCACACATTTGGAACATCTCCAGGTGTCTTTCCAAATCTTTTTCCCCAGGTGCAGTTGTTTTTCAATTCCTTTCTGTTTGAATGAACATTACAGCATACAAAATTTCTTTACTTAATTTCATCGTTCATAGAATTTGAAATCAGAGCAAATTCAGAGAATCTAATCATCAGCCATTCTAGTTTGCCTGGGCACTTCTAGTGCCAAACCCACAAAATTCTTTAATCAAAAGTAACTCCAGTGTTCTTTTGGAATTAAAACGAAGAAGAAAGAAGACTATCAGGTTGCTAAAATAAGACTCAGGGCAAACAAGTACATTAAATACTTCCAGGAAACAATGTTAAAAAACCTCTCAAATTCATTCCAGTCTAATTCAGGAAAACATTCCTTTCCTAATGGCAATCGTAAGTTGGGATAAACCATGTAAGCATCAACAAAAACTTGAACACTGCCCCACTCTGTGTTATGTGATGTTCCCTGGGATGAGCTGTCATGCTCTAAAGGAATCTAATCAGCAGAATGAGGTGTGTGGGTTCTCAGAGTGGGTAAAGTTCAAGCCATGTAGTTTCGGAGGCACAGCAGGTACTACGTCAGAGAAGAGGAGCCCAAAAGAGTGAACCTTATGCTAAGTTAAATGACTTGGCAACTGTTGTTACACTGGAATGCACATTTTAAGATCAATACACACACTATTTCATGGACTATTTAATAATCTGACAGTATGACTGTATCAGTGCTAATGAAAAGATATTTTAAAAGGATTCAGTTACATGGACATCACTGTCACTGATGTGGATGTGCCTGAAAAAATGTTTAAGTAGCAGTAGAATTAAGAATTAATCAATTTGGACAAAATAAAGGGATCCATAGCACGGAGCAGGGAAAATAAATAGCCAAGAAAGTACACACCCTTTGCTATCTCATCCCTACCTAACATTTTCCATGGCAGTCTAGTAAGATTATTTTCACACTGAATTTCATGTTTACATGTAGCATGATCGTATCTTTATGCTCCAAACAATCACTAACCAAAAGGTGTGTTTTAGGTTACAGCGAAGTGAAGGATGGAAAAGGAAGATATTTTTCTGACAACACATTTGAAATCAAGACAAGAGCTGAATAATAGCAGATAGCACATGTGTGCCAAGCTCTGGTAACACAGATAAGGCACAAAGCAATCTGTGTGCACCAAATTAATTACTTTAAATTGAATATTAATGTTTCCTAATAGAAACAATGCTTTAAAATTTTAGATTGCAAATAAAAAAGTTCATTCACCTTGCAGTGAAAGGAAAAAAAAGTTTTCACTGCACTTTCCCTTAGAGCAAAGGTTAGGACAAAAAGGTTAAAGTTCAGTTCAAAACCAGAAGTTTTGTGGAAGCTTGAGCATTTTTTAAATGCAAAATATTTTTAAAGGATTTTGCAGTACTTAGAACCTCTTTTCCCTTTTTGAAGCAGAATACATTTTTGCTTGGTTTACAACTTGGTTTTGCTGCTGAATGTTTGAATCCAGGAAACAAAAGAACATCACATTGTTGCTGATGCAGATAACTGTCCCTGGAGACATTTAGAATCAGATTTGATGTGGCCCTGGGCAGCCTGATCTAGTTGGAGTTGTTGTNAGCAAAGGTTAGGACAAAAAGGTTAAAGTTCAGTTCAAAACCAGAAGTTTTGTGGAAGCTTGAGCATTTTTTAAATGCAAATTATTTTTAAAGGATTTTGCAGTACTTCGAACCTCTTTTCCCTTTTTGAAGCAGAATACATTTTTGCTTGGTTTACAACTTGGTTTTGCTGCTGAATGTTTGAATCCAGGAAACAAAAGAACATCACATTGTTGCTGATGCAGATAACTGTCCCTGGAGACATTTAGAATCAGATTTGATGTGGCCCTGGGCAGCCTGATCTAGTTGGAGTTGTTGCTGTTCTCTGCAAAGGAGTTGGTCATGACCTTTGAGGGTCCCTTTCAACCCAATGAAATCTGTGAATTTGTGAATTGTAGCCTGAAGTTACAGTTTTATTCAAATGGACACTATTTTCTCCTCTCTCCCCTGTCCTACCCTGAAGCTGTTAATGTGACTATGGCACTGTCATTTAAAAAAAGATTGTCAGCAGATACTTAATAGTGATACACTTAATCTGTCTTTGCAGTCTCAATACCAAAACCTGGACAGACTTACCAGGAGAAGGGCTATGAGAAACTTCTGGATAGTTTTACCTAGAAAATAGAGTATATTTTGATGTATTTTCATGCATACTTTCTGAAATAGTTTTCTGAAAGATCCATTTTTTGCCCCCCAGATAATTATTCCAAAGCACAGCAGTTCTTTTTTCAAACAGAACATAAACAAAGAAAGTCTTGCTACATTTTTTTTAAAAGAAAATAACAATGGCTACAGCGCTTGGTTTGCTGATCCATATCCTCTCTTCCAGTCTCTCCCAAGCCTCTGACAGCTGTGTTACAGAATCCATTGCAACTTCCACAGTGAGCACCACACAGGCTTGGAAAGGATTCTTTTAATTCACGGCTTTCACAAGAAGTCACAATGATGTAGGTATTTTGCTAGCCAAAGTAACAAAGTATTTGTTTTGTGTGTTGTGGTTTTTTTTTTTTTTCCTTTCAGAATGGCTGTTTTCTTGTTTCAGTTTTTTTTAGAGCTGTTGGAAAATAATAAGTTTCAGCTGGAATAAAAATTTCTAATGAGCATTAAATGTTTTCTGAAAGATAAGTCATTAAAAAGAAATTCAACTAGAATTTGATCTTAATCCAGCAAGGATTTAAAAGCTTCCTTAATATAAAATATAGATATGTTTTTAATGAGGATTCTACATTACTCTTGTGTGAAATCTTCTGGATCAAGGCTGTAGTGCATTCCTAAACTAAGTAACAAGATTGAATTTAAAAACAAAAATAAAAGGAAAGAAAAAAAAACACAACAGAGTTTTACAACTGGAAAGAAACTGTGTTTTAAAAGATACATTGGGAAGGAATTAGTTATGCCAAAACAAGAGCTCTAAACCACTAAATTCTTTTTAACAAGAAGTATTCAAAAGCGGCCAAGATGGTCAAGAATATCCATCTACAATCAGCTAGAATCCAGTCATTTTATCATTTTAGTGCAACACGAGAGAAAAAGCTTTGAGATGACATTAAATCATATTGCAATTTTCCTCATTCTACTGGTAATTTTCATTAATACGAAAAATAAAAAAGCACATTACTATGACAGTGACATGATGTGAGCAATTTTATTGAAGTAGAAAGCTAAGAATGATAATATGCAATAATTATTTTATTGATGCACAGGAAATGAATTATTCATAGTTACAAAGTAGCTGTGGATAATTCTAATTACCTGCTTTTAAAGTATATGAGATCCACAGAAAAATACATTAACAACTTTGATTGAACTCCTGCTATCCTGTGGAAGATAACAAGCTCCAGATTCCAAACTTTTCTGACATTGAAGTTAATGGCATTAGGTCTTCCAGGTGTATATTTCTAAAAAATCATGGAGAAATTTGTTCTGTTCTGTGTTTCAGTGTCTTGCAATAATTTTGGATACAACCAGAAAACTAAAAGCTTAAGCTCACATCTTTTTTCATATTTTATTTCATGGTTTGTTTTGTATCTTCTTTTAGCTAATGCAAGGTTATTCATGAAAACAAAATCTCTATGAAAAATATGCTCTGTGATAAACTTACTGTCTAAAGTCTCCAACCTAGATAATCCTTAATGCTAGCATGTAGTGATATGTATTGTGATTTTAGATACTAAATTGATTTTCTAATTGTTTGATGTATCTGGTGTTCAATAGTGCAGCTCCTTGGTATGTGGCTATGCAAACTCAAATGTTTTTAATTCCTGAAGTCCAAATGTTGTCACTTTACTCTGAGCATTACCTTTAGACTAATAAAAAAGAACATGTTATAAAAAAAAAAAAAAACACCAAACCCCAAACCAAAACAAACATGTCAAGTTTTTTAACAGCAAGTTTATTAAAATAAGTGGTGTAACCCACACAAGTTGGCATCAGCCCCCCAGTGCCAGTGTAGCACGTTTCACATCACTGCCTCTCCCATTTTGCTCCCACACTACATGTACAGAAACAGTGTGAATGGATCTCATATGGTAGACACCTGAAATGCATGGTAAGGAGTCAGGCCAGTAACTCATGAGGATAACTTAAAGAGCTTACTGGCTAAAAGAAGCTTTAAGTTATGTACTGATAGATCATAATGGTGATAAGAAGAGCAGTAGTAGGGAGGAAGTCTCATTTTCCCCTATGCAGTTTATGGAACTGTCATCCAAACCACTGGGCTCAGGTGTGCGTGAGACTCAAAAATTACTGCAGCTCAATTTCCACAACTTTTTCCAGCCAGTTTTCAGACAAATATTAATAATACCTATTTACCTTATATGCACATCCCTACTCTTGTTTTCATAAATCCCCTCTATTTTTTATTAGAATAGAATAGAATCAGCCCAGTTGGAAGAGACCTCCAAGATCATCCAGTCCAACCTAGCACCCAGCCCTATCCAGTCAACTAGACCATAGCACTAAGTGCTTCATCCAGTCTTTCCTTGAACACCTCCAGGGACAGCGACTCCACCACCTCCCTGGGCAGCCCATTCCACAGCCCATTCCAATGCCAATCACTCTCTCTGTGAAGAACTTCCTCCTAACATCCAGTCTATATCTCCCCCGGCACAACTTGAGACTGTGTCCCCTTGTTCTGTTGCTGGTTGCCTGGGAGAAGAGACCAACCCCACCTGGCTACAACCTCCCTTCAGGTAGTTCTAGACATCAATGAGGTCTGCCCTGAGACTCCTCTTCTCCAGGCTAAACAACCCCAGCTCCCTCAGCCTCTCCTCATAGGGTTTGTGTTCCAGGCCCTTCACCAGCCTTGTTGCCCTTCTCTGGACACGTTTTGGTATGGCTTTCTACAAAGGAAGTAAAAATGAGCGCCCTCCCCCTTTTAGAGCCCCAGTCATGAAGTAAAAAGTTCCCATGTTTTTATTTTCAGAATCTATGTATTTGTATTCTAAAATGAGCAAAACTACTTATTTGTATTCCTGCATGACATATAAAACTAGGGTCACTTTTAAAGACGAATTTATAGCCCTTGCAAGCAATACCATGGGAAAATGTCACATCATAATCATGATAGATTATTTTGTTTAGAAGATGATACTGAGAATTATTACTAGACTGGTGGTTCTGTATCTAGCAATACTTCATTTCTTTCAGTATCAATTAGAAAAGAAACTGAAAAAGCATGGAGCATTTCTTTGTTCACTGCATACAGCTCCCAAACCAATAGTTATCTAGAGAGTTTGAATATTTTTAGAGTATTTGTGACAGCCCTCCAATATCAATATTCTTATTAAGAAAATAAATGCATGGTCATATGTGTCATTTGTTATACATTTTCCTAGATAGCAGCTTTTCATCACTGAAAATCAGTAATATCAATCTTAAAAATCAGTAGACTGCTTATTGATTTTCTCACTGAATTTCATTCAATTTCTCAGTTAAATCTCAATTAAACCAAATTTCTCCCCATTAATTTAATTACTTCTGATCTCTATCAATAGCCTTTGTTAATTTCAATTACTTTCAATAAGCCTTCCATTAAATCCTTTTACCTCTAATTCATTTTCAGAAATCTGTTTCCTTTTAACTTATATGGTAACTTTGAAACTAGTGTTATAGATACAAATGTCTGACATGTTTTTCACTTAAAACATCATATATTTTCCAATTGCCTTTAGAAAAACTCTTCTCTTAGCCATCTGTTTATAGACATGTGGGCATAAGTGGTTTTTCAGAGGCATTGTGATCTACTGTCCTTTGCAGGATGTCCTCTTCAACACCTCAACAGACTGTATTTAGTGATCCAGGCTGAGAAAGAAGCACGATCAGGGATTTGAGAGGAGTGACTACAGAAGTAATTTTGGGCTAAGTAAACATTTCACCTCTCCATTTCTGGTTCTCTGATGAAAGAGCACGCTACACACCCCCACTCTGGTGCAGTCACGTATCCATAGCTGTCACAGACGGGTAAATTTTTGACTCCAAACCAGGCGGTTGCAGAATTCAGAGCAGAGGTATTTACAGCCTACTATGAGGTGAATGAAAGGCATAAGGGCACAGGCACACAGCTTCAGGGAAGCACTGCTCTTCTGATCAAACTGATCCAACAACGAATGACCTTACAGTCTCTTTTAATCTTTAACAGGTCATTATACTTTCCAAATCTCACTTGGCATTGTTATTGTCACAGAAGCTAGAACTTTATCTATAAAGGACAAGGCAGAATTAAAATATACTTAATGATGTTTATCAACTCAGCACCTTCAAAAACAGTTTTCACAGCTAGGTGGGTGTTGTGGGTTCTTCCATTGTTTCTCTGTACCTAATTATTGAGCTAAAGCTCTTTAAAGGTGTTACTGTCTGCTTTCTCTTAACTCCAGAACTTGCACAAATTTCAAGCTAAGACCAGCAGCATACACCCATTAGACAACATTTTGCTACTTAGCTAAATTCCCACTTCACAAAGGTGAATCATATTCCCCAATGGAGGCATTTCCTTTGTGTTAGGAAGTTAGGGTGCAATTCAAGTGAGAACATCCATATTCCCATCCTTTGTAATTTGCATTGCCCAATTTCAGCAGGCAATGAACTGAGTTTGATGGAATTCCATGAAAACAGTGTCAGAAAAAACAGAAAGTCCTCATGAAGGTGAAAACACATACATCTATCTCTAGAAAATATAGCAAGTCAATAGCCATAAAGGTATTTTTCTGTATAGAAATGCAGTTTGAATACATATTTTCTTGGGCCTATGTTAAGCTCCCCTCCTCATCTAAATATTTCTTTTAAATGTCTGAAAAGCCCTTCAGATTCTTATAGAAATGTAACAAATGTTGATTAAAAACCTGTATTTCTATCATAGAGTGATAGCAGAAAAATAAGAACACTGAGCTTTTAGGAAAAGGTCTTAATTTTCAAAGGCAATGTCTATGCTTTATGGACATTCCTATAATAATCCTTCTGATTCCTCATCAGTAAAAAGCATGCAAGAAGCAATCCCAATCCTTAAAGTTGCTGATAATTAGGCCATGAGGGATTCCTTCCACAGTGGTTTGGGTCAGGACCTGAGTACCCTAAGGCCAAACTCCATCCTATTGAGTGGATGCAAGTTAAAGAGAGCTTGTCTGCTNGGTGGGGGGGGGAGGGAAGAGAGAGAGAAAGAAAAGTGCAGCAAAAATCCAAACTAACAAAAAAAAAATCTGGACAGAAAACTGTCTTCAGAATTTTAGACTATCTTTATATAGAATTCAGTTTCTTCACTGTANGCTTCTTTTGTTCAACATGAGATTTGGTTTTCATTTCTTTCAACCTCTCGGGGGTTTAATATAGAACGACAACCTGATGCAAAGCATTCTGGATCGGGGCGGGGGGAGGGGGGGAGGAGAGAGAAAGAAAAGGGAAAAAAAAGCCAAGAAGAAATCAAATCAATAGAGTACTTAACTTTCTGTCCTGTTCAGATCTTCCTCAGCTAAACTAAGCAGGGGGGGGGGTAAGAGAGAGAGAAAGAAAAATGCAGCAAAAATCCAAACTAACAAAAAAAAATCTGGACAGAAAACTGTCTTCAGAATTTTAGACTATCTTTATATAGAATTCAGTTTCTTCACTGTAGATTTAAAATGGCCTTTCTCCATGCAGTGATTTGCAATCTAGTTATTGAACTCTCATTGTCAAGCTTCTCAAAGCTAGGCTGGAATTTTAACATTTTGCCAGGTATGGCCCTCAGTTGTATGGTAACTTTCTCAAACAAGCATCAGTAAATGTTCATCTTCAGTAATCTACAGCTGAATAAATTTGATAAATTGTGATTTCATAAACATATATTTGTATTTTAAACTTCCTCTGCGGAGTAAAGAAGGGATATATCAACTAGACTTTAAAGGAGATGTAACTTCAAAATGGAACATTTCTGATAAAATTAGCATCTCTGACAAGCTATTTGGCACAGAAATCACATATGCTAAGGATATAAAAAAAGTACAAAGAATCCATCCCATATGTAGTGACATACACAACAGCCATTATGGTTGATCTCTACTGAGAGTCAGGCATTATTGTCTTTCAGTCTCTGCTTTTCTATAGCTGATGGTTGAAAGATTTGTTCTTGAGAGCCCATTACTTTAGAAGGGACATAAATAGAAATTATTCTATTGGCTTTAAAAATTAAAAAACAGTTTTACACTTACACCATCTGTAAAAGGCACACAGTGTTTTCTTTATCTACAAGGCTCTTAATAGAGGACTTCAAATTCTAGTCTCTGTTATTTGTCTCCATTTTCCTCAATGTCCAAACCTCCTAATGATAACAGAGCTAGTAATTATTCTATATCTCTGCAATGTACTTCAGGTTTTTTTCAGAATTTCCACTTAAATGTTTTATTATTCTTTCACACCCAACACTAAGGTTTCTAAGTAGCTTTAGAGTCTTCCCAGTAGAAATGTCTTTGCATAAATATGCCTATTTCTGAATGTTGCTTATGATTAAGAAGATATCGGAGGGAACTAGCAGAGAACATATACTGTAAATGAAACAAAATATTTTAAAGCTTATGCATGTTACTTCCAAACAATATTTTAGCACCTCTGTATCCTATTCATCTAATAAAGTATTATATCATTCTGTGACCATCATAGTGTGGTGTTTTTTTTTTTTTCCAAGTATTGTTAGCTCTTAAATAAACTTTAAAATAAATGAAATACAGTCAAATCTTAGCAGATGTGTTTAGGTCTATATAAGGAAAATGTCTTTCTACTAACTATGTATCAATCTGCCTTCTCAACAGTGTAACTAACTCTAGTCTCCTCAGAACACTTTTCAGTGAACACAAAAGCTATAGGTTTACATGTGCCTTGAATTGCCAGGGCAGTGGGTAGAAACACAAGCGTGATACTCCCAGAAGCCATCTTTGTGTCTGATAACAGAACAGTCCAAATATTTTCCATTACTAGAAAAAATGAATTCCTATTGATCTTTATGCTCTCTAGAGCATCCTTTGGAAAAATGATATATATGTATAGATGAGGCACTGTTCACTTCAGTACCATAACGATTGGTTTCAAGTGAAAAATGAGGACAGCAACTCATTATACAGTACACAGGGGGCAATGTCTTTGTTTCCTTTTCATTCCTTTTTTGGCCAATGTTCTTATTTAAAACTTCATCACCAAAAATGTCTGTGTCTAAATTACAGCACAAGGAGGCTTCACTCAGTTAAAAAACGCATACCTTATGAAAACAACAACAAAGAAACAGAAAAAGAGAATGGGAGGGTAGAGACAGTCCACATTCAATACTTCTGTTGTACATGGGGATAAATCACGACCCATGTTTACAGAATATTATCTATTATGATTTCTTATTTCCCAGTAATCATCGTACCATGTGTTCCATAAATGTTAATGAAAGACGACAATGTGTCTCAGTAAGAAGCTAATTTATCTCAATAGATAGTTTTGTGGCTAAAAAATAAAACAATCACACACCACCAATGACAAAAACAAGTATTTTTTGCCAAGCTCTTCCTTACTGATACACCAAATAAAGCACAGAAAATATGAAATGCTCACAAGTCCCAGAGTAGCTGGGGGTCAAGCAGTGATACAACCCAGAGAATACACTTGTAAACACTGGGGTTCCTCAAAGGTCCAGTCCTACAGTCACTGCTTCACTAATTTCAGAAGCAAAACCCACAAGATATCTCTCTGATAGACAACATTGTTTGGTACTTGCATCTTTGGAGAAATGTGATAAACTCGTTTGTATTTAAACCAATAAGTAGCAAGTTAGAAACACATCCAAAGAGGCACCACTGTACTTTAAATATGCAGTAACTACTGTAGACATTCATAACAAGGTAGAATAATTTATGAGGAGCATAAGAGGGGTTAAGAAGGTGAACAAAATTCTATGCAGAAAGGTCCTGGAATAAAAGCTACAAAATGTACCTGTGTAATCAGTAAAAGGTTTTATTTGCATTGCAATATTTGGGTTTGTTGTCAATCACAAGTGCCAAAGTCAAAGTGGAACTCTGATCATCTCACTGCAGTTTACCAATCAGGATTACATGCCAATGTGTAATGAAGTGGAACTACATGATGTGACAAAATATGATGTGACAAGTAAATTTTAAAGGAGAACCCACTAATTTGGAATCAGTAATTGCTACAATTCAAGCAGCCCCATTACTTATATACTGAATCTTCAATGTTGGATTTGTGGCACCTTTTTAACTGGATTAAGTGTCAACTTCAATGGAGCAATTAGCATGTAAAAAAATATTTCTCATCAACAGAGTACTATTTATCACCTGGCAGGTAATAATTTCTTATTCCTGCCTTTAGTACTGATGAATATTTTCTCTCAAATAATATATTCAATCAAAAGAACACAACAGTTTATGCTAATGTAATCTTTGTACATCTTTAGCTAAAATTTCAAGTGTTAATAATTACACACACACACACAAAAGCCAGTGATGGGATTCCAGAAAACTGGTGGTTTATTTATTTATTTTTATGGGGACAAATTCTTGAACAATGTTCAATAGCATAAACTGCAAGTATGCTCTCTGTGCATCTTCTGTTGCCTAAGTATTGAAAATAGCTCTGGAGAAGAACAGATGATGCACTGCAAAGCTTCTGGAGAGCTATGCTATCTCCAGACAACGCACACTGCTTTGGAAAGGTGACACTTCAACATTTCAGTCTGTCAGTTTCTGAATGTAAAAAAAGTCCAGATTCTATTTAAAGTAGCACTCTGGTACAGAAAAGCAGGATTTCAAGACCACAAAAGCTGCTTTGTGAAAGTTAGTGTTAAGTATCCACTGGGCACGATGCTTTCATATTGGAGATTTTCAGTGGTTAGAGTTGTTTTAAATGAAAGATCATAAGAGAAGGACTGGCAGGGAAGACTGCAAATGTATACATGATGGGTTTCTTCTTCTAGATAAGACCTTAACATTTCTTAAATAATATTTCTTAATATGCAGTAAACCTGAAGTAAAAACTGTCATAAACAAACCACAAAACCTATGTGCGATTGCCTCAAAATGTCAGACCACACAATAGCCTTAACAATCAACACATACTTGCAAATAACATAAATACTCAAACTCTTTAAGAACAGAAAGCACTGAAAAATGATCATTGCTTGTGGTTTTTCTTTTTTTAACTTACAGCTAAATATTTTTCTCCTTAGAGGTTTCATAAAGGATTCAGTCACAGCTCAAACCTTTGCATAACTTAAATAACTTCAATGCCAGCAACAGAACAGAAAACAGACTGGAAATTTGTTTGTGTGTTTGTAACTGGAACATTTTTATTGCTAACAAAATAGTAGAAATGCTCAACAGTCATTTCAACACTACTGAACATCATCAGCTCTATTTTGCAAAAAACATACACCTCTCAGGTTTTTGGGTGACGTACTGAAGTTACCACATATTAAACAGTTCTCTGAAGTACAGAGTCATTGCTAATCTTGCACATCTTTAGGTTTTTCACCGTCAATACCCATGATGTTTGTTCCAATATTAACGGCACAGCTTTAAGGCAGGATTGAGAAGCACATAATAAATAAATAAATAAATAAATAATGTCAGAGAAACCAGAAGGAAGATGTTTCTTAAGCTCTTTTAACAGCTTAGGAGTAAATCATAAAATGTCAAGCAACAAAAATTGGCTCAGATAAATACATTTTTTCTTGAATTAGTTCACTAAGCTTTTATCCTTCCTGAATACTTTTAAGTCAATCCTAAATGCTGTGCTTACCTTAATAATGAACAGTTATGATTCAACACATACAAAAGTTTTTATATAGAAGTTACTCATAAAATGAGTTTGTCTGTCTTAAGGAATTTATTTGACATTGGAAGGAAAAATGAAGTTATTAATATAACTTCTAGGCATTTTTCTTACACTTATCTAGTGGCTTCCACTGGATGCTATCTGCTGTTATTGTACACTTCAAAACTCCCAATCTTAAATCCTGCAGCTATTTAATGTCATATATTCAGTCTAACAGTAATACACTTATGTCTTACATTGTAATTACACTGTTGTAATTACACCATATTTTCAAGTGTCTGATGCTTTTAAAGTTTCAAACAAGCTGTCATTTTGCATTCCACAAGGCTTTTGTTGTGTTTCCAGGAGAAATTCCGTTACTGCTAAGTCATACCCTATATATGGATGTGTATGGACTATTAAGTTTAAAGTATCCTCAGTTTCAGATACAATGCCAAGAACATATAAGAAGTGTTATTTAGGAAATACTTAAAAATCAGAGCTATCTAAAATTCAAATTTTAAGCCTGAAAACAAAACCCCATAATTTTTTTCTAAGTTAAAATAAAAGGGGGGGGGGTTGTTTGTTTTTTGTTTGGTTGGGTTTTTTTAGTGGTTACAATATTTATGACATAGTTAAAACTCAAATTTAAATGGATTTGTGCATTCAACTAGATTTTTGGCTACACATCTTAATTCTCAAGCTCCTGTGTATTATATCCCACTCCCCTCCAGACAACTGCCAACATCACACAACCCTCTCCAACAACTCAGTGCCTGAAATTACCTTTTCTCCCTAAACCTGCAGGATTTTCCACAACGGTAGAGTATTCAGGCCACAAAGAATGTTGTCAGAGAGCCCTTGGTTGTGGCCTTAGTAGATAAGACATGATTCTATCAGCACTGACAGATGTTCTTTCCTCTAAGGAGATGGCCACCAAGGATAAAAGTTGCTATCCGCATATAAAGAAGATTCATTTGCATTTGAAGCCCTATATCCATTTCCCACAATCTCCATCACTGAGAAAAATCATTTTGCACTTCATTTACAGCATCAGCAACTCAACATGAGCACACAGTTTTTCAGTTATGTTTACCTGCCTCCGAGGACTCTGATTGGGTGTATTGTACTAAGGTCCCTGCCTTTATACTGCATTCTGAATATTTAACTTGCTCCTCCTGCTGGGAAGGCAAAGAGGCTATTTTCATGAGCAAATATTCATGAGTATATTTGAGAGGAAATACACATTAAAAAAAAAAAGCCAACTTTGATGTGTGTCTGGAAGCTTATACAGAAGTCATTATTGTGTATATATTCATTTTAACTATCAAACTACTCACGAAGAACTACTTCCCTCAATCACAGAATGGGTAAGCTGTTCCAGTGCTCCATCACCCTCACCGTACATACATTTCTCCTTATGTTGATGTGGAACCTCCTGTGTTGTAGTTTGTCCTGTCACTGGGCACCACTGAAAAGAGCCTGGCAACTTCATCTTGACACCCACCTCTCAGATGTTTATAGGTGTTGATAAGATCCCTTTTCAGCCTTCTCAACACAAAACATCCCCATTTCTCAGTATTTCTTCATAGATCTTGCTATGAATATCCTCCCTGATGGATGTATAAATACATCTGCAGTATGACTCAAACATACATCTTATTTAGCATAAGTTATAATCTGGCTAACCTTCAATGGATCTACACTTAAAAAAAATATATTTATTTCTTCTGAGGAGAAAGACATCCTAGGATAAAATAACATGACAGAATAAGAATACAAATCAAAGAGTATTTTCAATCCATCTGATACTCCTGAACCTGCTAACAGATCATAGAATCACAGAATCACTGAGGCTGGAGAAGACGTCTGAGATCATCAAGTCTAGCCTATAACCTAACACCACAACATCAGCTAAAAGATGGTGGTTAGATGCAGTACAATAAGGCTTTCCTGAATCTGAAGTGAAGATTCTAAATTTCAGCACACAGTAACGGTCAAACTCTTCTTCCCCAGGGCAAACAATAAACACAAATTTACTTTACAAGTTTGTATTGAAAATGCTGCACTTCATAATTTATAACTGAGCAGAATCCATGAATACAAATGGTGAATAAATGTAAAGAAAATACAAGATTATTGTAGACCTTTTCTGTTTAATGATGTATGATTTTTCTGGCATGATTTTGTGCATTCTTGGTAAGTAGATCTCCTTCATGATTCCTTCAAATTTCAGTATGTCACCCTGTTCTTGGAAACATTTGGAAATGAGGGCCACAAAGATGATCAGGGGTCTAAAGCACCTCTCCTAAAAAGTGAGGCTGAAGGATCTGGGATTTTTCATCCTGCAGAAGAGAAGGGTTTGGGAACACCAAGTAATAGTTTTCCAGGACCTGAAAAGGGCCTACAAGAAGGCTGCAGAGAGACTGTTTACAAGAGCTTGTAATGATAGGATTAGAAGCAATATTTTCAATTTAGAGAAGAGGTGATTGAGATTGGGTATTCCCAGGCAGATGATCGAGACATCTCTGGTCAGCCTGGTCAGGTCAGCCAGGTCCGAGAAACCAGATCTAGTGGAGGATGTCCCTACTGACTGCAGTGGGGTTGGACTATATGACCTTTGGAGGTCCCTCCAAAGTCAAACCTTCTATGATTCTGTATTAACATAAATAATACATAAGGAACCCGTTAAGTGTCATCATTGTCAACAAGCAATCAAAAAGTATAATGTCAGTGGAGGTCAAGGAATTTTTTTAGTACTTTTAAACTAGTCGGAATGGGTAAAAAAAGCATCAAACAAGCAGGGCTCTAAGTAAACAAAATATTTTGCCTTCCAACTGTAGAAGATTAAATCAGAACTAAGAAAAAATTAAATCTGGATTAGAAAGCAATTATTTTTTATAAGTGCTGAAAGTAATCCTTGTAGCTGTTTTTTTTAACAGCAATATAAGCATTACCAGTAATTCTACCGGAAACATATAAAGAATGCAAAATACATTTGGGATAAGAAGTTATTCTAGTGTTAATTTTTAATACCATAAACTTACATGTTTATATTTATTCTTCTAGAAAATATCTTTGCCATCAGCTGCAAGATACTTAAAGAATCAGTCTAACTAGTGTTTAAAGTGCAACTCCAAACTCTCTGCAATCATTTTCTGAATCAGTATAATTTTATGATGGAAATATCCTGAAGTTCTTCAAGAGAGAAAAAAAAAAAAAGGCATTTGAAAACTAACATTTCTATTTTTAGTGTATCTAAAAAAAACCCGATGGAACTCGTGGGAATGAAAAAAGTAACAGAACTTCTACACCACTAACACTGAATCAGCCTGCGCAGCAGTCAAACACATCAAAAGTTCTTCCCTGCACACTATAACAACCATATAACTTGTAAACAAGAAACCATCTTTTCCAGATACAGATATTTAAGGAACATCTGCTTCCAAAACACCTTGATAAGGTAAAAAAAAAACAACAAAGCAGCTTGTTTTCTTTGATACTTCAACAAAATCAGAGAGCTTGTGGGTAATGAGGCAGAAATATCAATGAGGACAATTGTGAACATGCCTGTAACAACTGGAGGTTGGGAGAGACCAAGATACAATTGTAGGGTTGGGTTTTTTTAAAGAACCGTTTCACAAAACTATGAGGTCGTTTTGGAGCATATTTTGGCACAGATTTGTTCAAGACATTCAGTAACACTACATTACCTCAGCACTGTAATCCCACTAATAAAATCAGTCAGTAGATTTTGCAAGAGTAGTGGTCTTTAAAAGAAGGAATTGCTCCAAGTCACTTCCAAGAGCTGGTTACCCATCAAAATGCCAAGGAAAGAATGAAAACTGAATACCATCTACTATAAAATGTGAACAATATTGTGACTATCTCTAAACATAACAGACTCAGTGACAGTTCTATTACTACATATTCTTGCTCAGTTGCCAAAAAGCAGTTTCTCAGCCTTATAATAGTGAATGTTTACTTTAAAACAAACAACATGAAATGCAGGTTTTAAAGTTTTTAATATAATTAATATGAGAGGACTAATGATGAATTCTAAATAAGTTTCCTATCAAAACTTATTTGCATTCTTGCAGATAAAGAATAGAATAAGAACTTAAATAGCTATGTGAATTTAAACTGTGAATAAAATTATGCTTTTAATTTATACATCGAGTACAAACAATATCATTTGAAATGATGAGATTACTAATGAAAATTTCACTGAAAATTTATATATCAATCTATATCCTTAAGTAATCCTTCCAATTATTTTGATGACCTCAGTGAATTATTTCCATTTTTAACCAGCAAATAATTGACGCAGCTGCATATGTAATACAAATTTTAACTATATCTGTGAGAGAGTAGGACATGTGAAAAGAAATACTAACTCTTTTCCTCATTGCTAAAATCACCCACCATACTTCAGGCACAGGAGTGTTGTAAAAAGCCACTTTGGTCTAATCCAGTTTCTGTTCAAGCCAATGGAAATTCTTTATAGACGTTAGGCTAGATCAAAATTATGAATCAAAATATGTCTACATTTATTCCTATTCTGCTACTGCTTTTCACTTACTCCTTACTTTCACAGTTCTCAAAAATGCTGTGAATCTATTTAAATTCTGGGGGTTTGGGTGGGTTTTTTTGCCTCCAAAATGTGACATGAGTAAGACACTACATTTTGGTATTCCTGAATTCTCAATGTCTAAATGGAAACGAATTAAAAATATCGCTGAAAAGAGTCCAAGAATGTATGTGTATATATTTCACTTTGCATTTCAATCCATAACATCCTCCTAAGCATCATCTGAATCTTGTTTCTCCCTCTGCTTTCTTCAAACTATATAATAGAAATAAAACAGAAGCTTCGCTTTTCAAGCACAACCAAGCCAATTAAGGGATCCAAATTACTGGATAATTGATTGCATTTTGACCTTTGAGAACTAATCTAGGGAATAAAATGGCAGATCATTAACAGCCTAAGAAAAACAATTCCTGTCTACAAGTTACATTAATCTTTCATCCAAAATAAGTATAAAAATGTCTTTTTTTTTTTTCTTCTGTGTGCATTTTTTATCTCTGCCATTAAAACCTCTAAAATCTCTTTTTTTCCCTTTTTTAAAGTATTTTAATCTCAGGTTTATTCTCTATGGCATTCAAGGGTGCTGATCATAATAAAGAAAATTTAATAGTATAAAGGTGGAAAGCACCTACTTATCATTACCACAGTGTGACTACAGGTGAGGACTAGGTCCAAAGCGCACAAATGCCCTATGGTTGATATTAAATTCTGCAGAGATCCTTCAGATATTTTAATATTCAAACAGAGGGTTGAAATTTGGAGCAGCCTATATTTCCACAGGGATATTCATCATGATCTACACAGAGTTATAGTTCAATACTGAAGGCTACCAACAGTTCATTGTATTGCTGCATATAGGTGACCAGAGCCTAAAAAAATAAAAGTAAAAATAAAAAAATAAAAATCACCATCTCTACAAGGTAAATCAGCTTTACTTTGAATGTAATCCTAACTTTACCTACAAGCTGTAAGTCCATTTCTGCTGGACTCCACTCTACCTCAGGGCATGACAAGTGGTCACCCATGACAAATCTCTTCAGTGCACAGGTTTAGAAGACAGGATCTAATGCATTTAATATTTTTGCATTTGCAGTCTAAAATCACAGAATGACAGAAACATCCAGGTTGGGAAAGCCCCTCAGGATCACCAAGTCCAATCTATAACCCTACTGTACAAGATGCACCTTAAACCATATCCCTAAGTACCACATTCAAACAACCTTTAAACACAACCAGGGTGGGTGACTCCACCACCTCCCTGCACAGCTCATTCCAGTCCCTGACCACAAGATCTCAGGACCACTCTCTCGATGAAAAACTTTTTCCTAATGTCCACTCGAAACCTACCCAGTCTCATCTTGAGGCCATTCCCCCTTGTTCTGTCCCCAATTACCTGTGAGAAGAGCCCAGCAGAAGCCTCTCTACAATGTCCCTTCAGGTAGTTGTAGATGACGCCCCTCAGCCTCCTCTTTTTCACACTAACCTAGCTCCTTCAGTCACTCCTTGCAAGATTTATTCTCTAGGCCCTTCCCCAGCTTCATTGCCCTGCAGCACTTCCACATCTCTCTTGTATTGCAGTGCCTAAAACTGAACACAGTACTCGATGTGTGGCCTCACTAAACCTGAGTACAAGATGACAATCACCTCTATGCTCCTGCTGGCCACAGCACTTTTAATACAAGCTAGAATGCCACTGGCCTTAAGAAACAACTTATGACAAAGCCAAACGATAGGGAATTAATGCAGTCTATGAATCCAAGTATTACAATTCAAGCACCAAAATCTTTCATGAGATTGAGATATTTCAGAATTACTGAAGTGTTTTCTATCATGCAGACCCAAATAGTAGACTTTTTCCAGATTTGAAAAGGATTCAGCTCCCAGATGTAGAGTTAAATAGAATTAGTAAATTTCAAAAAGCATGATGTCTGCCTAGGTGAAAGGGCAGGAAATTAAAATGAAAGCTCTTAGTGAAAGGTAGTCCTAAAAGAATAGAATTTTGCTATACTATTAACATTTACATAGTTACTCCATGTCAGGCAAAACACATAGTGTGTGACTAAACAGAGATACTCAGGAAAGGCAGTGATACCAGTAGAAGAAAGGAGTGTGATGAGAGACTACAATAAACTGACAACACACTTGATTTTAAGGAGGTTGGGCCAGTTGTGCACACTGCTGTTTACAATCTCTCCTGTGAGTTTTGGAAGGCTTCAAGATCCACAAAAGCAACCAATTACTGCCTTCACAACCAGAGATGGTCACAGCCCTTGCAGAAAGAAAACTTAAATTCTACAGATTTCTAGGCAGTGTGCCTGAGGTGTAAGCTAGCTCAACTCAAAGAATGTAATCTACTATTTACACTTCCAGTCTCTCTAAGTAGCTAACCAAGTAGAATTTTCTAAACATCTGTGTCTCAAAGAGAGATTTCACAGATGTAATGGCTTCCTTGCGCTCCTCCTTGGATGCAGCAAAAGAACAAGAAAAAATACTGTAAAGTTCACATGACAAACACAGGCAGCCAAACAGCTTACATTATCTAATAAATAAAAAACACTTGAAGGAAGCGCCATATGGGTATTTCAGAGATTGGTTGCAAAAAGGAAAATAAAAAATACATTAGAGAAAACTTATGTCAGAAGACTGCTTTGTTAAGCAGATGCACAACCACTCACCCAACTTCTACAAGCGTATGTCAGATAAAGTGAAGAACTGAAGAGGCATACTGTGCACAATGAAAGATGGTTAACCTACAATATCTGACAAGAATAGACTACTTGCACATAGTGCTGGAAGACTTCCAAATAGCTGTTAATGCAGGCTCTATTCAGATGCCTCTATTACCCTCTTTCAAGATCATCTCTCTCTCAAGACAAAGTAGGAAGTCAAGTGGTTGAGCTCAAACTTCTTGGTTGTTGAAGGTTGACTCTATTTTTTTATCATCACCCCTCACATTTCTCTGGACTGGTACAACTTCAGCATTGAGCCATCCCTTCATGCAAAGAAATCTTTAGAAGTTGAAACACAACATGTTCCTAAAATGGAATAAAATGTTTTGGAAATCTTTCGCTGTATAGTAGTGTTCAAAACAGAGTCATGGAACCACAGAATCATTAAAGTTGGAAAAGGCTCTAAGATTATCAAGTCCAGTCATCCCAACCCAATATCTCTGTGATCACTAAATCATGTCCAAAAGTGTCATATCTGCTTGGTCTTTGAACACCTCCACCACCTTTCTGGTGGTGCCTGGGCAATCTTTCAGTAAAAAATATAGAGTTAGTAAAATGAAATATACCTCCAAAGAACATAGTCATCCACTGTAGTACTGTGTAATCCTAAGGTCAGTCACATTTAGAGAGAATGTCTATTATAAAATCAGAGGCTATGTCAACAGAGAGAAAAAGCAACCAACCAACCAAACAACAACAACAAACCTGAAACCAAAGCAAGCTTATAAAGGCCTAACCAAATCATTTACTAGGAGAGACTACCACTCTCTTGGAAGTCTCCTGTAGGAATTGCTAAGCATCTAGAAGTCACTGCAGAACAGTGTGGCTAATTCTTCTAAGGTTGGTTGTTTTGTTTACAGATCTCAAAGACTGTTTTCCAAGTACAGGGCAAGAGGACAGATTAAATATAGAAAGGGAGAAACCTGAGGAAGTGACACAGGTTACTGGTCATCCAGCAGAAACAACCGATTGTGAATTTTAACTCCCTCAAGACAAAAGTAAGTGTTGCAAGATCCAGACAAGAAGCTATTTCCAGTGCACATTAACAAGAAGTTTATTGATCTTGCAAAATGCACAGAAAGGTCAGCACATTTCTTGGCATCTGCTGCTGGCACTTTATCTATTAATTATTTGCATATAAACTTATGTAAGGACGTTTTTTTTTCCACACCGTAAAGCACTGCTGGAAATCTACACCTATTATATCCATGGAAAAATGATGAGCCAATACATATTCAGAAAGTAACAGAATTTGAATCACAGAATCACAAAATGTCAGGGGCTGGAAGGAACCTTGAAAGCTCATCCAGTCCAACCCCCCTGCCAGAGCAAGATCACCTGTACCAGATCACACAGGAACATGTCCAGGTGGGTTTTGAGTATCTCCAGAGAGGGAGACTCCACAACCACTTAAGTTTGCTCAGCAGCTCCTTACTTAAAACTAGCAAAAGACAATTATCAGCTAGTGACTCCCAGCAGAACAAAAGTAAAATCCTCTTACCACTTTTTCATCACACCAACACATTTCTAGCTAGTTTCTTGCAGTAAAAAATTAAGAAAGAACCTATCACTTCTCTCAGTAAATAAGCATTAAAAGTATGTATATGCTTTAAATATACATTGAATTGTACACAATTTTCTGCTAGATTTATCTATTATCTGCAATCTCCTCCCCTCTAAACAGCAAAAATTACTATTCAGCATTGATTAAATATAATAATTTTTAAAATGATTGTGTGACTGGTAATAGGACACAAGACAGTAATGCATGCAGTAATAAATAAAGCCTTTCTACAGTTCACCCACTTCTAGTTGAACATTCTGTTTGTCTGGATGATCTTAGGTTGATGGTTGGACTCAATGATCTTAGGGGTCTTTTCCAACCAAAATAATTCTATGATTCCATCTCTACACACACCCAGAATTACTGTGGTCACTTTGCAACACAAAATTAATTCAGTTCAGTTATCTGGACCAATTTCCACAGCACAGGCAACTACAGCAAAACAAATTATTGGCTTCTCTTCCTGGTTTTCCTGTTTTATCTGAGAGGAACTTCGTAGCTACAAGATGACAGTGTATCTTGTCAGCTGTGAGGAGAACTAGGTTTCCTCTCTCAAATACACTGAGCTCAGAAGGTTACAGGAGCAGCAAGACCTAATTGCTGTGGCTGTACATGCAGTGTACAGTAAGTCCCTTTTTTTAATCTTGAAGGTAGCTTAATGGTTTCAGAACAAAGTCTTATTAATGTAAATGATGCTCTAATAGCATATTGCATGAAATCATTTTTATTAAGCAGTTCTTTGAAAAACAACCTACAAACTGGATTAATCCACCTCACTGTATTTTCTGTAAGCACCTAACCAAAGTGACTTTTGAAACAGATTGCTGAGTAAACTTTAAAGTAGCCAATAAAGATACTCCTTCTATTAGAAAAAAAAAAAAAAAAGGAAAAAAGTGTTTCATATGTAGTTAATTTCACACTTATTTGCACTGGAAAATTAAATTTTTACTTATCAACACACCACAGAAATACCAGGGAAAACTCTGCTCTGATGTTCTACACAGTATTTTTTGCTTTAGGCAAACTATAATAAAATTAATTGATAATTAAGAAGCTGACAACATAATCCGGGTAATATTGTCTAATTCTCCACTGGCACTGTCCACACTGCTGGTCCATTTCATCAAAAATAAAACTAAAAAAACACTTCTTTTTTTTTTTTTTAATGCCTGAGAATGCACCTAAATTCCTGAATTCTTTTTAAAAATAGAGTCAAGGGACATTAATCATTTATGTGCTTTTGAAAGTAACACCTTAGGCCTGCCATTCTTTATAGTTCCCTTACAGAGAACTTTTTTATAGTTCTCTTTAACTGCAATAAGAAAGAAAGAAGGATTGAATCTCAGTGACTGACAGTAGCATCTTACATCGATTCATTATCCACTTAAAATGAGAAGAAAAAGTGTAAATAGTATGTGGCTAAAAAACACAGGAAAATTAATTATGTGTCATTTCAAATAAAATGCTCTGGACTGTTTCTAGGCAAAGTTCAAGAGGCTACCCTTAATGAACAGAAAATCTACTTTATTTTTGATAGCTTTCAAAACAAGAAGTATTCTTAATTTGGTTTTAAATTTCAAATGTGTTTTGAGTTGCAAATATTACTTACAGAGATGCTGTAAATATTAGAGAGATGTTTTTCCTTCTAATTCCCAGGCTTTGCTCGTAAAACAAGTGCAATATCTAATACATTATAAATGAACTCTCCCTAATAGAACTTGAGGTTTATCCTGTAGATCAATTAAGACTTAAGCATAGCTGACAATGATGCAAATCTCATTACCTTTTAACATTCCATCAATAATTTCTTATGCATTTTTCTTTTAAAATATTGAATTAAATATCAACACTAAATCCTGTATAATTTTACCTCAGTGGCTTGAAGACTGCATCCATCTAAGTTGGTAAAATAGTATAGTTACTTCAAATTCCTGGGACATTGTAAGAAGAGAGCTAGAAAGCTATATACAGCTACTGGTTGGAGTCACTTAAGTCACAAGATTAGGAACGCAAAGTTAATTTCACTGTGCTGCAGAAAAACAGTCTCAGATTTCCATCATTGGCTTCTTGTCCTCACTCCTACATTTCTTCTTCTTTTAAAGTTCCATTATAAATCTTCACTGTCTGCAGTGTAAGAAAACAATAAACAACTGCCTTATTTTTTTTATTTTTTCCTACTTGGTATTTTGTGCCTGTAACATGCACTTGGAGAAAACTACCTGTATCTAGGAAAGAAGTTAACAGTTTGTTTATCACAAAGTTGGAAGTATCACCAAGTAAATAAATCATTTACTGATCTACTACTGACAATTATATTACATTTCTAACACAAGAGCTGGACTTTCAGACCCATTTAAAACCATCATAAGCCAATCTCACTGGAACAGAAGTCCGTTCTCCTCCCTGCTCTCCTAGATCTCTCCACACTAGTCACTTGTTATAAAAGTTCCTACTGCTGCATGGTGAGCTGTCCTGAAAAAGGACTTGTAGCTTCACGTTCCACAACAAAAAGCTCAGACTTTGTTTCTTCTGCAGAGCCCAGCCTCCCACAAGGATCCGTGTGTGTTAGGATACAGTGGCTATCTTGGAAACGATCTCTGCATTCACTTAATCCTTTATAAGGACCTATTTCCTTGTTTGTGATAATTTATTGGGCTGCCTCTTAAAGTTTCAGGAAAGCAAATTACAGACAGATTTTTCTTCCTGTATCATCTGCTTTGAATAAGTGTTAACAAGTAAGAGTTAAAATATTTACCCAAAGGTCCACAGCATTTTATAAACAGCATGCAGTACTCCGTATCAACAGAGAGCTGTGAGTCACTGGCTGAGTCACTCTCCCTACTGCTTATTTTGAAGTTAAAAGCCTATTTCATATAGAAGTAAACGATCTCATACTGGCTTTCATTGATGGTATATGATAAAATAGAAACCCAGGCTGAAGGAGCTCTCACAGTTTTAAAAGGCTTTGAAGATGTGAACAATCCAGATGCAAAATGCTAACGCACAAGGTTGTAGCAAACTGGTTTATTCACTGAATAACATTTGGAAATTTATCTAAAGGATTGCTTGAGGGATATACTTCTCTATATAATTACTAAAGGCCTTATTACTCACAATTAGTAACTGTGGAAGAGATATGAAAGGGTAATCACAAGTAACTAGCATGTCCAATGTAACCACTTAGTTGCTCAGTACTGCAATGGTAGTTATATTATCATAGAATCAACCAGGTTGGAAGAGACCTTCAAGATCATCCAGTCCAACCTAGCACCCAGCCCTATTCAGTCAACTACATCATAGCATTAAGTGCCCCATCCAGGCTTTGCTTGAACACATCTCCAGGGACAGCAACTCCACCACCTCCCTGGGCAGCCCATTCTAATGCCAATCACTCTCTCTGGGAAGAACTTCCTCCTGACATCCAGCCCAGACCTCCGCCAGCACAACTTGAGACTATGCCCTCTTGTTCTGTTGCTGGTTGCCTGGGAGAAGAGACCAATCCTACCTGGCTACAACCTCCCTTCAAGTAATTTGAGGTCACTCCTGAGCCTCCTTCTCTCCAGGCTGCACACCCCCACCTCCCTCAGCCTCTCCTCACAGGGCTGTGCTCCAGGTCCCTCACCAGCTTTGTCGCTCTTCTCTGGCCACATTCCGGTACCTCAATATCTCTCTTGAATTGAGTGACCCAGAATTGGTGGCCTGACCAGTGTTGAGTACAGAGGAAGCCTGTAGTGCTGCTTGGGGTTGTTGTGGCCAAAGTGTAGAACTCTGCACTTGGCCTTGTTCAATCTCATCCCATTGGCCTCTGCCCACCCATCCAGCCTGGCCATGTCCCTCTGCAGGGCTTTCCTACCCTCCAGCAGATCCTCACCTGCTCCTAGCTTGGTGTCATCTGCAAACTTACTGCTAATGGACTCAATCCCCTAGTCCAGATCATCAATAAAGATATTGAACAGGACTGGGCCCAGCACTGATCCCAAGGGGACACTGCTAGTGACAGCTGCCAATTGGATATGGCACCATTCACCACCAGTCTGGGCCCACCTTTCCAGCCAGTTCTTGATCCATATCAAAGCCATGAGCTGCCAGCTTTGCCAGGAACTTGTGGCAGAGGATGTCAAAGGCTTTGCTGAAATCCTGGTAGACTACATCCACAGCCTTCCTCATATTTTAGTATGTACATTGAGGTGGGTTTTTTTCCACCAGAGATGCCAGATTAGATGTTTTTAGTTTGCTGTTTGGTTAATTTTTAGTGTTTGATATGGAAGATTTATATTGAAACAAGTTAGGACAGTTTCTTAAAAGAAAGAAGGATCATTAATGTTCAAGTACAAGCAATTAAGGAATGGCTGGTGAGTTCAGGTTTACACAGCTGTGCTGCAAGTGAAGCCTAATAATGTATGACTGCAGAGAGATCTGTAGGTGGAAGACAGTTTAAGTACAAATAATAACTAACATTAACTGTGCAAATCAGAGTGTCATGATTGTCATATTTACAATCATGCTTACAGACTTGGCTGTCATGAATGTAAACACTCATGTCTTGCAAATCTTAATTTCTCTTCTCGGTGTCAGATAATCTCTTTTGATGTATTTTTTTCTTTCTTTGTGAAAGTTTTTTCTTTAGTTCTTTTCCTGGGGAAAAAATTTCTTCCATGTAACTTCATTAGAATTTCAGTGGAGCCAAAGATTAATTTATCTGTGTCTCTATCAATCTAACAATTTTTATGCTCAGCATTATTAAGTTTTGCTTAATTTGTATATACTTCCTTTTACATTTTCCTTAATCTGAATTGTTTCTCCCCTCTCCCTGCTTCTCTTTGGCTTGCTAGGGATAGTTCATCAGAACTACACAAATAAAACCAGCCTTGTTAATGTTGAACATTGCATATATTGTCTCATTTCTTCAGGCAAGTCTCATACTCTCCTCTTGCTTCTCTTCTGGAATGTATCATTTATAGACTTGGTTCTAAGAGCAAATTCTTTACTGATGCTGTCAGATTGCGCTATGCACATGACAGCCCCTCCAGCTGCCACTCACATCTGTCAAGAAATCTTCTGACTCCAAATTCTCCCCAGGAGAACTCTGCTTGGGCTTTGGTTTTCCAAGATTTTATTATCATCTAGTCTCAAGATTTTCTTAGAATCAATTAAGGTGGAAATTCGTCATTGTATCAGAAGGAAATGGCATACACTACCCATGTTCAGAAAGAATTTCAGCATGCAACTGAAAAAAAGTTGCTGTTCTCTCTCTTCTTTCCCTCTTGTGTCTCATTTCAGGAGATATGGGTGTTGAAGATAAGAGGGCAGGAGTGCAAAGAAAACTAGAAGTGTTATGTGTAAGGAATATTTAAAGACTTCTCTCTTATCCCCCGTTCTACCACCCTAAGCTGACCTGGGGGAAGAAAACAAAGGACTGGAGTAACCATAATGCAAGTATGTCAAAGTAGCATGTGCTATTCTGACAAAGAAAGCTGACTGGATGATATGATGCTTTGAAGGCTTTAGGGCAAGACAGCTCAAAAAAATAATAAAGATAATTGTTTAGAAAGTTCACTTTTACTGGAAAACATTCTTGCCCTCTGAGACCGAACAGCGGATCTGGAATTTTGCTCCATGCTGAAAATTCTTGTTTGCTTAGGAACAGGGAGCATTCGTATTGGATTCTGCTGTCCCAGTAAGTTACATTAGTGGATGAGATGGATTAATTAATTTTCATTCTTTTTGTCCCTTTCCCAGTGAAGCCCAGTAGCTAATCCAGCTAAATCTGGGTGTGTACACAGACTGCCTAGAAAATTGAGCAACACAGCAGTTCAGCTCTAAAACAAGTAAAATAATCATATTCAAAAGCTCTTTCATTGTATTAGGGAGTATGAGATTTCATAACAGGGTCCAAAAAACTACAGAAGTCTGCTGCTTTTTTTTCTCTGTAAGACTTCTGTGCTTTTAAAAAAAAGAAAAAAAATCTATCCATGTTTCACATTCTGTAAATCATGTGCATTATGACAGCATCTGGTCCTGCTGAGGATCAGCTTTTCATGCTTCCAGACACTGAACGTCAGTCATAGTTTTGAACTTTCAGGTCTCTGAGTGCTTTTAAGAAAAAAAAAAAAAAAAAAAGATGACATTGCCCCATCTATACTACAATTGATTACTGGATAATTGATAGCAACAAAAGCAAATTCCAGCAAACTAGAATGCCTACTGTTTTACTGATTCCTACTATCAGCTAATTTTTTCTTTTAAGTTTGTATAATTTATTTCATGAAAACAGTAGCATTCCACAGTGTCCAAAGAGGCACACAGGAAGAGCTGTGCCTGTAATTTAATTAAGGATACCAAGCCATACTAAGGTCTGATGCAAGATCCATTAAGAACGGAGGCTAACCTTGTTAGAATCTCAGTCTAACAATGCTTATGCGATAACACTAAGCACTTAAGGGGCATAACCAATGCTCAGACTAGATCAGACCAACAGGGATTTGAACACATAATTTGAGTGTGGTTAGATATTGCATCTGAGGTTCAGATACCCATGTAATGACTTCCACTTATTTGCACTAAGAAATACCCTTTTATGGTTCAAAAACTTCTTGCCCATAATTATATTTAAAAATCAAAAAAGCTTCACATAATTTCCAGCAATAAAACAAAACTACAAGTGTGTGCAGATGTGTATAAAACCAACATTAATAGTAACAAAGACAATTTGGGAACTAGGGTTACAGTGTCACAGAAATAAAATGCTTAGGTTCAGAGAATTATTGTCTGTGAAAAAGTAGGAATCCTTTGCAAAGATCTCATATTCTGCTAAGAACTCTAATTATCTTAATAACAACACTAAAGATCATGATATATTTTAAAATACTTGGTATCTCTAATGACCTATGGTGACCAGGGGACAAATGTCAAAGCTAAGATTTTTTTCTTTAACTCCATTCTTAAAACAATTTATTAATTAGTAACAGTTAAAAATCTAGATTAAGGATCAAGAACAAGGATGAAAGACATCAGTTACACATCACTGTACTCGCACAGTTGCCTGTTGTGATTCAAATACACTCTGTGAGTCTATGTGTAATGAAATATCAAGCTTCCCCCCAAACCACTATTTTTTAGTGCAAGTTCCCTCTTTCTTCTTAAAATATAGAGAACTTGACAAAAAAAATCATGCAGTCATGAGGTGGTATCAAAAGAGGCTGGTAACTTCCAGTTTTAACAAAAAAAAAGGAGAAGGTAGAAATGTAAGCACCAACACATTTGCCACCACCTTTTATTACCACTAACGGTATTTCTAACAGCTTTTCTGCACATTAAAAAAAAAAAAGTGGTTTTCTGCTTTAAAATCAGCTACTAGCAAAGCTTCATATTTCAAAAGAGACAAAGGTACTCGTTTAGGCACTATGGAAAGTAATGCCTGGTGTTTGGATCCCAGGGTACATGAAGAATAAATTCTGACCTGCTCAGGTCTGTCAGAGTTGAGATGTTCCAAAACATAAGATGCCTAAAGGGCTTTAGTGTAAAAACTGCACTACTACCATTCCAATGCCTCCAGACTGGATCGTATCTTCACAATAGTTTAGGATACCAACTTCTACAATCTAAATTCAATGAAGCACCACTTTGAAGGAATAAATCATTTCCTTGACAGACAATGATTCTGTATTTTTAAAATTCCAAAGAGGATTCTATGCTATAAACACTTCCACAAGATCTTGAAGAATTTTAAACACTCTGCCTTGTGATATTACGAGGTAATAAACTTCATGGGGTTATCTAGGTTTGTATCCCCAGTCTAATCCCAAGGGATTTCCAGGCAAATACATCTTTAGCATGATTTCCTGTAGCATATAAAAGATAAAGTGACTAATAACTATTTTATTCACTTAATATTTTTTTAGGAGATTATATCCAGTTCCTACCTCACTGTTCTTCAGTACAACTATATCATTCTTCCCTGTTCTAAACTATGTGGATGCAATGATTTAAACAAAAGGTGGAAAAAGGAGAAATTGAAATCGCAAGATGTTAAACCACAGGAACGTAAGTGTCATGTGCACTAAAATCAGACCCCACTCTATTACAATAAAAGCAACTTTGAAGTTTCTATACATTTTGTTTCTACCATGAGATATACTATTTTCTTAAAATCATTCCTGCAGCATGTATTGTTTCACTTCTGCAGAGGACATCTATGTACTACAGAGTCACAGTTCATAATTATTTCCATAACAGAAAATTCAAGGTTGCACCTTATACAATGGCTGCAAACACAACTTCAAGGAGAGGACAACTAGAGGTAGGAATATAATGTTTTCCAAATGTTCACAGAGAACGTAATGACACCAGCTGCTAATGCTGATTCATACTGCACCACAAAATAAAGAAAATTGTTGCAGTGGAAGTTTTAGTGAGTCTAATGAACATCTCAAAAAAAAAAAAATCTGACTCTCTTATTCAATGCAATGTAAAAGAACCCAAACAAACCCAAACCTGAACAAGCAAAACAAGCAAACAAGCAAAAAATCCCCCTCCAAAACACTACACACACATCCTCCCAAAAATCCAAACCCCAAAACCCAATCCTCAAAAAATTCACTTATACTAAAAGACAGAAGGCAACTTACACTGGGCTAAAACAATCTCAATGAGAAAAAATTTACTTATATTCACTAACAGACTCATGAGCTGATTTACAAGACAAGTAACTGATGACAGGATGAGAGGCCTCAAGTTGTGCCAAGGAGGTTTAGATTGTATATCAGGAAGAATTTCTTTACTGGAGGTGTTTGCCTTGGAGGTGTTCAAAAATACCAGTAGATGAGGCACTTAGGAACATGGTCTAGTGGTCACAGAGGTGCTGGGTAGAAGGTTGCACTTGATGATCTTTGAGGTCTTTTCCAATCTTAATGATTCCATGAGATATTGGGATAGGCAAGTCTACTTTAATGTCTGTTCAAGTGCAGTACCCATCAAAACAACACATCAAGTGTTTGAAAATACTGGAGAAAAGGAATAGACCACATAGAGCATGTCAGTGTATACCCATCATGAACGCATGTTCTAGGTGCAGTTCTGGTCGAACCCTCAAAAAGGTAACAGGGGAATTGAAAAGTAACAATGAAGAACAACCAGTAGCAGATGAACTGGTTTTGTACAAGAAATGATTCAACTGCCTAGTTCTCTTGAGCTTAATTAAAAAAAAAACAAAACACAAACCAGAATGATAGATGCAAAATCCTAAGCAGAATGGAGAAATTGATTAGGGACTAATCAATATTTATCTCTTCTATTACCAGAAATGTATACATTTTACATGCCAATGTTTACATTTAGTCAAAACTAAGCTGATAACAAAAAAAAAAAATAGTAAGGATCTTTTATAACCGATAGTTTGAGTCTTAGTTACTCTCAGCAATTCAAAGAACACTCATGAGCTGCACTACTTTTATACTTAATTACACTAAGATTAATGCAACTCATTCTATTTTGTGGTTCTTATTAATACCTTGTCTCCAAAGCACTCTGTAAGGCATCATCTCTTGATGTCTGACAGAATGCTGTAGACAGTTCAAAATTTTAATTTACCTTTTCAATATGTGTCTCATTAACAGTACATGACACACATTTAAACAGCCACAGGTGGAAATGTTTAAAAAAATGATAAAATCTCAGCCTAATCTGAAATTGTGTTTATAGTATCACAAGTGAGCAAGTTACTGAAATTAATGAGTTATTACTCACCAGCTGAGGTAATCTAAAACATATAGCACTGTGTGCAAAGTGTCAGTACACGCTGTGAACGAAGGTGATTTAGTTTGAACTACCAAGAGCGAGCTTAAAACCAAGAAAAGAAGGTGTTTAGGTGTTACCTAAAGCAGTTTTAGGTATGCCTCAGTCCTTGAAGCTACATTGCCTGGAGGAATTAGAATACTTTCTGAAGTATTCAGAGAGGGAAAACGATCAATAATTACATTGTCACTCAATAAAAGATGACATGGCATGCAATTAGATCAATAGTGTTTGGTGAGGTTTAAGTAGATGATCATAATCATAGGCCTGTCCAGACCTGGAAGAGCACCATGATTGCTGTGTGTAGAGCACAACGCACATTCATTACACAAAGCCAGAGAAGGACTTCTCAGGTTAGTTCTATCCTGGAAATAGACACATTTTTGTAAATTAGATTCCCTTCTAATGCTTTCATTGTAAAAAGAATATTACAGCTTCTATAATATGAAATCTTTGATCTGGGATAGGAACATCAGACCTCTGAGGCTTATCTGAACAGCGCATTTTATGGTGTTCTTATATATTAGGACAAACTTCAAAATTGAGAGTTTATTTCTGCACAGGAATAGTCCTTGCAAGTACTAGATGTTGGTACCTATAGATATAAAAGTTTGCAACCACACTCAATAACTGCACTAATAAAAATATTAAAAACTACTGCCTGCATCTGTAGAAAGCTTAGAAAGTCATCAACCCAAATACCTCTCCCACTTGCCCCTTAAGGCAGGAGAATACACACAAGTATGTAGGCCTTACTGAATAACTGCATGGAAGATACTACTGTCATTTTACATTTTAGAATAACACAAGCCCTAATGCCTAACCAGCCTGTCACATTTTGAGGCAGAACATACTTTTTTTTCCAATAGGAAAAAAAACCCCCACAACAAATTGAGATACATTGAAAGTAAATTATATGTCTATTAAACAGCAATGACATTTTCAATTAGGCAATAATCCTAATAAAGGATGTAAGGGGGGGGGGAATAGATCAAACTCACATTCTATGGAGAGTGAAAGTTGAAATAAACTACAATTAAAACGAAAGAGAAGTTTTACATGAATAATAAAAGGAAAAACACCTCTCAACAAAGATGTGCCTTCATAAACTCCTGCATATCAGGACACTTAAATTTTATTTGATCTCTAAATCTACGTACTTCCAGAAATGCTTTCTCCATTTCAGTTATACTGCAAAGTAAGATTATATAGCTATGGAGTTCATTTTCTCAGTATACAATACCAAACTGAGCTGCAGTATATGACAGATTTATGTCTGTATGTTTTGAAAAAAGACAGGAAATAGCAGACATTTCAATCTCTGCTGTACAGTAAGACCTCAACAATAGCTTAAGAAACTCAGTGTTATAACAGAAAGGAGGGCTCAGCGTCTTCTAAGCCTTGTCTAACTATAAAATACCTATTTCCAATGCACAGTCCACTGCATTTTGTTCTGAAAAGCAAGTATCTCCTTTGCAAGGCCTATCTGTAACTCATACGAAAATCAAAGCAAATCATTTAGTGCCAGATTTACTGTACAGGCACTTGTGAAAACAGAAATTGAGAGTTTGTTGCTATGAGAAAGCCAATCCTTACAAAGGAAGTACCACATTATATTTCGGTGTTTTCCAGTCTATAGTTACCACATAGAGATGGCAAATTATAAAGGGGAAAAGAAATAAATAATTGCTATGCAATGTGTAGCAAGGGCATGCAGCTACACATGTAAAAATCAGTAGCATACATAATGGTTGGCTGGTGGCCTCTCCAATATAGATTGGCAGCCTTGTTTGTAAACAGGAAGATATCTGCATCAGAAAACCATCATCACCACTAGCAATAAAAGACAACCTTGCTGGCAGTGTAAGTGTAAAATCTGAAGGCTTAATAAGAAAAGATATTCAAGGTATCCTCAAAGGAGAATTTCTGTTGCTTAGAGCTTGAGGAGGTGCCACTGTTTGTCTCCTTTGGTATCAATAAAAGTATTACACTTCCACTATTGGAATTGTTCAAGGTCAGGCTGGACAGGACTTTTAGCAACCTCATTGCTGTCTACAACTACCTGAAAGGAGATTGTAGCCAGGTGGGGTTGCTCTCTTCTCTCAGGCAACCAGCCACAGAACAAGGGGACAGAGTCTCAAGTTGTGCAAGGGCAAGTATAGGATGGATATTAAGAGGAAGTTCTTCACAGAGAGAGTGATTGGCATTGGAATGGGCTGCCCAGGGAGGTGGTGGAGTTGCTGTCCCTGGAGGTTCACAGGATATTAGAGCTTGGAGGGACCCAAGGAGATCAAGTCCAACCCCCCTGCCAGAGCCAGACCATACAATCTAGCACAGATCACAGAGAAAGGCATCCAGACAGGCCTTCAAAGTCATCAGGGAAGGAGGCTCCACAACCTTTCTGGGGAGCCTGTGCCAGTGCTCTGGGACCCTTACAGTAAAAAAGTTCCCCCTTGTGTTGAGGTGGAACCTCTTGTGCTGCAACTTACACCCATTGCTCCTTGTCTTATCACAGGGAGCAAGTGAGCAAAGCCTGTTCCCCACTCCTGACCCCCAGCCCTCATATTTATAAAAAATTATTGAATCCCTCTCAGTCTTCTCTTCTCCAGACTAGAAAGCCCCAGGTCCCTCAGCCTCTCCTCATAAGGCATGCCTTCCAGTCCCCTAATTGTCCTCGTAGCCCTCTGCTGGACCCTCTCCAACAGATATGTATCCCTCTTAAACTGGGGAGCCAAAAACTGAATGCAATATTCAAGATGAGGTCTCACCAGGGCAGAGTAGAGGGGAAGGTGAACCTCCCTTGACCTGCTGCACATGCTCTTCTTAATATACCCCAAGATCCCACTGGCCTTCTTAGCCACAAGGGCACATTGCTGTCCCATAGTTAACTTGATAAGCCTGGATGAGGCACTTAGTGACATGGTCTAGTTGATTGGATAGGGCTGGGTGACAGGTTGGACTGGATGATCTTGGAGGTCTTTTCCAACCTGGCTGATTCTATGATAATGAAAGATATCCCTGGCTATGGCAGGAGAGTTGGATTAGATAATCTTTAGAGGCTCTTTCCAAAGCAAACTTTTTTTATGATTCTCTGATAAAAATAAACAAAAAATTAATTCCAATTTTCACATTCAGATTGCATTCAAATATTTCAGACAGAAAATTCCAGACTTCTGCTTGCCTGTGTGGCTTCATTCTGACACCAGTTTTTAATCACAGAAATTAGTTTTATTTTGTTTTCTGGGTGTTTGTTTGTTTTTGTTTCTTTGTTTTGGTTTTAATTCCACCAAATGTTTCTGTGATTCAGTTATTTCACAGGCTGATTTCGATTATATAGGAAATATGTAGGAAGCACTACATGCTTGAAGCAGGTATGTGCACATCAACAGTAAATACCAGGATGGTAATTTCTAAGCAAAATCTCACTCAGCTTCTGGAGGTCTGAACTGTAAGGTAGTTGCTGCAGGCATGAGACATATTCAGCATAAAATCTGGTTGCCAAGAGAGAAAGCTGTATAAATACCATTTTTACATTCAGTCATTTTGAAAGATGAGGGGGACTAGTTTTTAAAATTGACTTTTAATTGATATAGGAAATATTTATCCAGTAACAACAGCCATGGATGAGAAAAAAATATGGGCAAATTGGCCAAAACCCACTACAATAAGAAGTCTGAAAAACACACAAATTAAATCTCATGAAGTTGCCAAGATTTGTTTAGGCAAAACTTTATGACAATAATCACAGTATCACCAAGGTTGGAAGAGACCTCATAGATCATCAAGTCCAAGCCGTTACCACAGAGGTCAAGGCTAGACCATGGCACCAAGTGCCATGTCCAATCCTGCCTTGAACAGCTCCATGGACGGCGACTCCACCACCTCCCCGGGCAGCCCATTCCAGTAGCCAATGACTCTCAGTGAATAACTTTCTCCTCACCTCAAGCCTAAATTTCCCCTGGCGTAGCTTGAGGCTGTGTCCTCTTGTTCTGGTGCTGGCTGCCTGAGAGAAGAGAGCAACCTCCGCTCCTTTTTGTACATTAAAAATACAGTTGGATTGAAGCTATATCTGGCTTAAGGAAATCTGGCACTTGGAAAAAAAATTCATAACAACGTCAAGCATCATTCTTCAAGGTGATATGCCTCATGTGGTCATCTTCTGAGTCCATTACCAGGAAGCTCCACTTCCATACACTGTCTCCAAAGTGCCAAATGATGTATATAGAGAGAACAATCCCACTCTGAAATAGTATTTCTTATCACGTTCATGCAGTTCACTTGTTCCTTAGTGCCTTGCTTTATTCTCATTTCTCCTGTGGTGTTTTGCTTTTTCTTTTTTCCCCCCTTTCTTCCTTTTAACATTTTGAAATAAATGAAAAGAAAATAACAATCCCAAAAAGCTCACACCAGTTGGCAGGGAAATTAAAAATTGCAGATTCAAAAGTACTTTCCTAGTTCATGAAAACATCTCTAATGAGACAGATGAAAATATGAATTGCTCCTAATGAGCTCAAAATTGCACATATTTCCCTTAGTTTAATTTCGTAAGGCTTCACAGATATTTTGCTTTATGCGTTATTATAAAACAAGAAGTGGCCACAAGGCTGTGATAACCAATTTGTGAGATTAAAGTACTCAACTTGAATGGTTTCATTAACTTCTAAGTCATGAGTCAAAGTTAGCATAAAATACAATTCCTTTGCTATTCATAGGGGGTCTTACTCTTCAGTGACTTACAACATTTTGGAGTCAGCTGCACCTGGGAAGAGTAACACTGTTATTCTTGACTTTTCAGCACTATACTCGCACAGCTATGAAAGGATAATGTACAGCTAAACTGTGAAGAAGGCCCTAACAACTATTGGATCCATACCAAGGATTTCAGCTATGACACAGCAGAACAATACAGCTTCTGCATAGCGCTGACTCCTGTCTAAGCTGCAGTCACTGTTGATGCATTCTAAACAGATTTGGAAAAGGATGAAACAAAACCAGTGCAAATACTTCAGCCAGAGAGACTTTAGCATGGCCAGAAATGCCTCAGGCCACATCAGAAGCCTGTGTCATCACACGGTAGACAGAAATCAGAAAATAATTGTGCCAGGATTTGTGAAAGTTCATCCCAGCTTCAGTCTCTATTCAGTTGTGACCAGCTCTCTTGGATGGGCGGGTGCATAATGCAGCTAACAAGGGGAAAGACAGAGTGGTAATAGAGAAGAAAAGCAAACATCCCATGCAGAGACTGGCCAGATGTGTGTGCTCATGAGATGCAGGAATATGTTTAAATCTAGACATCAACCACATCTAAAGGCAGTATAAATGTTAGGGTAAGCCTGTGAGTTTACAGGAGTTTGTCCTGCTTTCAGCCAGGATAGAGCAGATTTTCCTTCTCAGTAACCAGAACAGTGCTGTGTTTTGAGTTCACTGTGGGAATAGGGATAAGAAAAATGTTGATAATATACTGATGTCTTTAGATATTGCTAGGAAATCAAGAACTTTTTCACTTCTCATGTTATTCTACCATGCAAGTGCATAAGAAGCTGGGAGGGAGTGTGACCAGGACAGTTGTCATGAAATATGGATATTGCATACCATACCATTCCCTACACAACCCTATCAACTAGGGATATTTAAGGCAGTAACAATAGCAAAATGATGCATGGGGTGGGATGAGGTAGAGGAAAAAGGTGTCTAGAACTCATGACCCTTTACCATGACAACACAATCACATGGATGGAGCTATTGCTAGGAGCTGGGACCATCTGGGTACCTGAGTACCTTTTGTGGGGCAGCCCCACACCAGGATCTAGGACCACCTCTTCAGCCTTTTGGGTACTCAGAAAGCAGAGAACAGCCTTGAGGAGCCCATGACTGAGCCACAACTACACATAGCACTTCTCTCCTGGATCATCACTCCCACAGAACAGAAAAGTCACTTAAGGAACCACTGTGCTAACCTACTCAGCTTCTAGGTGGATGATACTATCTTTGCTATGGGAAAGTAAAGTCATGTCATTAGGAGAACTGCAGATATCTGTGATTTAAGAATTTTAGTATTCAAATCCATTCAGTCTCTACACTGTCACTTGGTTTTAAACTACAGGATTCAGAGGACCACTGCTTTACCACATATCTAAACAACATTTTCTTACACTGAAGAACTTCATCTCTCACTAGTTCTACTTAATACTTACACAATTTGACCTCCTAACTGTATTATACCAAAAATTGACTATAACAACACACTAATATCTATATAGGAGTAGCATCTGTATAGCAATTACATAGTGCAGTATAGAATCATATTCAGCATGGCAAACAGAATAAAACACAACTACTGAATGTCAGAGCCCTCAAGGAAACACTGTGAAGTTTTGTAAAAGAAGAAGAGTGACAAGGAAGAAGTACATTTGCAATAAACTTCCTACAACTCTGGAGAAGAATTCAGTGTATTTGTTAAACATATGTTAGTAAACTGACAGAGTCCAGACAACTGTCAATTATATTGAATTTATAAAAAACTGAAAAATAAACTAATAAGCAAACACACTTAACAGCACTAAGCAATTACTTCTCATATTAGTCTGCAGTTCACTCAGTCCACCTCTTGTTTTCTCTTTCATATGTCCCCCTGGTTGCATTCCACCTGGCAAGAAACATGTTGTTGTCCCGCTCATTTTTGCACTTTCCTCCAAACTGTTCTTGGATTTCTGCCTGCAATGTACTCATTTTTCTCAGGCATTAAATTTGCTATTCAGCTTGCTGTACTTCTCTTCTGAGCTGGGTGCACACTGACGCAGAACGGTGAGCTTTAACACAATGCGCAGCAGCATGACAGAGATTTCACTACTAAACACACCTTAACAAAAAGGTTTCACAGTTCAGATTGTGTTGCTAAACAAATAGTAACCCATTTAACAGGTACTCTTAGGTAGTATGGCAGCTGGGCCCAACATTCATTTATGGCAGAAGATAAAGGATTTACAACATGCAATAAGAGAAACGAACATTTGTATCTTCCTCTAACCACTGCTACTTGCTCTCACTCCATTCTCAGAACTCAAATAAGCTTTGTTGTAAACGTGAAACGTCAAAGATGATTTACCGACAGGATTAGGCTCTTCCTTTTCTGTTTTGTAGTACCCGCTATTGCTACAAGACCTGGGCATGGGTAGTTTCTGTTTCTTCTCTAAGGATGGAAGACGCATCCATTTTTGACAATGGATCTAGCCTCAAGGTATGTAACTTCAATAGAAGGTGAAGCAACGTACCCTGGGCACAATTATTAACAGGTAACCATGAGTACATGTGCTAGTTTGAGCCTATCTGGGATATTTTGGCGAGAAGAATGAGATTATAGGCTGTGGAAAGGAAACAATGGTGATGGCTACTGCACTCATAGGCTTGCTGAGATGTATAAGAACAAGAACACAAACATAGATAAGAGAGTCTCTGGCTTTTAGGGCTGCAGGAACTTCTCTCTTCCTAACTTGCTGCCTGACTAATCCTTCTGCTTCCTAAACCCCCTGGCCAACCCTCCAAACTCACTTTGAATGTAAGGCAAAGTCTGGGGTAAGGTAGAGGGGTTGGGAGAAGGTGGAAGGGTGGCTGAGAATACCTCCTGGAGACTGGTTTCTGGGAGGGGTGTTGTGTTTCTGTATTACTTTTTAACTTGTATATTTCTGTATATAGCTGTATATATTGTAAATATCTGCTTGTATATTGTGCTAAGCAGTAAATATAAAGCTTCAATTTTCCAGAGCAGCTGAGTCTAGTCCGGGTGATTTTCTTAAGTGTGTGTGTGGGGTAGGTAACACCCAAACCATCGCAGTATAACTTTGGCATCTATTTCAGATGAATGCAACTACATTATCACTACACAATCCTGGTCACAGGGTCAAAATAGTTAACTGCTGATTCACTTTTTGCAGTTACATGGAAGTGTAAGTAGATCTGTTCCCACCAGTTGAATCATAGAATCAACCAGGTTGGAAGAGACCTCCAAGATCATCCAGTCCAACCTATCACCCACCCTATCCAGTCAACTAGACCATGTCACTAAGTGTCTCACACAGTCTTTTCTTGAGAAGCTTATCCTCTGTAATTTCATTTCTGATTCCATATCTCTTCTTTGCATCAACAGTTTTCCTAGGAAAACACCATCACTGTATTTACATAGTTCTGCTTAGCATTAACAAAGGGAGTATGCTCTTGATATTCAATAAAGGAAGATACACTTATAAATAATTTAATGGTGATCCAACTGCTTTTTGCTGCAGGAATGGACTCCTGAATGGACTTAAGGTGGTCCTTTCTAGTATCCCTAGTATGCTATTTTAAAGTTCTGTTTACACCCTTTGGAACAACAGAAAAAAAAACCAAAATCACATATCGAAAATTTCAGCTGAAAACTGCAGTCCTGACAGCTATTTGTGGATTTGCAGCAAACTCCAAGTACCGTTAATTGAAGATCAGCCAAACAGGTACGACATTCTATTTCCAAGGACAGAGAATCACATCCCGTATTTGTCAAGTCAGAAAAACCTTCATGGACATACTCTGTTTATGAAAGCCTGAAGGCACTTAAAAAACTTTCATTGAAACAAACAAACAAAACAATGCTACTAAACACCAAACCAAACAAAAAAAAAAATCAAAATCCCAGAAACTAACACTTTATAAACTTCATTTTTAGATGTCTAATAGATTAAATAAAAACAACAATAAAAAAGAAGAAATAAATCACTGCAGACAGATTTCATTAGTTTGAACTGTCTTCACTAAAAGGAAAAGGTGAGGAAGAGAAGAAAAAAGGAAATCGTGGTTTCTGTGTTTCTTCGTGCTAAAAAAAGCTGTTCATTTAGGGAAAAAAAGTATAAGCTTCATAACTTCATTAAAATGGCTTTTAAATAAATCTGCTTACAGTGAAAGAAGCAGCCTAGGACAATATGCATATGGCTTCTTTTTTAAGATCAGTTATATTTCTTAATTGGTTTCAGAAAATGTCTGACTGTTGAATCCTATAGAATGTGCTTGTGGCCTTTAAAAATCCTTGTAAATGAGAACTGCTGGCAGAACAATTAGCATTTAAAAGCTAGAATGACCTTAAATCTGTGCATCATTGTGATTAGTTTGGACTTTAATATCAAGTACAGAACCAAAAAATACCTTAGTTGCCAAGATAAAGAGCTCCCAGCACCACAGAAGGACACTGGATAATAGGGCGAAGCATGTGCAATGAAACATAAAGGACAAACTTGTATGATTATGTTTGATTTGTGTTGACTTAGCAACCAAGCAGAAGGGCCTTCCTGGGTAGTGAGCATGAGAAAGAGAACAAATCTTCTGTTTCTGATAGAACATGGATGCAGTACATGGGAGAACCAGAATAGATTATTTATCCCTATAATAAATTTCAAGTTACAGAAGATAATAAACTGTGCATAAAACTTGTTTCCAAGGATTCGCTGGGTACCTTAATTACCTACCTGTACTGTGACTCAGACATCATCTAAACAGAATAGCTGGAATACTTCACTTTATATACATTTCATATAAATATGTATATCATGGGTACATGTAGATGAGGCATCAGTCTTATTTTAATCACAATTTGCATATATTGTATACAATTATAGTAATTAATGTAATATGTTCCCCATTCTGACTTATATCTCTAGAAATGACAGCACTTGCTTGGGGCTGGGCTTGGTGGTGTGCTACAGCTGCTGATCTTACTGAAAAGAATGCTTGCTAGTCAAAAGCTGAACATAGAGTGATTGAACTGCACTGGTTGGAAAAGGCCTCTAATATTACCGAGTCAAATTGTCAAACTACAACCACCATGGCCATTCAAGTACATTCCAAAGTGCCATGTTCACATGCCTCTTGAACACCACCAGGGATAGTGACTCTAGAACCTGCTTGGGCAATACTGGTGAGGTATACAATTAGATGAGTAAACTACAAGTGTCCCTCTATTTGCAGGTGATTGTTACATTAAACTTAAAGCATTTAGTTAAATTTCTGTTGTAGCTCTCTCTGTCATTCCAAATGGCTTAAAAAGATGTATTTTTTTTTCAATAAACTTTCTCTATATAGAAAATACTGCTGCAATTTTCCTGCACTCCAATAAATACAGTTGTTTTTTTATA
>WAAF01021074.1:297208-315393 GCA_013400475.1 Tricholaema leucomelas
TTAATTATACTGAATACAGATGGTATTCTAAATACCATCAATTATTTACAGGAATACTCCTTATATATTCCATTTTCTCAAAGATGGTGCTGCTTAACTAAGTAGTAAATACAGCAGTTACTACTGACATAATACTGCAGCAGTAGCACCTGAAAAACGCACTCATGGCAAAAAAAGTATCACTGCACACTGGTCATTGTACCAATAACTTGAGGCAAATGCAGCATCTTGTCAATTTTGCATTTTCCCTATGAATTAAGTTTGTGATGTGCAGATTGCTAGAGAGAAGACGTTTTTAAATAATGTGTGAAGTCACATTAAGTAATTTATGCACTCATGTCAGGTATATAGGTATTTCAGACAGTAATTTTCTTAATATAGGTCATATAAATACTTAAAATTTGAAGAACAGTAGATATATAAGCAATAGTTTATCATTCACAAAATGACAGTTTCATATAAATATAGATTACCAAAGTATGAGTGTGATAGTACACAGGTTCAGAACATCAAAGGATTTAATAATTCAGAGGGATGTCAAGGGTCAAACTAGACACTAGGTTGACACACACTCTAAGAAATAGAACGTAGAGGTTGGCAGATCACTGTTTTATGCTGTGCTCTCTTGGATTCAACAAACTCAGACCTCCTACCAAATTCTTTCTGTTCAGACTACTTGTAGCATCTTCTGTCCACTATAGGACATCTATATCAATATCACTTAAAACATCAGAATGTGAAATATTTCATATAGGAGCTTTCTCTACAGACACCCTCCATGTTGGGTTCTCACAATGCATCTGTCCCATTTTTCAGTGTTCAGTTTTCAAAGAAAATCCAGAACTGTTGAAATACTCAAGTTGTATAAACTTATTAGTATAATTACTGTAATTGCATTGTGTAAGTATACATTTTAAAAAGAGCATCAAAGCTCAAGTCTTATAAAGGAGTGGCTGAGGGACCTGAGGTTGTTTAGTCTGCAGATAAGGAGGCTTAGGGGACACCTTATTGCTCTCTACAAATACCTAGAGGCTGGAGCTAGGTAGGGATCTGTCTCTTCTCCGAAAGAGCAAGTGATAGGACTAGAGGACATAGCCTAAAATTATGCCAGGGAAGGATAAAACTGGACATCAGGAAACATTTCTTCACAGAAAGGGTTGTAAAGCATTGGAACAGGCTGCCCAGAAAAGTGGTGGAGTCATCATTTCTGGAAATACTGAAATATTCTAATATCTGGAAAGACATGTAGAAGGGGGGCTTAAGGACATGGTTTAGTGTTAAGTTTGTGGTTGGAGACAATGGTCCTTTCCAACCTAAATGACTCTATGATTTTTAAATTCACACTTAATTTTTGTGACTTCAATATTTGAAAAACTGCCCTGTCAAAATTTCAGTGTAGACAATCACCCCCTACCTGTCTCTCCTGTAGTTGGAATAAGTTAGAAATTCTATAAAGAATGTGCTGTAGATTTTACAATTAACTTTGTATGTCAGAACACAGAGCACTGATTTCTATAAAAAAAAAAGGGTAAATACAACTCACTGAAGTCAAACAGTAGCATGGTAACGTCATGTTTAATTCACATGTAGTTAGTTTGTTTTATAAATTTTTTACCATTATTTTCAGCCTCAAGACTGTTTTACATATAACAGCATTTAAATACTAAGGAATATTCCTGTTCTTTTTATCATGTTAAGAGACTAGCAATGAAAGTGAAGAGGAAGGGAAATCTATCAGCTTGGCATTCTGTGAAAAAATTCAAGACTTCGAAACAGAACTGAAAGCTTAATATCCATACAGTTCCTCAAACCAGTAGGTGTTAAAATAGTTCTGAAAGAGCCCAAGAATCCAAGCAGATTGAATCTGGTAGTATGAACTGCAAGAGTTCAGTAAGCAGAAGGAAAGCAAAATACAGCAAATTGGAGATGTAGAAAAGATAGAGGGTAACATATGTATTGGTGGTATCGGGAGCACTGAAATGGTTTCATCAAGTTATGTAGTTACAATACTGGCAGCATCTGAACAGAGTGTGTTCAGTCACCAAGCAAGACAATGAGATCTGAAATTAGAAACAAAGGTCTGGACAAACAACATATACAGGAAGAGAACTGGGAAAACACACTTCAGAGGGATGGAATATATTAAACTATGCAGCCCAACATATTAGAATATCGACATGCATACATGCACATAAATATATAAAGTAAAAGTACCAGCAAAATAAACTAGGACAGAATCTGAGCGATGAAATCATCCAGAGAATATGCAAGCTCTAAAGAGCAGAGTTATCCTGAAAGCAGAAAAATGAACAGGGTGCAGCTGTCTATATTGCAACCTTCTCTCACTCTCTGGAGTTCTTGAAAATTCTTCCTTGCAAATAGGCAAATCTCCTCAAATATGGCTGGTCAAACATGGGAAGAAAGGATTCCTTAAAATTATTTTCCATGTAATTTTTCTTTTATTGCACTTCAAAGGTTCTCTCACCTTCATAACACTGTAACAGGGCACAAATTGCAACAGGTTCCATGTCAGAACTGAACCTTAGTGCTGCTGATGTAATTTTGAGAAGGTCGAAATGGCATGGGAAGATGACAACTGAATGGTGGTGTTAGATTACATACTTATTTCCATTAATCTCACCAAACTGCATTCAGGACAAAGCATACCTGAGGAAACTTCACCCATATGATTGGCAAGAGACAGAACAACAGAATTAAGTGTGAAACCGATTTCCACTACTGACTTTACAAAATGCAGTTCTATTCTGTTCAATCCTTTGAATTAGAATTCCCCAAATTAAGGTTTTGTTCTGAGCCTTGAAGGTTGTGATTTAAATAGAAAGAAAAATTCTGACTGTAAATGTTGCATTCACTTAGCTTTCAAAATCTGATCCGTATTATGCTGTGTATGTGCTAACATGAGCAGTGTGGTAATCTATTCCCTTTAGCACACTGAATTGATAGAAGCAATTTCATTACTTATCAATACTGAAAAAGTGCTGGGTTGAAATTTTCCTTACAAAGGCCTTTTAGCAAGGCCAACTTTTATTAGCAGTTAATATGCTGTATGGGTACCATTTAGATTTGTCCTCCAAAATCCTAACCCCAATTTTTCTCCAGTTCTATGTGAATATCACCATTAACAATAATGATGTTATTTCAAGTTAACAGTTGAATAACTGAACCAAATTAGCTATTGGAAAATAATGGTGGAAATGATACAGATTAACTTCTGGCTGATTTTTTGTTTGTTTACTCACTCAGTAACACCACTTGCGTTGTCACTCCACTATGCCGTTTCTACCAGTCTCACTCCTAAAGGCCTCTCTTACTGGCTTTATATGGGTTTAGAGACGTTAACACAAGTATGGTTAATACACCACTGTTACAGCACATCATACATTTACCACTCTGTGCAAGAGGGAGGGAACTGAAAGTCAGACACACAGTCACTAAGCCTTACAAAAATGAAGGCAGTCAAACCTGCATTCTCTCACACAGTACTTAAAATCAGAAAAGACAATGTTATGGGGTTTTTCTGTGATGAATGGGATACCACAAAAAACTTCCATGTTACTTGGATGTCACTGACCAAAAAAAGCTCTCAACAAACACAAGAAAATGCTGGTGAAGACAAACTGATCTGTGTACTGGACTATTCATTTCTACACCAGCCACCACACTTTTCCAATGCTGTTTTCATTCCCAAAGCCATTAAAACTTTAAACACTGGAATCAAACTAAGAGAGCACTGGATTGATTTTTTTCTTCCTATACTCATAAAACATCAATATACTTTTGCATCTTCTTCGCTTTGCTGTAAAATCAGTTCAGGAAGAGCTAATTCCTGATTTCTCAAACAAAAGGAATGTTTGCTTTTTTTCAGTATCTTCCAGGTTTACATGATGTGACTGAAAGCAGAATGAGCACACAGACATCTCTGAATAAGAGTAATTCATTGGTTTTGGAAAGCCATTAAACTGGTGGCCAGGAAACAACTGTAATCAAAAGAACCTGTCTGCAAAGATACTGCACTCAGCCCACTGTACAGATACATAAGGATTTAATGAACATTGTATAAAGAACTCTTTATACCGCTTGTCCTCTCATTCTCTCCACTTTCTGAGCCATGTCGCTTTCTAAGAACTCTGATTGATTCATATGTAAAATTTAAGGTATCTTAAATATTGGCTATTTCACCAGAGTAGTGAAATATGGTATTTCTAATTCACCTTTAAAGGTTTAGTTTTATAAACTTCTGTCACCTTTGTACTATTCTTCCTCAAATCTAAATTGACTGTGTAGAAACCTACTCACTATGTCATAATGAGAGATTATTTTGGTTTGAAAACTCTGTTTCTGGATTCACTTGCATGCCTCTACATTCTCTTTATGCAGAAAATTTTACTATGTCTTACATGAAGTATTTGTAATATGACTTTTTCTATAACAATTGTGAACTTAAATTACTCATCCTTTTAAAATGCTAAAGCAATTCCTCTGTCCTTTCTGTTTAATAAGGCACTGTAAACTTAAACACTACAAAATTAATGACATTTACATTTCATTTAATGTTTTAAAAATATCTCTTTAAATAAAACATTTTATTTAAAACCACACCACTCAAAAAGAGAGAACAGTACATAGCTACATCTTTTGTCTGAGCAAATTTTATTTTCTTTATTCCCTAAAAAAGCTGAAACAAGCATGTCCAGGATGCTTCTCTTGCCTTGAAATAGAACTGATATCTCATTCATTGTAACCTTCCTGCAATGAATAAGCATTAAAATGTCACAATTGCACCTCAACCAATCAGCTCTGATTAGCTGTCTTTGTCTATTCAATGATATGAATTTTAACCTTGTGTGCTAAAAATTTAGTAACTTTGCTCAATATCAAAAAAAAAAAACCTCTTAACAAAAGCCATTATCCATGAACTTGAAACTGTTTAAGTTTGAAAATGAGTCCACTGAATTTCATTCACTATGCAGGCTTTTCAGATAGAAAAGAGATTCTGCAAAAAAAAGTGGACTGAGGCAATGATGTACCTGAGGCTGGCTTCTATAAAACACTATTTATAGAGCTGGGTCTCAGCTATCAAGTTCAAGTGAGGGGCAGGAACGATAATCCTTGTTGTAGGGTGAGCAGATTACAATTCTGAAGGCTGGACATTAGGGGGAAGAAAAAATAAAGTAAAATCCACCAAACCAAGCAACACCACCAAATCTGCACACCCCCCCCAAAAAAAAGAAACAACAACAAACCAAACAAACCAAACAAGCAAACAGAACCCCACAACAACCAACCAAAACAAAACCCCAACGAACCCCAAATGCATGACATTCATATAGGCTGGATGTTAGGAGGAAGTTCGTCACAGAGAGAGCGATTTGCCATTGGAATGGGCTGCCCAGGGAGGTGGTGGAGTTGCCACCCCTGAGGTGTTCAAGCAAAAACTGGACAAGGCACTTAGTGCCATGGCCTAGTTGACTGGCTAGGGCTGGGTGCTAGGTTGGACTGGATGATCTTGGAGGTCTCTTCCAACCTGGTTGAATCTATGATTCTAATTTAATAGAAAAAGTCAAGCATTACAGTCCATCTGAAAAAAACTACACCCCAACCACAGTAATTTTAAATAGCTGGTCTCTTACGTCAAGATTTACTGTTGAATTAGTTCTCAATGTAGAGCAATGTAACACAGCCTGCATAAAATAATCATATTTGGGCTTTTTCAAGGCAAGATGAGTGAAATTTGGATACATTCCATAGAGACAGAGGTAGCAGCACCTACTTCTACACACATGACCAACACACTTCATGGTCTTCGCTCTTCAGCCAAAAAAAAGAGTGAAAGACATCCTCCTTTTTTAATCCTTTCATGTTTAGAGCTTTGAAATATGAATGATAACATCTTAAAAGTTCACCTGAGAATCCACACACAACCAACCTGAACTTACTGAGATGAATTTAATTCAACTTTATCTTTCTTTTTCAAGATAACTTTTACTGAGTATTACCATTGAAAGTGCATTTTTCTTGCTTGCTTTTTGGATGCATTTTACCTGCAACTCCTGTTCCTTTATTTCTTAACTTTGTCCCAGGAGAAAAGCATCTATTCTTGCCTCAGTTATCTCCTCTGTAGAGTTTACACTAGCATCAAGCACAAGCCTAAACTCTTTTTTAAATAATGAGCATTTATTAAGAATAAAAAGAATAGGAGAAAAAGGAACTAAAACCAGATATGTTGTATAATTGTGGATTCTTCTTAATTCTATTGCTGTAACTATATAGTAAAACATATGACAATATTATTTTTCATATTCTCAGCCACTTAGTTGTTGTTTGAGAACTACTTCATTAAGAATTCTTCTCACTACAGTTTTACTACACAAAGTCACATTGAAGTGAAAGATACATGCACCATTGAGTTTGATATGACTTTTTATAATAAGAATCATATGCAGTTATAGTATATTGCAATGAACTACATTGTAAGGCAGGAAAAATAGGCTTAACTATACAATGTTTATATGGGGGAAAGGCTGACATTCAAAGACCGAAGGCCTAAAGGCTACACTTCTCAAAATATAAACCTGTCATAATTTATTACATTTTGGAAAACAGATTAATTTCTCTACTCCCCCAAGTTTTAATTAAATATTGCTGCTTCTTCACAGCTCACAAGAAGCCCCCATCCCTGGTTTGACATTCCAAGCACAGCATGGATTCCCCTGTATGTACAGTACGGTAACACTGAAACTGAGCTCTGCCTAGCTCCACATCAGCTCAGAGTTGCAAGCTTGTTGTCTTAAAACAAAGGACAACAAGCAAACCCCCCTTTTTTTAGCCAAAGTTTCAGATTATATTTTATGTATTGGCAAGATAAACCCCAGTACTTCTACTTACAGATAAAATATCATTCCTTAGTAAAGAAAGGTTTTAAGAGAAAAAATGCCATCTGAAAAAGTCCCTTTCCAATCTCAGGTATGTGTTCACGTGCATCATTTCACACTGCATGATGCATACGTTTCTCCAGGAAAAAGGCCCCCAAAAATTAACAGCCCTGTATGGGTGAGGTGTTTATGAATCTGTCAGTTTTCTGGACTTTGCTGCATTTTTCAGATGCCTAATTATGACCAGAGTACCTCCCAGGGAGTTTAGCTAGCTGTTGTAAATTAAACTGTAAGGCCTTATTATATTAATTGAAGAAGTGCTTTGCAGACTTCCAAGAAAAAGGTCCTTTTGCCTGAGAAATGTCTTGAGGACAATCAGACAAAATCTTGGGCTTTTAGAGCGATGAACTTCAATAAGATTGAAATCTAGCAAAAGAAGCTTTCCTTCAAAGTTAATAAGATTCCCTCAGAAATCTTATCCCAGGATTAGTGGGTAATTTAGCCTTTCCATTACGATTTCTCCACATTGAGTCATCTGTGAAGACTTGCTAGACAACATCTTTAGAACTTCCTATTTAGCATTGTATTAATAGGGCATAAATCCTGCCAGACCAGTTTAAACCTTGCTTTCCTCCTCCTGTTGTGGGTCTAGGAGTTCAGTGGATGAGCAAACATTGAAGAGTTTGGCCCCAGCAAAGCCCTGAGGGCTAGGAGCTCAGCACCACCAAGTCAGGTGTCTTACACTGTCCCTCAATGTGCCTGCCTGGTCACACGAGGCCCTGAAGTTTCGAATTCACTGGCCAAAACAATGATGCTAGTGCCTATTGGCCAGTTTAATTTTCAAAATAAGGTATTTAATATAGGGTGATTTAGAAGCCATTTTTTTTCAGCACTGACTCTCCACCATGAGGAGCACCCCATTTACAGCCCATTTAACTGGGAACCATGGTGGGCACGTTTGCAGCTTGCATCAGCAGCCTGACAGCAACCCAGTTCTTCTTCCCTTTGCCTGGAATATTTTGTATCTTACTCTGGGATAATAACCGTGGGTTTTGGACAGGAAACTTACTCAGGAATCAACTTGTCATGAGTAAACATGCTAAAGTTACCATGAAGACTCAATAAGCATAGTTAGAATTTTTCCTATTTTCCAAGTTCTGATTGTTTCAAATGTATAATTCTGTACTAGTAAATACCCTTTGTGCAACTAATAAAAATTAATAGTCCTACTGAAGTTAATATCCATAATTCATATTTAATTATTAATTTCCACAACAAGCATTCTGTGTTTGCCACTGAGATGTGGTTCTATGTGCAGGAGTATGGGTGAGGAGCACAAGCACACTGGATACAGTTGTGTTTGGTGCTGTTTCTCCAGACTGATGTAAAAAAAGTCTAAACACAGCAACTCTTCAACATCTAGCAGAGGCAGAAATTTCAGATCTCAGCTTTGGAAAAAGAGAAGTCTGATAAATGTTTTATATAAACTGCATGAACACAGTACTTTTACAAGAACTAATGTGATTCTGCATCATTTCCTCAAATCAAGACACAGTACATTTCTGCAGCACAATGTGAAACACTAAGGCAGCAGTCTCTCTCCATAACAAGCAATACAGAATGCATCAGAGTAACTTCCCTGATTTTAAAACCTTTCAAAGGATTTATATTTAGGAGTGAATTTTTATTCTCTCACTGGGCTCACTTTTTTTTTTTTCTTCTTAAATCCAAGTTAGCTGTGGTAGTATAACTACACCATCAAATCTCTTGGAAAAGACATCCTACCATACCTTGTGAGCTTATTGTGTCCATAAATCTCCCAAATTCAGATACTTTAGGATCTATATTATCATATGAAGTCAATGAAAGTCAGAGGTTCTCAGGAACTCTTAGAAATTGTGAGTGAATTAAAGCCTGAGGATTCAGTCCTCAAGACTAAAAATCACAGATATTTTTAAAAGGTGGGTTTTCATTTAGTCATTGGTTTGAATGATTTTCCTTCTTTCTCTGAGTACTTCTGCAAATTTCTGCAGAGCCAGTGACAATGTTCCTTATGAGCAGACAGGAATAACTATCAATATATTATCTACATTCATCATCAGAACTCCTATAAAATGACAAAGTCTTGCAAGAAAAATACTGTGGATTTTGTGTTGTTTTATGGGTTTGGGGTTTTGTTTGATTTTTGTTTTGTTTGGGTAATTTTGTTTGGATTGGGTTTGGTTTGTCTGTATGTTTTCTGGTTTTGTTTCATTTTAGGTGGTTGGGGGTTTTTTTTGTTTGTTTTGGTTTTTTGTCCCAGACATGGGGGGAAAAAAAAAAAACCCACCTTGCTGGATTTTTGTCTGATTTAAAGTCCCTCTGAATTTTTTTTCATTTCATTGATCAAGATCCAACTCACCTTTTGAAACAAGCTTGTTTTTCATCACAGAACGGAATTACTAAGATGATGCCAGGCTAAAGATTTTCCATCTCACATTAAGACTGTTTGGTGTGGATTCTGTACTTGATGACACGAGGAAACAATTCAGTCACTGTATAACCCATCCATCATACTGTTATAACCCCATGATGTACATGCTGCATCACTTTTTGAAGCTTTAAATAAGGTAATTCTTCATTGTTACATCTTATTTATTTTACTGCTTAGGTATAGATCTCATATATATCTTGTGAGAGGGCACACAGAAAATAGGCAATTACTTTAGCTACATCAGTATTGACAAAATTTACTTGATTACAGTCAGCAAATCTATAATTTTTAATTCTGAAATAACTGAAAAATTTCATGAAGAAGATCAGCATTGAGCACACTTAAATAGCTTCATCCTTATAGGATGTTTAGCACTTCAAAGCTAGTAGCATGTATTGTTTTAGGTACCATCACAAGAAACTTATAACCAAAGACGACACACCAAAACACACTCACTCTACCCATGTCTTTTAGTAGCTTTAAGGGATTTTCCTAAAGATATCTGAAAGAGCAAGAGGTACAGGTCCTGACAATGCAGAATAAAATTTTATGTGCATCTATTAATTAGTAGAAGGTTACTGTGGGACCTTTAAGTAGAAAACCACATTAACAATGTGACTAGAAGAGAAATAATTTAGCTAGAGGTTGCAATGATGATGAATAGAGGTTGCTATGAACTTGAAAATATAACCTGAAATTACAATCAGGGGTCAATGCCAGCTTTGTTCATTTAGTAAAAAGCTAATTATATTTACAACATAAACCACTGGAGACATTAAGCAATCAAAATAATGCTTTTAGAGGTGAATGAACAAATTGATTGACCAATTGTCACCTTTATTGAGTTATCTTAGAAAGCTAATCCTCACAAAATGAGACAGAAGGAAAAATACATTCAGAAACCTCTTGCCTCTTTGCTACATCAGGAGTGTTTTAAGAGCATTCCTCCAGAAGTCAAATCAAAATCTACAAGCTGAGGTTACCAAACAGCCTACTCAAGATGAGGAAGAGCTACTTGCCATTCCTACTCTATAACCTAAACTTGCATCAATTACCAAGAACAGGCTGACAAACAAACCTTTGCTAGACAATTGTTTCCAGCAGTGGCAAGTTTGTACAAAGCTTTTGCATTTAAACAGCCATTCAGAAAGTTTCCCACAGTTACAGATCTCAACGTTACAGGACATCATGTTAAAAGAATTATGTTTATGTGAACGCTGAAGTTGCCTTTTTGGAAAGACAAAATAAATACATTCTGGGGAGGTGAGATGGCAAACCTGATGCAGAGCTTTAAAACAAAGAAACAAAGAAATAAAAATAATGTCTAAGTCTCCTCAAAATACACAATAGTCACCACACTGCATAACAGATATTTCTTACTGTACCTGAAACCACGTTTTTAACACAATAACTCTTTGCTTTCTGCAGGCAATGGGATCATACAGTAACTAGTGTGAGAGTTTCACACATGCTGGTAACAATTGCAGTGGCTACTATCAGAAACAAAAGTCTATATTACACCTTTTCAAACAGAGGAAAGGCTGAGAAGTCAGATAAAGGTGTGATGAAAAACAACCCTGTAGCAAATAATTTTTCATTATTGTCAGTTTCCCTACAACCTTGTCTTTCTCATCATCTGTCTGAATATGTAATTCTGACACTGTTAATGTTATATCAAATAATGCATTTAATACAGTCACTACTAGATAAGAAAAATGCACAAAACCAGTGTGAATGAACTGGTTGTGTTGTTTAAATAGATAGTATTTTTCTGGATTTTTATTCAAACTGAGCATTAATATTTTTGAAGAGACACTTCAATCAGAAAAGGAGGAGAACCTTTTCTCAATGTGAACATCTACATTCATGCAGTATATGGCAGTAACAAAGGAAAAAAATGTTTCTTTGATTTTTTTACTTGAAAGTTACATGTCTCACATATTGCATTATTCTACACTTAGCTAAAAATACTCAGACATCATGAAAAAAAACCCACAGTTTGAAATGTTATTTAGAAGGAAAAATGTCAAATTAAGTCTTTACTGTCCTCAGAATGGAAAGGATCAGCTGGAAATGGGTTAGCAATGACAAAGAGCATCCTTGAAACCAATGTTTTTTAGTGTTTTCTTTGTATTACCCTGGCACAAGAAACAGACATGCACTTCTAAAACGAAGTTAGGGCCACTGTCAATGAGGAGTAGAAAGAAGATATCATACCAAATGAACTGGATTATCTCCATGACTGATGTTACAGAAAGGGAATGAAAGCCGTAAGTACAGAAGTCAAGATGATTCAACTAGTAACTAAGGAGAAAAACCCAATGCTACACCAAAGATCTCATCAATCAGAAATGACTGCAGAGCATAGGGAGGAGATGGACGCATTAGAAACCGTAACTGCAATACAACCTTTATTGCTACAGAGTGGTTTTGTAGATGTCAAACACAATGTCACAATGCAAAAAGCAATGTGTATTCACTGGAGTTACTGGTATTAATCCTATGTAAAAATGTACTGGAGAACCATCACTGCAAACAGAGTAAGACCTTGTTTTGTTCATGCATGAACATAATGTCAAATGGAAATGAATGACATATATATATATAGACATTGTGTCAGGTTTATGAGATGGTGTTCTGTAAATATTAAGTCTGGTATCTCTTGTTGTTGCAAGGATGGGCAATTAAACTGGCTAGCAGGCACAGCTCAGTCTTTTCTTGACTATTGCCTTGGACCAGCCCTGACAAGTAGCTCAGAGACCATCCCTGACTAGAACAACCAGATAAAGATTCTGGTCCCCAAGACTCCATGAGTGCACCTGCAGAGGATGCTATTAAAGCTTTGACATGAAACAGATAAGCATAACCTTGACATGTTGCAGGGGAGAAAGAAAGCAAAGGAGTGAATGAAAAGATTAAAAGGACTGTTTATTTTAAAGATCAATGCAAATTAGGGCTCACAGCCACTTCACAGACTTAAGAAATTAGCAGAGTTTTCTGCATTTTACACCTATCAAAGTCTAGAACACCTTTTGCAAAAAGTTTCAGAGGAGAAACAGAAGAGGTAAAATAATTTAGCTTTTATTAAATGCATCTTTGTAAATTTAAAAAGGGAGAATTTTTATGTGGTGTGTGATTGATGGGATCAGGCATACTGATCTTTTCAGGTGATTGCTTGAAGCCTGATAGACCCACCTCCCAACTCCAATAGCTGTTTGTTTACATGCAGCAATAAAAAACTTCAACAGATCCTTCATTTGTTTAACTACAACCACGTATCCAGGAAGTACACTGGAAAATCACAGTGTCAAACTTTCACCAAAACTTGTATTCTAATCTGAAAGAAGAACAAGTAACAACCACACAACAACTATATTTCCTATAGAAGCTATGTCAAAATTATCTTCAGCCCATATCCAGTCAATTATAAAAGGAAATTTATATCTAAATGATCTTGCATGCATAGCTAGACATTATGGATTTATTAGCAGTTGATATGTACTTAACACAATTAAGAAGAGAAAATCAGGTCCTACCTTTATACTTACAAAACTATTATGAAGTTGTTACAACAGCTGTTGCAAATTAATCCACCATAATCCTTCTCTATTCTGCCATTAGTTACACACTAAAATCAGAGCTTCTTGAAAACCAACAATAAAGATGCATGAAATTGTTCTAATTACATACTTGTCAAAAATGAGACTGTTCCATTTGTCCCAATTCAAATCTCACAGAAAATTGAAAGGTAAATTAAAGCATCTTACTTTGAATCTGTTTACAATTGCTTTAAGATTCCCACCTAGTTAGACCTCACCTTAAGATACTTTGCCTTAACATTGTGTTAGGTAGTCCTAACACAAATGTATGTAACCAATTAGAGTCTAACATGATTTGTAACCCTGTTCTGTAGCCTTCTGATAGAAAGTATATAAATCCGTGTTTGGAATGCAATAAACGGATTGGAACTTGCTTGCATCAGGCACTCACCCCGTCTCTTACCCTATTACCAATGGTAACCAGCCTCTGGCAAATATCCACTTAAAGAACTTAAAAAGTGAAGGTTAAAGTCCGAGAAGTCATCTTGCCTATCCTGCTGTGTAAAGACAGAAGTCTTCACACATGCTTTAGTCTTTCAACCCTCCACAGACAGACAAAACATTGTGATAATCTGCTCAGGTATGAGGAAGGGGCTATAGGAAAGATTTTACACCCATTTTCTCTTCCTACTGTGATTTGCTAGTTCTATTTATTTTATATCATGCTGCAAAATCCTACTATAACATTTCTGTGTAAATAACTAAAAAATAATTCCCCAAACTCCTCAATCTTATCAAAAACAATAAATCTTGTTGCCAATCAAGCAAGCATCAGAAAATTCAAGACTAATAATATGCACACTAAAATACTATTTCACAGTTCTGTGCAACAGCATCATCAGCCTTCTCTACAACACTGCATATGTTTGGCCTCTCTAGCATTTGTATATCTGATGTTACAAGCAGTCCACAGACAGTTTTTAGTCATGAAATCTCAGAAGTATAAGCTCTCATATTAACATACCCTTTAAAATTTGTCTGGTTTTATTCCAAGTGGAATATTATTCTAAACAGTCTATAAAAATGGTAATGATAAACTGCTCTCAAGTAGCTCAATTATGACCTGCTTTTTTGTGTACATACAGATATGAATCTACATTTCTTGAATCCAGAATTAAGTGTATGAAAAGCCAAGCAACTGGATCCTGAGAAGGAAAGGGCTTTCAAGCTCCCTGCAAAAATGTTCTACAAGTAAAATCAGCCCAAACTTTGAAAGATATCAGGTGCAGCCTAAGGAAGTTTTTTTGTTTTGGTTTGGGTTTTGTTTTGTTTTTCATTTTGCCAGAGTCTTAGCTCTTTAGCTTCTCATTTTACATTAAACTGGAGGGAGTTCATGGAAAGCACCAATGCTGTTCTAGTAATCAGAAAGGATTAAGTTTAAAGGTTTGTGGGTTTTGTTAAGAATTTAACATCCATCTTTTCACTTGGTCTTTTCCAACCAAAGAACTGGTTTGCTTGGAGAACACCTCTAAGATCACCGAACCCAACTGACCAACTAGAAGTCTAAGCCAAGGTATATTTGGCAGCATCAGCCAGACTTTCCAAAATTGATGTACAAAAGTTTGAAGTAACACAAGAATCACCAACAAACTGATTTCTTTCTGAGGTGGAAATCAAACAAAAAGGCAAACCTTTTATAGCTCCTTTTAGTAGATCCTATCATTATTATTGATAACTTCTGTTTTGAACTGGCATATAAACAAGCTCAGCTAGTGGTAAATGTTATTGGGAAAAATCTTCACTATTTCAGAGATGAATAAAACTAGACAAGCATATAGGTATCTATATAACAATGTTTCATAAAACATTTTTATTCAGTTAATAACTTCTGTTACCTTTATCCAAGAGGGATAAAAATATTTAATGATATCAGCCACCACTGTTCTATGCCATGTTAATAAAAACAAATCAGTAGAAGGATGCTTCACTAAACAGTATCATTATATCTACTATATATTTGCAGTGGAATAGCAGTCTACTAACTGCAATAAGCTTACATAGTAGTCACAGTGATATGTAACTGCAGATAATTCAACTCCAGTATGTTGTTAGAAATCAACAACGTCAAATACAGTTCAAACTTATTTAAAGCAGTATAAAAGATTGGAAGCTCACTTTTAAAAACATTCAGTTTACAGAAATGTTGTAAAACCTTTTATGGTTCCTGCCCTAGAAGGTGAGACTACACTGATGTGACCAAGAAAAAGTGATTGTGTTGACATCTGGTGCTATTTGAGAAATGTACAAGACGGCTAACACCAACTCCAAATTATGAAAATAGAAAACAAGATGCACAGAAGAGACCAAATCAGCAAGAGACACAAATCACACACAAACTGGGTTCCAAGCAGTGCCTAAGAAAGCTATCATCAAAAAAATCCCATAAAATCCCCCACCAACTAACCACCAAAATCTACATTTTCAGAACGCCAGGGCTGACCAAGAAATAAAGGATTCTTTCTCATATATGTATCTGACAGGTTAAAATAGTAAAAAGTCTAAAATCACATTAGATCATATTCAGTAACAGAAATTTCAGGGGTCCACTCATTTGCATAGGGAAAAAGATTAAAGCAAGTTATATAAAAAGTTAAGGATTAATTGCAAAAGAACACCTAAGATTCTACTGTGGTCAATAGTAGATATGGAATAATAAAGAAAAATATATTAGTGTGTCAGTCACTGAAAAATACGAAAATCCACTTTTCCCTGCAAGATCTGAACAATAGAAGTTTTACATTTTCTTCATCAGCTTAGAATATTTCACTGCAGCTATGTGATCACTTCTGTCAGCACTAGACAAGATATTAATTCCTGAAGATATATCTAATTTAAGCAAGTTCACATCTTAAGAATGTTATGATTGCAAGAGGAATGGCAAAATAAGATCTGTTTGTTTTAAAATGCATTTCATACTGAACTTAATCTTCCTGTAATGTCTTTTTCTTTTCCAATTTAATTTCAACATTGAGACATGCAATGATTCAGTAACAAACATGACTGGTTGCCTTTATGATATTATATGAATTGTCATAAAGAATGCTTTCTAGTTGGATTAACATGACAGGTATGTAACAGATTCTGTAAAAATAAAGTCACAATATGCCATAATATTTCACAATGCTCTACAACTGACAAGCAGTACTCTAATTACTACTTACACTGAAATCCTAAACACCATTTTCATATATTTACTTTTCTAAGCAATCTATTATTTCAATACATCCTATGCTAAAATTTCAGTTGCAGTTCAAAAGCAAAAATGTGATGGATTTATCCTTCATACCTATCAGAAAAATGTCAAGAGCTAACATGATAGATTAAACAGCTGGCAATTAATGGAAAACTCTGGAATTCTAAACTGTGCCAAGTGTGCAAAGAAGTATTTCGTTTAACTTCTGTATTTTGCTCTCATTGGCTAAAAATATTTACCTTCAGTGCTTCTTCCATTTCTAGAGCTTATTTACACTTGTTGCTTATGCAAACCAAGTCTCAATTCACTGGAAAGTGAAAGGGAGTTCTTTGCAGAAAGTCCATTTTGAGGACCAAGCACCCTCTGAAGCTCTCTCAAGGTGCTGTTTTGTGACAAGGGGATCAAGTCCATTCTTAAGAAAATCTTCAAGAACATTCAAGTGATGTAGAAGTCTTCCACCTATGTATGTATTTGGAGTACCACAGTACTTTTTCTTCAGAAGAAAAAAAAAAAGTCCATTTATGAAAATTAGTTACCAGGATTTATATCTAAATGCTATAATGTTATATTGAATGTGAAGTTTTTCATTAAGGCCAGGCAATAAGCACCACAAAGCAGCCTACAGCTTGATCATAACTGGTTGATGTTATCACTCTGCCACTCTCCATCACTGTTGCCAAATCATGGCAGACAGGAGAGGTGTCTGAGGACTGGAGGAGAGCCAGTGTCACTCCAGCCTTCAAAAAGGGCAAAGAAGAGGTTCCAGGGAACTATTGACCAGTCAGCCTCACCTCCATCCCTGGAAAAATGATGGAGTGGCTCCTTCTGGAGGGCATCTCAAGGCACTTTGAAGAGAAGAAGGTTATCAGGAGTAGTCAGCATGGATTTACCAAGTTATGCTTGATTAACCTGATAGCATTCTATGATGACATAACTGAATGGGTAGACTCGGGAAGACCAGTGGCACAGGCTCCCCAGAGAGGTTGTGGAGTCTCCTTCTCTGGAGACTTTCAAGACCTGTCTGGATGTGTTTCTCTGTGACTTGAGCTAGATTGTCTGGTCCTGTTCTCGCAGGGGGGTTGGACTCTGTCTCTTTCAGTCCCTTCCGACCCCTGACATCCTGTGATCATTGGGGTGGAGAAAGAAAGAAGTGGAGCAGGGATTCTAACCTTTGATATTCTGCATAATTCCTTAAGAAAAGAAAACCAGCAGTACCTTATTCAAGGCCTTCCTCCCTCTATAGGCATGGATCTCTTATTAGTACACTTCTGGGGATCCTGATACATGGAAGGTGCATCTAAGAGCACACTGGTAAATTCTTACCTTCCAAGAATACAATAGATTGCTCTTGGATGCAGTAGTTAATGATAGTCTATTGTGCTTTTAAGCTAAATAAGCACACACACAGGTATAACAGTAGCTTATGTTCAGCATGGGATTTGCAAGATGCCATTGGAATCTTGACTAAGACACCTTGCTCTTAGTCTGCCGTCTAAGAATTGTCAGTCCTTTTATCCAGCTACCTTTCCTGAACTCATCATCAGTAATTTGTTCAAGTTGAAATAGCTTTGTTTCAATCCACAATTCTAAGAATTGCATTCACCATAAAATCAAATTCCAGTTCTCTACACAAACACAAGCATATCAGCACTTCGAAGTTAAGATGAGTAGAAAAAACAGGTAAAATCACAGACTAGAGATGCATAAATACAATTCAAAAATCTTTCAGTGATCTTCTAGGATTGTAACTTTAGGAAAACACAACTATTGCCAGTAACTGCAGAGAATGTTTCTTTCTATCCCTTAAACCAAAGGAAGATGAGTAAATTTTTCTCCTCTTCAAGAATATGGACTTGTTTTCATAAAAAAAAAAAAATCATTATTCCAGCTGCAAGCTGTTCGCAATACTGACTATCGCTTAGTGTGCGTGCAGCTGAGCCTCTAGGCATACCTCTGAGATGTCTCTCAAATAATTAGTTTCTAAGAGTTTGAAGACAAGAAGATTTAAAATATATATATATATATAT
>WAAF01021074.1:316073-344351 GCA_013400475.1 Tricholaema leucomelas
TATATATTTCTCCATAAATTTGTAGGGATGAAAACAGCATACAGTGTTAGTGGAGGAAAAACATTTTGCTCAAGCTCCAAAAGGGTGAAAGAATAAAATTGATATTTAAAAAAGTAATAAAAAACAGATGAGATGCGTTTTTGTTAAAAGGAAAAAAAAAAAAGCTAACCTTCCCCCCCCCCCCCCTTTAATCTACAAAATAAACTCATGCAATCTTCTTGATTTTTTGCAATTTTTAAAAACTTAACAACCTTTACTCTAAAAAATAAAGATGAATAGATCTCTTTCATGAAACTCTACAATTTAGAGCTAAGCACTTACGGTAGCATTATGCCTCTTTTAAAAGAAACAGTTCCTAGTGAAGTGGGTAATAATGTTAGCACTTCAAAACATAGAACTGACTACATTTTTTTTTGTTTAATTAAAGCAGTTACTTTTAGTACCCTCAAGAGCAGACACCAAACTCTCAAATGTTTTATCCTGTGAAGCAAATAATAGCTAAATAAGCCTAACCACAGATTTAATTAAGATGGTGAAGTGGCTCCAAAGGAAGTCCTGTGGTCTCCTGTGACAAACCGCAACCCAAGAATATCCACAGGAGATTTTAACCCAGTGCAAACGTGCCATCAAAAAAGATGTTAACACTAACCACTGAACAAAGCAGCTCTAAAAGAGTATGTCTAGTTGTTATATTAAAAAAAACAGCAGATCCAGCTGCAATGTTTCCTCTCTTAGGTGGGATATTATGGATACAGACTGTTACACAAATGGCTATTTTTCTTCATATCCACAGAGAGAACTTTTGCTGTTTTGCTTGTCTCGTGTTTGGTGGGTTTTGTGTTTTTTATCTTATGCCCCCAGTCTCCCTTTCTTTAAACAGAGAGAGATCAAATTTAACTAGACATTTTATTGAATATAAACTCACAGGGCTTGGCTTGAACATGAACTGTTCACTGGGTACTTAAATGCCTCATTATTCACTCACTCTGAATCTATCCAAATCCCTGAAGCTAATACTCTCCTTTTCAGTTTATCCCCTGTTTTTGGAGCTCTGGTACTCATTATGGCTTCCAGCATATCTTTGTATGTCAGTCCTAGTGTAATGCTGCACCACCTCTCTAACTTCTTCAACACTGCCTTTAATTCTCAATACAGAGCAACCACAACTCACCTTTCTAACCACTTAAAAGAGTTTTCAAATTAAAAGTTGAAGTTCTTCTTCCTTTATGTGCTTTTGAACATTTTTTTTTTTTACTGATATGAGGCATCTGTTTTCTTTGGGATGGGTGGGTCTCTCTACACTGTTCAGTACTTTGTAAGAGTCTTTCAAAGCCTTTTTACTTCCCATCCTAATCATAGGAAATACACATGCAAGCACCAAGCCTGACAGAATATTAGAATAGAGAGTACACTGCAGCTGTGAAATAGTTATCACTGAGATTCTCCTTGGCTACCATTAGCTTATGGAAGATCATAAAAATTCCAGCTGGACACACAAAGAAGTACATGAGAATGAAGTCGAGATATCTGTGATTCCGTTCACAAGAGAACGCAAGGATTTATTGTGTAGCTGTATGCTTTAACTCTCCTCAGATCTGATTTGTCGTTGCTTCAGATATGTACAGGGAAAAGAGCACTGGATGCTTCTGTGTAACAGTGCTAGTGAGGTGGTTATACATTACTCAGCATATGAAACTGCTGTTTTCCTATTCCATATATAACACTGTACCTCATCTGTAGGTAATCAAATAGATTCACATGTGCAGCCATATCCCACACACTTCCCATTTGGAATATGGTCTGAAGTGCACTTTCAAGACATGTGCGATTGTGCAGTATGTCCTGGGCTACATGGTCCCACCCTTTTTAGCTCCATGAAAGTGACTGGTTCTCTGAAACTCCATATGAACTGCAGGGAACAGGAGTCCTTTGATTAGTCAGTTAATGAGCTTGCCTCTTTTCAACCAGATAGTTACGATTTAGGTCACAAAACAAAATCATGGAGTATTAGAGGTTGGAAGGGATCTCCAGAGATCATCTAGTCCAACCTCCCTGCCAAGGCAGGATCACCTATGGTAGTTTGCACAGGAATGCATCCAGGTGGGTTTGGAAAGTCTCCAGAGAAGGAGACTCCACAACTCCCCTGGGCAGCCTGCTCCAGTGCTCTGTCACCCTCAGTGTAAAGATTTCACCTCAACATGAGGAGAAATTTCTTCTATGTTCAAGTTTGCATCCACTGTTCCTTGTATTATTACTGCACATCACCAAAAAAGAGATTGGCTCCTTGCACTTTCTTTTATCCCTGGCTTGTTGGTAAGGAAAAAAGAATCATACATACAATTGAAGGGTGTTCCTTCTTCACATCATCTGGTACAGAGGATGACTTCAAATAGTGTAAACACATCTATTAAACATGAACAAAGATAGCAAGGCTCTGGAAGGTGACAGAAGATAATGTTTCAATGATACTGAAGTGTTTCTTACTTACTGTTGCAGTAATTTATAGCAAATTCTATAAGGAGAATTAACTTCATAGACCCTTTTAAATCACTTAATTTTTATTTTTAAATCAAGTGAAGGCATTGTAAAGTGGAAGTTTAAAATCCTCATCTCTGGTATATTGATGACATTGATTATGACATACAGGCACAAAGAATTAACGGAATCACTATGGTGTATTTGGTCTGTTTTTTTTCAAATACAGTAAATACAAGACTCATTGCCATTTTTGTCTGTTTATTCTTTACCACCATTAGGCAATTGATGCAGCAAAGTTTGAATGGCAGAATCAGAATCTGTGATTCTACTACCTGCAAGGAAAAAAACAAAAGCACCTCTAGGTGTGCTCTTCAAGTTGCAAATTCTTCTACATTATCACAGGTCACACATTTCTTTGAATTCCTCAGGTGAGAGTCAGGCTCTCAACAAGCTTGACACAGCTCTTATCAACAGCTTGCAAGAATTAAGGAGTTTTCAAAAAAATACCATTAGAGGTTAAGTGATCATTTTCCTTCAATAAGTCACTTCAAATTAGGAACTAATGCTTGCTCTCTTTGATGGCTTTTAGTTATCTGCAGGTGAAAGAGTACAAGCCACAAAAGAAATCTGACTTTGTCATTAATTTTTAATTTGTTTTGAAACATTTTCCAAATATATTCATAGAATTCATAATTTATCTTGGAGACTGTACAGCACATTAAGTGCTAGTAGCACAGAGATGGAAATAAATATTCTAAATATCAAATCCTAAGAGTTAACTTGTATAGGTAGCATTGCCTTCAGTAATATGGCAATGATTCCTAGCCCTTCAGGAATAATAAATAAATAGCTTGCTTCTAAAAGCAGTTAAAGATTCAGTCTTCTACTTGTAAACCACAGAGCACCACCTGCCAAAAAAAAAAAAGTAGAAAAGTAGCAATGGTTTGGCATTACTCATTTGTCGGAATCTACATTTAGAGAAATCTATGACTACACACAGTGGGGAAGCACATACTTCACGTTCCTTACTGCAACTAAATCTAAAGATACAAATAATTCCTGATGAAGAGCACTCTTAATTGGGTCTCCATCTACAGGCACCTGCTCAAAAAGGCTGAAATTGTGACACACAAGAGTTTATTATGCATGTGCTGTTTACTTGTGTTATGAGTATTTTCCGGTATTGCGTTCTCAATGAATACTGATCATGACAGACTGAAGAATACTCTTTCTAGAAAGCACTCTGCAAAGTATATAAGGATAGCAAGCTCTTGGTTTCCCTGGTTACCTTCAATTTACATGCCACTGAATTAAGAACAAAAAAGATAACTCATTTTTAGTCAGAATCTTTATTTTTATTTTATCTAGAAAGGGATCTTAAAACAATGTTAACCTCTGCATTTTAAAGGTTTGATGGAATAAAGAATAAATTAACTGTCAATGTGACCTACAGAAGTAAAAAGAATCAGCCATGCTCAGGAAAACTCTAGAGTTGATGTTAAGATAAGATATCCAAGCTAGGATTGCATACATCGCTTGTGTGGAGTTGGACTTACTCAACTAGCCTGGTTCCTATGTGCTTTAGAGGCAAAAACCCCAGAAGACTGCCAGATTCCTTTTGGAGCTGGTGTATATTTCTTTGTAATCATAGTCCAACATGCAGAACTAATCACCAGTGCAGTACTTTATACAGGAACAAACAAAAGCTTACTAATTTTGAAGTGTGAGATTGGGTTGCAGGCACATATGCAAGAATTAGCAAATACATATGTGAAGGTATACTGTGATTTTTGCCACATACACATGAAGTTTTCATCTCTTATTTACAGTCAGTACCACCTCCTTCTGCTCTACAGATTTGACATTAACTGTTTACAATATAACCTACTGGAGACAGGAAAAGTGGTACAACACAGTTATAACAGAACTAGTTGACAGTCTTCTCTAATTTAGTTTACATGCAAAATTCTTCAGTGTATTCCTTTAAACACACAAAACTTTTCCTCTTTCCTTGCACTCAAAGAACTTCAAGTGTAACTTCATTTTGTTACAAATAACACTGTATTTTGTCCTTTCTGCTATTACTGCATCTAACAAATCCAAACAGAGAAAAGGATAAAAGAAAAATTGCTGGTGCAATGATGTTGCTCTCAAATCAGTTGTTAAATAAGTTTAAAGATTACTTGCTACAAAAATGTATCAACGACTACTGAGCAAAACAAAGTGTGGTTTTATTCACAGTCCAGTACAAACTTTGGTTCCAATAACACATCTATATTTTACTTACTACTACCATCACTAATCCCTGACTTGAAAAAAAACAACTGTCTTCTCCTTATCATTCCATTCTTATTTCTCAAATTCAAGTCACCTCATTATAATAAAATACTGAGAATCTGTGACACAGATAAGTTATCTTGTAATTGCTATGGAGAAACAATGAGTACCTGAGCACTTACTACACATCAGGAGACGGAAAGTTATTCATTACATAATAGTAACTTGCTCATACAACTAAGCTTTTTAACCTAGTCTGCTCAGGGTTTACATCATTTAACCTCTTGCACTTTAAAATGCACTAAGTATTTTTTCATGACCATTTGTTTTATCTTTAGGATATTTTATTAAGTGTAATGAATCTCCATTTAGTCATATCCATATGTATTCATCAGTCATTTCACTCCAAAGAACATGGCTCTTTGAGATGTCGTTCTGTTTGGTTACCTCCACTGGATTTTTTTTTCCCCCACAAAAAAAGCAAGTCCAACTATGATTTCTTTATTATCATTGACGTATTCTCTCTCTCTGATGCCAATTACTTCTCATGGTCACAGGTTAATGAACTGAAGCAGAGAAATACAACTCAAAGTACTCCTGAGCACTAATAACCAGGATCATAACAAGTAGAGGAATATATTATAAATATCACACCTGAACTGCAGGACAAAGTTATTACACAGAGATAATAAAGATTTAGCAGACACCTGCCACAGCTACTTAAAAAATAAGCTGTTAAAAGTACAGACTGAACTTTTAAATAAAAAGTAATTTAAGTATTATAACATTAAGTAGTAAATTCATGTAATGAAATGTCACTGAAAGCCTCTGAAAATAATGATTGTTTGAACTACGGCAAACGTTCCTTGAAGCTGCTTCTTTATTTACAGCCAGAAATTATAATTTAAAGCCTTTCTTCTCCTCTAAAATCCTTGATACATGTCCACAGTTGCTGTGTCTGAATATGCCAATGCACCTTTCCTAGTGATTCTATAGGGCAGATGCCTCACTCGGTGTCCTCATGGAATAACTGGTATCAATAAATATAGATTGTTGACATTTCTTCTAATACTTTTAAATATTTTTATATAGCTTTGAATAATGTAATTTTTTTCCCTGGTTTACTTCCATAAGTGTAGAGTGGAGTATTCACACCTACATGCCCTTCATATGTTGACGTTTCTAGTTGGATCTTGCATGTCTTACCTGCAATAGCTAGCAAATGGTTTTCATTGATCAGAAAGGAAGACTGAAGGGACAAATATACATTAATGTCAACCTCACTTCCCATATTCCCTTAGCTGATTATTTCAGTAGTAAACTCACTGTGAGTTTTGTCGTGACAGTCACAAACAAGGGAGATGAGTATAGCAGAGGAAAAACCACAGAAACTTTCAGTGGTAGGTTAAACAAATATTTTAAAACTTAAAAAATGGCCCTGCTCACATCTTACCATCTGCAATTGGAAACAAATATGCAAGCTTACTCAGAGGAATCTCTTAAACAATCTTTTTCCTTATTAAGAATTAGTTTGTTTGCTTGTTTTTCAAAAACACACCCTTACAAATTGAACGAGCTTTCTGTCTCCTTTTGCTGTAACAGAGAAAGCCTGCCTCTAGGAACTCTCCACAGTTAGAGTTCTCTGTAGGTGCATGCTAGGAGCATCACAAATCAATTATGTGAAGGAATTACTAAAATACTTAAATCTGTTAATAGTGATGGTATGTTTCCTAATAAGCATAAACTATATACTACTGCAATTAACAGCAGTTTAACCAAATTTGAGAATCTCCAGATCACACAATCACAGAACATTAGGGGCTTGAAGGGACCTTGAAAGTTCATCCAGTCCAACCCCCCTGCCAGAGCAGGACCACCTATAGCAGATCACACAGGAACACATCTATGTGGGTCTTGAATATCTCCAGAGAGGGAGACTCCACAACCCCTCTGAGCAGCCTGTTTGAACGTTCTCAACAGTTGGAAAAAGAGGAATTTCCTCAAGCACAAAGTCCAAACTTAGAGGAATGATCTTCCAGCAACTTAAATCCTGAATTGAACAGGATTACAGAGGTCAGAGACCTTTCAGACCTTTGAGGTCAAGTACAGCATAAAAGAAGCATCAAATTTAAACTGACATTACATTTTATATAAGCCAAAAAGATATGCACTCTCTCCGAGGTTCTAAGTCGGAGCTAGATCCACTGCTCTATAAACATTAGCCCTCTTCTGCTCAATGCTGCTGGTTCACATCTTTTAACTTACTAGGAAAATCAGCCACCAGACAGCAGCAGGACCCCATGTGTTGGTCACAAGATTTTACAGTTTCCCTTGTGAGGCTTTATGGAAGGCTCAGAGTTTTTTTCCTTTTTATTTTTTTTTCTCCTGTCCCCTGTAACAGTTACCTGCAATTGTATCATCACTAAATTCAGAAACTAGATATTCCAGCAGGATGCTTTCCCAGAGGTGAAATTTCTCAAAGGTTAACATGCAATTAAAGCAGAAAATTTATTATACTGGATAGAATTGTAAAAAACCAAACACAGAATATGTGTTCAAATTACTTTGGAATAGGTATTTCCATTAAATCTCCAGCAAAGTATGTTCAATAAATCACAGCATTTGTAATTAGTTATTTCCATGAAGCACGCTCAGCATATCAAATATTCATGAGCTGATGACACAAGGCAGAAATTTATGAAATATAGGAGATAATTGAGTTCCTGTCCAATTAATCCATCATTGTTTTAGCAACAATAACATTCTACATAGTCTTTTCAACTTATAAGTAATGTGTCTGTTTTAACAGGCGCACAACACGATTTCACAATGTGAAACACTGTGGACATCAATTCAATGCCTTGTGTTTGATGGCTCAGGGAAGGCATGGTCTAGCTACATCAGCTTGCACTAACAGATGTTTATCTCTGTGTTGCAAGATTGTTTCTCTTGCAACAGTCAATTTTTAAAATACCTTTCTCTAAGTCTGCACCTAGCTGCTGGTTGTGGGGGATACGTATTTGTGTCTGTTTCTAAATAACCTCTGCACCTCTACGTCACAGCTTGCAACTTGGTAGGTTCTATCTCAGTCAAAATGTATTTAGGCATTAGTAAGTTATTTTCATGGAGCACTGTGACTTGACGGGTCACAACAGTGAGACTGAGAAAAGCTTTAAATCTTGTTCACAAGTGCTTTAAATCTCCATGTGCCTCTAGACTGTCTATCAAAACTCTTAATAAAAAAAGGCAAGACGGACAAATGACATATTATTTTCCTGTAAAAATGAGTGAAAAGTACATAAGCTTCTGAAAAATCTCAAGTCATTACTTAAATGTTGCCATGCCCAGCCTACTTTTATGTACAGTTAAATGTCAATCAAAACAAACCAGTGCTAAAATTAACAATGCTTCCAAGTCTGAACTCCTTGCATTTGCTGTTAATCTACAGCTAAAAACGTTTTAAAGCAAACAGATCAAAGAGTTATAAAGAACAAAAAAAAATGAGAAGACCAACAGCTTTCTGGCGTCTTTATCAGACAGCCCCTATAGAACTAACAGACAGAAGAAGGCTCCTGTCTGTCAGCGTTGGAATTCATCCTTCAGAACGACTATAAAGACTCAAACATATTTTCCAGTATTGCAGGAATCTGATTTTAACTATCTGAAGTGACAAGCCTTGTACTGTTTGTGCCTGCCTAGTGCAAGGCCCATGCTTTTCCCAAATTAGGGAAAAGCAAGCCTATAGCTTTGCCTAATATGGTATGGTTTGGCTAACTGCCATCCTGATTGGCTATTCTTGTGTCCAAAGGGCAATTAATCTCTTCTCACATAGATAAAAGGAGATACGCAGGTGAACAACCTGCTTTTGCTTCCCTGCTTTGCTCCCCTGCTCTCTCTGCTGTGCCCAGCTGTGCTGCTATTGCACGCTGCCTTACTGCTTGCCTGCTAAATTCCACTGCCATGAGTTACCAGGAGCAGACCCTGGATGTCTGCATGTGATTGGTCTGTGTGGCCAGCATGACATCATGCTGAGACTGCATGACATCCTTGCCTTCTGCACCTGAAGGTCCTGTTTAGAATTCCTGGACATCTATACAGATTGTCCAGAAGAAGCCAGGAGACAAGGTCACAGATTGTCTAAGTCCTTTCCCCAGAAGCCAGGAAGATTCAAGTCTCAACGTCCAACAGGACAGAGTCTTCCAAAAGCATTTGGGTACTGTCTGGACTGTGGTAATCATAATTTGTGAGTAAACGCTTAAATGCCTCTTTGTAATTCTCTACTGCCTTCTGCCATAGAGCAGAAAGAACTTGAGCCCATCTACTGGGCAAGCTGCATATTGACCACAAGCAGCATCTGATCGCAGGAGCCTTCTCTTCCAGTTCAATTAATGTTTCTATATTTTGCTGGTTATTACTAGATCTAGATATTATCCACAGAATGTCTCCATGACTGTGTAAGAATGGAAATGCTATTAAAATTAGTGCTTGGGGGTGGAGAGATTTCTGAGTATCAAAATTAATAAACAATATTAATTTTGGAAAATATCATCTTGCATCAATTAATTTCCCCTCTGAAACACTGTTTCCTTTGAAAGATATTCTGTAATGCAAAACTAAAACTGGAGAACTGAATAGTTAATAGGTGGCATTTCAAGAAACTTTGTTATACTTTAGTATCTTAATTTTAGTGCTCCTTTTTTGAGCTATAAGTGTCAGCAGTGGCCATACTTTGAAGACATTTCCTCATATGTTCCATCTCATCTATTCAATGAAACACTGCCTGATGCCAAAGATATTGTTATTCTCAGTGTTGTAATCTATGTAAAATTGGTGTCTAGCTTTGTCATGGACACCAATGTAAATCAGCCAAAACAAACAAGTAGAGCTATCCATTCAGATGAAAGATAATATAATAATCATTCTGACATCAGACCTGATAACAGCAGAAATGTCACTCAAAAACCATAAGATGAAGACAACAGATGACAGCCTCTACTTTGTCCAGAAAATATCTCTTTTAAAGCCCAGTAGAAGGCCTTTCTTTTCCCTTTCTCCCTTCCCTCCTCCCTCTCTTTCTCTCCCACTCCTTGCTTCTGACTCTTAAGATTAATGTTCTCTAATCTCATTTGACGGTGTAATCCTTTGAGATCAGTAAGTGGAATACAGCTTCAGCAGTTTGCAACCATACTTAGCGCTCAGGTACAAAATGAATATTTACATGAATACGTCCTGTTCAAACCTTTCATTTTGCACTCTGAACAGTGACCTCCGCTGCCATTTTACTGTATTACCATATTTAATATTTACCATATTACTTGTTTCATTATTTTGTTACAATTGGCTACTAGAAATTTTTAAAAGCATGTGCTTTTTTTGGTTTGTAGAATCTGTCAATTGTTGTGAGAAGATGAGTTTCCATCCGTATCAACAAAACAATTTTGCATGTGCAAACTACTTATCAAGTGAGCTCCTTCACATGAGTGTGAACAAAGATTCTCTAGAAACCGCTGTCTGGTTTCTTAGTGTAGAATCAACCCAGCTGAATGACATTTTCTTGGGGGAAGCTGTTTCAGTATTTTACAGAAAATCTGTATGAAATTTTTACTGGGAAATGTTTGAGGGAATTCACATTTAAAAACCTGAAGAATATAGGACTCACTGCTGAGAAGTGCCATTGCTATTACATTTAAGTAGGCAACCATTTCAGCGAGATAATGATCACTTATTTCTAGAACCGGAATGACACCTCTGGTCTAAAGGGGGTCTTTCCTATTTTGTCACATGCTTCCCACTCATCAAATAGAATAAACCATGCAAAATTTGGAAGACCAAGGCAGTTAGTTCACCCTTATGTAACTATTCTGCTCCAGATGTGTTTGTTTTGATAAACAATTCAAATAATCACTGTGTTTTTAAGTGCTAGTTATACAAGAAGATAAGATCAATGCACAATCTGCCAGTTTAAGTGGAACCAAGTGGAATATCTGCATACAGAACACTTTAATACACATAAACTAGTTTTATTTTTTTTTGTAATTAGTGGCTAGGACAAGTTTTCTGCTAGAGATAGATTGAGGTTCCAGCTTGAATAGTTTCTTTTTCATCTGAGACAAGGAAAATAAAACTAGGAGAAAACCACTTCTAAGTCATTCTAACACATTAACTTGTTTTCCATGGTGACTCAGTAATAATAGTGATAGAATTAACAATAAATGTTATAATATAAATCTGCTACTTAAATTTTGATCTTTATACTTGCTAAAAGCAACATTACCATCTCTTGAGCTCAATAATTTATGTAACTACATCAGCTAAACAAAGCATAATATTTACATTGATTACAAATGAAATTATAAATTATCCTCTATGCATCAACCAGACTGAAAATGACAGGCAAGCATGACAGGTAAACACAACCCATGGTGAATATGTAGAGTGAAGTACTCATTAGCACCTGGAGTATGCCTGAATTCCTGAGAATGCTGTTGAGATTCTTTTCAGAAGTTGTCAGACAGTGAGTTCCTCCCCACCACAACATTCATAAATAGCTGCTTAGATTATAATTACAATTACAATTTATGTGGATTGTCTCAGTTTTCTAATTCATAAATCTGAATATTCTAGTGACAAGTGTAAAATTTTTAGGTATCTATTAGCCTCCTTGGCATACTTAATACTCTATGCTGTGCCTAACAGCATTAATATCCATATAAACCCTTTCAGGTCCTACCACTTAAAATACCCCAAATTTCTTTGATACAGGCATTTTTCCCTTGCTGCTAGCAGTTCCCAGCAAGGGTCTTTAAGTCTTGGTCCCTCTTATCCTTTCATCTTTTTCATATCAACAAAGAGGTCAAGCGGCCTTCCAAGAAGAGGTACTTAGCTGGTGTATAACCCTAACTATATGCTTTGTGCAATAAGATCTTCGACTTCCACAGCTTTTACTACACATCATCTTTCATTGCATTTCCCAGGTTTTTTTAATTAGAATTTTTATCTGAACTTTTCACTCTTAGTACAACCTGAACTATCTCAGCACTTGAAAAAACCACCCACGAAAAAAGGGTTGTCTTTTTCCTGTAGCAAGATAATTCTGCTCTCTTGTATCACTCTTCTTCACTGTTCCTTGAAACTCTGTGAATAGAAAATCAGCTCTGTAGTTTTGCCTCAGCATCTTCAGTTTCTGAAGCTGTCATTGGTAGTTAGTGTCAACATAAATAATACAGTTTAGTGTTTGCGAACGTGTCTTTTTAACAGCTGGCTGTATCCCAGTGTTACCATTCACTACTGGTCACAAAGCTTTCCTCATTTGGAAATACTGCTGTTTGCCTTTTCCTGCCCAGTCTTACGACAATACTCGTTGACAACATGAGAAACACTATGCTAGTTCATATGGATTTATAAATTCAATTTCTGCCTATGGAGACTAACTTGTTTTTATTATAGGAAGCATAACTGACTGCTCCTCATCACCAGCAGAAGCATTTACCTGACTCAATACAAGCAGTGCTGTTAATGCCATATAGGTTTTTTAGTGCACAGCAATGCTTTTCAGCAGTAAATGTGGCATCTTCTTCTGCATTGTTTGTGGGGGAAATTGATTGTGCTGCCCTGTGTCAAACCACACGTTCAAAAGTGCAAGATCTAAACACATTTTAATGACTGTACCTTTCACCTGCTCACTTGGTTGCTATAAATATTCCCAAACAATTTCTCTCTGAAGAAACAGGCCTCTGAGCATCCTTTTCAATACACTATTAATTCTATTAACTTTCCTAGCTCCGAATCAGTACCCAGGCTGGAAGCACTTGTGAAACTTTTTATGCAATGTGAATTCAAGTTACATGCACAGCACTTGGTCCTCATTCTGTTTTACTTGCATATCTATCAGGGGAAGACTTTATATTAAAAGTCACTGTCAGAACAGCTTCTATTTAAAAAAATGGGTTTTAATATCATTTTTTCAATCTCTAGCACTTTATTTGTTCAGGCATCCTAAATCAAGTTCCTCCTGTCATTGAGTTAGTCTGCTGGATCATCCCTTTGGTAACATTACTTCAGAAATCATAGAATGGCTTAGGTTGGAAAGGACCTTAGTGATCACCTATTCCAACCTCCCTGCCGCAGGGATGATGAGAGGGATGCCTCCCAACTAGACTGGGCTGCTCAAGACCTCACCCTACCTGGCCTTGAACAGCCACAGGGAGGAGGCATTCACAGCCTCCCTGGGCAGTCTATTCCAGAGTCTCTCCACTTTCCTATGAAGTGATATTTAAAACACATTTTAACTCCAAAGCTATCATAGCCAAACATTTTGAAAGTTCAATAATAGCATGGTTGCTTGAAAAAATAACATGAATGGAATTTAAGATTAATTTTAATTTCAAAACTAAAACAATCAGACATGGAAAAAATATTCCAAGATCTGTCTTTAGGTTTAACATCTTCAGTAAATAAACAAGACCTCTCTACTAAGAAAAGATTGCTGGTTTAAATTTTGTATTCTTTAAATAGGATTCAAAAGTCTTTATAGACACATTACTGCATATGAAAATGCTAACACCTTAACGCTCATGTGTGCAAATACATGTCATTATCAGCACTGGCAGGTCATTGGTCAAGAAAAAATAAAAATAAATTGGATATTATAGGCAGACTGCTTCCTTCTAATAAGTGGCCTTTCGAGCTGAGAGGCCAGACTCTTGATCACACTCCTGAACTGATAGCAGATAAGTCTTATCGCTTCAAGATGATGCACAGTTACAATTCAAGCACAGCTTTTTACTTGGATTTCTGTGTGAAGTTTCTCAAAAATCCATCTGTGACTTTGCTGACAGAAAGATGGGGGGAAAAAGGCAACCAAACCAACCAACAAACAAAACTCAAAAAAAGCAGCTTGTGCTATGCTTTACAGAATCACAAGTCTGATGTGCTTAACAGATTCTGTTACATATTTCAAATTAGACATGCACAGGTGAATTTTTCAGTAGAGTGACCTTCTGAATTTCTTACACATTCTAGAGCAGTGTTAAAAATATATCTAACATTTGAAATTCAGTTGGTTATGATCATGAGTCAACAGTTTTATAATACCTGAAAATGTAATAGCAAGTAGGATCTTAACTGGATGGATGGATGATTTACTGAACCTTTACAAAGTCCTAGAAATTATTAAATTAACTCTGTGCTACTTAGATGCAGTAGCATATAATTTTTTGTACATTAAGACAACTAATTGCATTATATTAACTGGTTTTGTTTGGGTTTTCTTTTGAAGAGAGAGGTGTTTTTTTGGGTTAATCTGCAGGGTAACATGTAAAATGCCATTCTAAAATAAATTCTGGGAACATCACCTTCTTGAAAGAAGAAGAATGAGAAAGGAGAGAACATAGCTTGCCCACAAGCTACAATGTTGTTGTACAATCCAAGCATCTAAGATGTGCAAAGAGCTTCTGCCTACATGCGTTTCACACTTCCAGAACTCGGGCTACAAAACAGTGAAAAACAACTGTTTTTTTTTTCCCCTCAAGAAAATTATTCATTCTCTGTCCACGTATGACACAAGGGCCTTTAACAGCAATTTAACACCCTGTTAATTTTAAATTTTCTTCTTAAGAACTTCTCCCTCATTCACCTTAAGCTGACTTCAGTGAAAGGTTTCTTCACAATACTCGATTCTACTTGCATGAAAATGCACTGTTTCACAAGAACTCCAAACCAGTTTATGCGTCAGTACACTTCTATGGAGTATCCACAGGGTAACAATGCTGGCTGAGACATTGTAAAGGTCTTTCTGCTTCAGGAAAAAACGCAAACATGTACAAATGTAAAGAAGACAGGTTGGAAGAGTCCTCTAGGACCATTGAGTCCAACCTATCACCTAACTCTTCTAACTAAACCATGACACTAAGTGCCTCATCCAGCCTCCTCTTGAACACCTCCAGGGATGGTGACTCCACCACCTCTATGGGCAGTCCATTCCAATGCTAATCACTCTTTCAATGAAGAATTTCTCCCTAATGTCCAACCTAAACCTGCCCTGGTGCAGTTTGAGACTACGTCCTACAGTCATACTTCTGATCATCTTCATCTCCTCTATTAAACAGCACAAATATAATTTTTTTTGTAATGTATTTTATTTTCACAATATTAATCAGTCCATGGATAACTGTGAACATGCATTATCTGAATGCCACATCAGTCCTCAATTTCTTCATGCAATTTTCAAATAATATTTTGTTCTTTATACTTTGAGGTATTCTCACAGTCCTTCTGCAATTCCAGATATCATACATCTGAATTTCCTCGTATCAGCATGCTCCATGATATTTACACACTTCTCTTCAGTCTAAGACCCCTTCTTTGTCAATGGATATGCTTACCTGTATTATAAATTCTCCACAGATACTTGTAACAGAGTTTTTTCCTACAGATTCCTTATTGCAACGTTTGCTTCTAACCCCTATTCTCACAGGAAGGGAAAGCTCAGTCACAATCAGCTCTCAATTATCCAGTAAAGCTGGATGGCAGTGTTTAAGGTCGTATCTTGAACAGCTGGCACACTAATTCATTTGATTTGACTGCTATTAATATCATACCCTATGAAGTGACTTCTGAACATTTCTCTTTCCTATTGGCTCCGATGTGGATGAGAAATCACATAAACAACAGTGTCTGAACAGAAGGCTACATTTTGTTTACAGTTTATATATAGAGACTTCTACAAAGCTATATGACTTCACATGCTTAGACATACTGTTCCTATTCTGTTTAAACAATTCCAAAGCCTTTAGGCCAGTTAGAGTCTGCATATATTGGACACTAATTAAACATGCCATAATTATGTTTGCCTGTGCTATTCTGTTTAGTCAACCTATGGAATGCAGTTCTAGAGTTATGTAAACAAAAAGTAGGTATACTTTATATCCCATAAACAGTTATGCTCATTTGCATTGTTCTCTATGTAATGCATGCTTTGATGGTGCATTCTAGCCACATACTGCAGCATACTCATTTCTGCAGCATTCCTGAGCATAGAGAACAGTAGACCATAAACAGAAGCACCTGTAGCTATCAGATTCACTCTTCATCTTCAGCTCTTCACAAGACAGCTTTCTCTAGTTCGGTCTTTGACTGGAGGACAGAAGGGTTTCCTCTAACAGCTAAAAAGGGGCCAGGAGCAGAAGTCAGTACTGATTAAAGCTGTGTTGCAAACTTCTGTGGCTCTAGTCCCTCGGACATGGACTTCATTTATGAGACATTTCCTTTACTGGAAAGATGGAAGAAGTACACTCCCATACTTCTGCCTGGTGATTCATGTTATTTGCTATTTATAAATCTTATTTTGGTTCTATAAATAATGATAAAATTTTAACAAGAAAAGGTACCCTGAAACAAAAATGTAACGAAGGCAAACAACCAAGGAAAGGATAATTGAATTTTTCTCAGGCTATGCTAATCCGTGGACTATAAATGCTATCTAGTTACACTTGAATACTGTTAATTTGCATGTAGCTGGGAGCACTGGCATGAACTACTAACATACTAGATCATGACTCCTGACATTAAGTGCTCCTTCAGAGATCTAGCATTTCATACTGGAATTAGTTGACTTGCCGTACTGAGGCACATAAAACTACATTTTTTCTACAACAATGAATCAGAGTAATCATAGAATGGTTTGGGTTGGAAGGGAATTCCAAAGGTCACACAATCCAACCCCCCTGAAGCCATCAGGGATAGCTGGAGGAGCTAAGGTCATCAGTGGACTTGTGCATGTGGAACTAACGCTAGCCATGATACTTCAGGGAGGGAACTCTGTGCATGTGGGCCAGTGAGTGGATGAGAAGACAGGGCATAGGTGACCAGGTGCACCAGTGGGTGTAGGAGCTCCCACATGGCTGAGCGTGCCAGCCTGGGTGCTATGGCCTTGCAGGATGTGCTGTCATGGGAACTGTGCTCCTGCACAGACTGAGACCAGGGTCAGGAGTTGAGGCAAATTTCCACTTGCCCTTCTCACTGCTCTTAAAGTGTTGCCCAAGTGCTGGAACAGTCACAGAAGGATGTGGAGCAGCCAAACACATGGGTGAGGCCTTCTGAGCCATATAGTTTATCAAAAATCATGTGTGCAAGTATTTGATCAAATGTTTCAAGTAAGCAGAAGCTAACTACAAGCTATATATGCAATAGCTGTTTATGCCTTGCTAGCTGAAAATAATCATTCAGACATTGGTATTCAGACAGCAAAGTGCTTGTCAAGATCAAAATGCTAATCACTGCTTGCTGAGAAATTCAGTTGCTCGCAGCTGTAGTGAAAGCAACATGTAGCTAGAAGCAGCTGCAGCATATTACCACTACCTAGCCTTAGCTGAAGCAGAATTCCTTTGCAAGTCTATCAGCAAATGGTTACCAGTGAGTCCTGGTAAACTTACAGATCTTGTGACTACAGGGCTTGCTTCAAACATAACAAAGTATCAGAAGGCTCTTAATTCCTCAATCAGAATGCCACCTTTTCAGGCAGAAAAATAAATTCATTCTCTGGGGTTCCTACTCTCTTTGAACAAAGGATTTGCTCATTGAATCCAGTAAGTTGTGTTATTCAATTACATTAACGCACTACAGTAAGTTACACATAGGTAAATTCTCACATCTGTTAGGTAAATTCTCACATCTGTTTTTCTTACTAATACCATTTCAGTAAAAGAGATACACTGCATTCCTTTCAGTTGGTGAGTACTTTATTTTGTTGACACTTTTTGAAAAGGAGCAAAGTTGAAGGATGAAATTAATAAGAAATATGATTAAAGAACGAGCCTGGACACAACCACTATTTTAGAGTTAGCCTGAAATCAGATTTATGTGTAAAGATCCTTGCATCAGCCCCAGAGGCTTTAATCAACTTCCACACCATCACTAGAATCTACTCACAGAGACTTGGTTTCAGAATAGGCACCTAGACCACCAGTGCATTCTACAAACAAAACTGCTACATACAGCCTTTGAACTACCATGCACACTGTAGCTAGAACTGGGTTTCTGAATGTTGCTACGCAACTACAGATTAGCCTCTCAACACGCTGCACCATTCTATCCTAATACTGACAATCCAGAGAAACTAGCTTTATGCCACAAAAATATAGTAAGAGCCTTTTAATTAAGGGGGGAAGCCTTTACAAGATACCATTTGCTAATGTAAAAAAAAAATATTTAACAAAAGACCAAATCTCATCAGTGAGCTAACTAGATCTACCAGAGATACTACTTCCACCACCCTTTCCTCCAAGAAGTTCAGCAGCTGGCTGTGAGAATTGTAAGGCTGCTATGTTAATCCTCTAACCACAGGGAAGAGCCTTTCCATGTTTGGAAGCACATCATAAAAACAGTATCCCCAGAAAACAATCTTGTACTGAGAAGCCTTTTAAAAACAAAGGAACAAACCCCAAAAACCTGTGTAGAAAGATTCTTTCTAGACCAATCTCTGTCTCTACCTCAGGGATGCAATGATAATGCTTAGTTTGGTCCTAGCTTCTCAGGCACAGTGTCTTCACTCTTTATGTTTAATCCTCTTAATCTTCTACTATTTCAATTTACTTTCATCTTCTCCTGTTATCCTCTTTTCTTGTAATGCATCTGATTCCAAGACTATGTCCATCAAACTACAATCTCTTAGTCTGATGATTCAGCTCACTGAGTTTTCGATGATCCTTAAGTGAAATAGCAATAACACGGGATATACTACAAATGTTTCTAACATGTCTGTGTTCCTTCATATCTTGGGAGCATTTCACATTGGATTATAACATACTGTTGTTATGACAGTAATTGGTGTGTAGAGGGATGGCAGACTACTGATAGCTACAGAGAAAACCAAGTCTGAAAATACAAACATTTCTATTCTTGCAAGATTAAAACAGCACTGACATCACAACCACTTAAGTGGTAGATACGAGACTTTGAAGTCCAAAGTTCAATTTCAGACTCTACATATCATCTTGGTGACTTCAACAAGTCACTCCCCTTCTGTTTCTTGCCATTTGTGAAGTGAGGATAATCACAGCCCTTTAAGATCTATGGGGGGATATTACTACATCAGAGCTATGGGATACAATAACAATTACCATTATTAATACCACAGAAGTCAGAATTAACCTCTATCATCCAACTTCTGCTACCAACCAAAAAGTATACAAGGAACTACTGATAAGCATTTGCCAACATTATGCCCCTGTATTTCTTGACAGTCTTATATGCACAAGATCAGAGTAACCAAGAACACATCTGATGATAGTTATTAATCATTTTTGTTGCTGTTTCTTCTCTTCTTCTGCCTTTTTTTTTCTTGTCATTGCTTTTATTCCTCCCCCCCCCCCCATTCTCATTTGAAATACTAAGTGTGATGGCTTTGTATATGTAAACCACTTAATTCCCAGGAATATTCTATTCACCTACTTGGTTGCTTAATATCTAGGGCTGTTGTTTTAATTAATGGAAAAGCTTGCTTTAAGCTGCCCAGTTACGCTAGCCGACAGATTTTATATCATGCTTATTAATTCTTGACAACAAATAGCTTCTTTGGAACTGCTTTTATCAAAAGATTCTAGAAGGTCTGTAAATGCACTTAAGACAAATACTGAAGGCAGTTCCACCTTTCATGAAGAGAAAAAAATAAAGTAAAAATAGTAAAATTAACTATTTTCTGGGGGTTTTTTTGTTTGTTTTGGTTTTTTTTTTTGATGTTTGTGTTGGTTTTTTTAATTCTAAAATTGTAAGAACATGCTGCATTAAATGTGGAAAAAAACTAATTAAAATAATTCTGTTCCTAAAAGCAGAACCTGCCAAACTTTTACTTCAAGGCTATGGTACTGTTTGTCTGCCCACTGCCTCTCCCTTTCCAAACATTAAAACCAGGAGAAAATGATGGGACTGAGACACGGTAGCCTGGACATTCAGGCTGTTTGTATTTCTTTGATATAACTCTGCAGCTACAGCTATTAACAAAACCTACACCTCTGTGAGCACAGACTCAAGAATTCAAGTGCACATTTTGAGTAGTTCTTAATATACAAGTTCCAGTGAACTCAGTTCAGTAACAGCATTCAGAGGTACTCTTCTGTCCCAATACTCTATGTTTAATTACCATTTTATGTACTACATTCCACCAATCTATTTAAAGGCTTCACACCTGCAAAGAACTTTAAGAGAAATTTTATATGAAAGTCTCTAAATATTGGGTTCCTAACTTCATTAAAATTTGAACAGAATTTTATCATTATAAATTTCATACATTAAAGTTATTCTCATAGAAGTATTATAGTATCAAATATTCCATCACTAATTTTCAACATTGGTTTCAGAAGAGTCTTATCTTCGTACATCTCAGAAGAAATTTCAGTTAATCACTACATAAATTTAGCAATATACAACAATTAGATGCTTTATGTTTTTCCCAAGGGGTTTCACTGACCCTATCATTTCTTGAGCACTGTATTTTTCAAAGGGATCCCACAATGAAATAAGTCATAATGTGTCAAAGGAAGTCCAAATATTGGCTATTATGCCCATAAAGTATGTGTCTAGTAAGTATGACTGAAATCAAGATCATTTTAATGCAACTTCTGTGGATAATACCGAGTATATTCTCAATATCAGTATTGTATTTTATTGGGCATTGCACATAAAACTCAGGACTCAGACTAACATATTATTCTGACAACAAGCAATATTTTTGAATAATCAGATCCTAAGCACCATTCTGAGCTGACCGAAGAGTAATAAGTTGCAGCAGAATTGCTCTGTGTTGAATACTACAAAATTTGTAACTCATTCTGTGAAGGTGAAATCTTTTGGTTTCCATCTCCTGGTTACACAGAGATGCATTGATTTTATTATTATTATTTTTTAAATTTTAAGTTAGCATTGATTTAGAATAGTGAAAATTCTTATGACAAAGCCAACAAGCAATTCCAACAAATGGGTTCTAAACTAAACAGAAATGGAACTTTTGATGCTGTGTACAGTTTCAGACTGTGCAAGCCACCACTTAAACCTCAATTCCAGGCAACGAGTGACTTTAGCACTGAAGATTTCCCAAATGTTCTTGCAAAGCAAGAAGACAGAGTTTACCTACAAACTTGAACCCAACTCACAAGTAGCAGTACTATTCACAGACACGAGGACATCAGAGCCATAGGCTTGACGAGAGCCTACCTAAGAATCAATGGTTGCCTTCTGTCCTGTCAGCCAATTAAGATGTATGATGCTGAATCTACTTTTAAGGAATAGCATACGATTTGCAACTATCATCTTGAAATTATAGACAAAATTCTTCCCTGCATCCAAGCCACTAGTGTCAAGGACGATCAAAGACAGCACTCGGAAGGATAAAAAGAACCCTCAGATGGCTGACAAATACTTCTTTCTCTAAATATTTTGCTGCTTAAACATCAGTAAAAAATGCTTGAGGCTTTGAAACCAGTCTTTTTTTTTTTAAAGCATCCTTTTTGCATGATTGACTCACACAATGTAAATTCTCTTCCAAAGAAATACAAGGAGACAGGACCCTGTTATACACAGCTGAAAGGTGAAGTATAAACAATCTTATCTTTTGTAGTATAAGAAAATTTTGTTCACATCTATTTGCCAGTTCTGCATGTTTTAAGCATACACAAAGCATGTTAAAGTGTATAGAAAAGACAAGTGTAAGGCTATCATCAGCTAGTGACCCTAAAAGACTGAAATACAACATCCTGCAAAGGGTAGACATTCTTTCATATACTTACCACTTTTCAAGTATGCCTTTACAGCTCACTCAATGAAAAGTACTTGAAGAAAGTTACAGCTATAGAAAAACAAGGCAGTGGTAGCAATTTTCAGAATCCAGGAATTTGTAACTTAGACTTTTAATGAAGGCAAAACTATTTGCTTTTGTTGCAAGGTTAGAAAATCAAGGAAAATTAAACTTTCCCTGCAAATAAAAGGAAATGCCAGTAGATAAGTGAAATACTGCTTTGTATTATTCACATGTACATGTCACAATGTGTTTAACATCCACACTGGAAGAGGATTCTATTATGGCTTCTAGCTGTATGAAGAGAAACACAGGTGTCATCTTCCCATTCACCACCATAGCAATTGTTTTCACAGGCCATGTCCATCCACGGGGACAAATATTGTTGGTGATTACTGTAGGCCCTCAGAACCTATTCCCAGCCTTCTGCTACATTGGCAAAACCCTTGCAGAATGAGCCTGTGGGGGATTCTCAGTTGATAACCCCACACTAACATAATTCTTTGCCCCTCATTTCTCCTTCCATTTATTATTGCATGCCTCAACCCAATTCACTTCAACTTCCTCCATGAATTATGCTTAAAAATGTCATCTATCTTCCAACAAAAGTAAAAAAAACAACTTATTGACTACAGTGATAGCTTTGCAAGAAAGTCAAAGAAAAACACACATTTCATTGAAAAACTTTCATCAGATTGCAATTTTTCATTCAGAAGTACTTTATAGCCATAAGCAGCAGAGTACCCATGGAAACACAGGCAGATGATACTTCAGACAAAATAGCTGTGAAAACACATAAAGAGCAACATTATCAAGAACCACAATGAAATCGCTATACTGAAAGATGCACTTGATCAGTCTAGAATTCAGAATGTCACATTCAGTTCTCCTGGCATGGCACAAGCTTTCTCTGTAGTTTTCCAGAAATAATCTGACACCAGGTTTTTAAGCTGTTGCTTTAAACATTTTTATGTTTGAATATATGAATAATGTACCTCAGAATGTGGTTGATATCAAGATTCCAATGTCTAGTATGTCTTTTCCCAATTCCATAATTTGGAAAATTTGAACAAAAGTCTATCTTTACGTATTGTACTATGATAGTATATAGCACTGAACTACTTGGGGTAAGATTTTATTTAACCAAACATTAGCCAAAAAAAAAAAAAAAAAAAAAAAAAAGGCAAACGAAACAGTGCTGTTATATTTCAGTGCCAGCATACATAGTGATAGTTGCTGTGAACAGAGCCAAACTGATGAATATATTGCATCATGCACGACTTTTCGCCTAACCTCCCTGGAGAACACTTCAGATTTTCAAGAGCTTGAGACAAATGCGGCTTGAAGGAGGGTCAAACTGGTCCTCTGGTGGGGAGATTCACTGCTCTTTCTCAAAGGACCCAATCTAAAAACTATATAAAGGACAGTGCATTATCACCTTGAAGTGACTCCTAGCTTTTTATACCCAAAATATGAAAAGAGGTCATCCTGCAAGGTGTTGAAGATACAGTTTCAACATTTTCCTATATGTAATCCAGGTTTCCTTGCTATCAACACAGGCACAACTGTTAAACCTGCTTAGATGCAACACCAGTGGCCTTTAGTTGGATATACTTGCCAATGATGACCTGAAATACTTTTTAGCTCTGGAGATGTACTATTCTGTATCACTGTCTTTATTTACATCACACTGTCACATATCCCACATTTACCATCAAGTCCTCTTTATCAGAAACAGTACCATATGTCTCTCAGAGGCAAGCCATTAATTTAAACACATTATAATTGCAAGTATATTCACATGCCCATTAGATGACTAGTATGTTCCTCAAGACAGTGACTCTGCAATTATGTGACTGCATGCAAGCTAGTTATGTTATTTACAACTTCTGATTCTTCATCAGATGCCAAACAAAACTACAAATAACTGTGGCAATGTTCTGCTTTCATAACATTCTCACTGGTAAAAAAAACCTCCTGGAGTAAATAAAGATCACTCTAACAAAGCAAGTTCTACTTAAACATTCAAGACAGCTACCCTGAAAATGAGAACAAGTCAGTGTGAGCTGCTGGTCTTCCTTCGTGTGCTATTAGGCAGCCACTGAAAGCCAAGTCAGATTTAATGCAACATCAGTTAAATGCAAAAAACCAGACCAACAGGGAATGAAGGAGAATGAGTTCCTATTGCAGCACAGTGATTTGAACTCGTTAGCAATAATACATGGGTGCACATTATATTCAATATTAATTGCATTTTTATGCATTTACAAGCACCTATTTAGACAAGAGAGAAACAGGGATCCTGGACTGAATTCAATGAGATTTCCCAACATGAATCCTCTTCTCCTATGTGATTACAACAGGAATTAACTTATCTATGAATTATCTTACAAATACCACGCTTTAAACTAGCAAATTATTTACAAGACATTTTAAATTATGAATATAAACATTTCTTCTACTTTCATTTGTCATCTATTTTTACTGTAACTTTTCCAGACTGCTGCCATTTGCTATGTGGAATAAATATTAATATACAAAGAGATGTACACAGGCTTTCCTGTACATGAACAGACACACACGTGTGACTGCATGCACATACACAAATGTGGGGGAAATTATTTCTTTTTCTCTTGAGAAAATGGATAGGATTTTTTGTATTTTTCCAACTGGCACTGATTGGAGCATAGAAAAAGAAATAACATCACTGGCAGTCTATCTGATAGAACTATGCCAAACATGGATATGAGCAGGATGAACTCCATGTGCTTCTCACCTTATGACAATATTTATATATGATTTTTTCACAAGCTTTATTTTTGTCCCTGCCATTCCATGTAAAATTCACATTTACTCGTGTGTTTGAACATACCACTGCAATAAAGACAGTATCTGAAAATTCTGAGTAGAATTACTGCTCTGCATTGATATTTGCTCATGTTAGATTGTGCCAATGTTATGGAATGCTGAATATATTTACTGTGACAAGTGATCTAGTCACAAAGCTAAATCTCTAGGGAATGATGATTTTGCCCATCTGTCCAGAACTAGAAACTAGACTGCATGCTTATGCCACAGCATTTCATTTTCTATGTGTTAGTTTGAGCATGTAAAAGGTGAATATCACACGCCACAGAGAATAAAAAAAACCACAAACAAAAAACCAAAAAAAACCCACAAACCACAAAACCAAAAACAACTACCTGGGATACTGTTCAGAGTCACAGATATAGAAAACACACAAAGTCACAGGCAAGAAAAGTCACAGATAAAGAAAATGCACAAAATAGCTGCAATAATGACATACTACTCTGGTCATCGTGTATTGACAGAGCTGTTCAATATACTGCATACAGTAAGTGAAAAGAGTTAATGAGGAAACTGAATAATAAATTTCGGTTTAAACACAATTGGTTTATTGTTCTAAAAACCAAAAAGGTAGCTTCTTTTACTGCAATCAATATTGACAGATGTATATTTCAGCTGGAACTCAATGCAAGTTGACAAAAGTTCTGTTTCTGAATATTCTGATTATTTCCAGATAGAACATTTGAGGTAACTTTGCCTGATTAATCAGTAAACATCTAACAAGTTCAAAAAAATGTAATTTTTACTTTTGCAGACACATGTTCCTGTTCATCAGCCAGGGCCTCGGCCTCTGCACCCAGCTCTGGTATGGCTTGGGATGAGTGCACCCTCAAAACAGTATCAGCCCTCCCACATACCCCTAGGTCTCAGTACAATTCTGTTTGGGGTGGTGTGAAAAGTGTTAGATCAACAGGTGGATCTAATGATCCTGAACAGAAGTGATTCTGTGGAAGGAAAGGACCTTGATCTAGCTGTCATGGGAAAACATACGAAAGGAGGGGAAAAAAAAAAAAGCTCTTGCAAGCTGTCTGAACCCCAATTCCAAACAAATGGTTAAATTATGAGATACTATGAGCAAGGTTAAAACTTGACAGGATAATTTGCAGAGCACACAATAATGTTCTTGAGATAAGGAATTAAAAACCCCCAAACCTGTTGCAAGTAGACTAACTGTTGCATGCTTGGCACTTAACATATGTAACCTTAGAGTCACACACATTAAAATTCAAACAATGAGGTTTGCAAAATATCTGAGGCCTTAAACATTCTACAGTCTTTCTGAGGTCTCACTGGGGACATATACCCTTGGTATCAAGGTTATGAACATACTGCTAATAGAACAAAACAGGATTATCTTGCTCATTCTCTTCCCATCAGACAAATATACACAGGGGTATATATGTAATCCTTGCAACTGTCTGGCTCCTGTATCAGCTAATTTAACCTTCCCTACATCTCAAACATTACCTGGCAGCAAGGAAAGTAACAGATCTGTCTGGCATTTTTGTTTTCATCTCTGTACATCTAAAATAACTTTTCATATTCCTAAACTAGAAAAAAATAGAATATTATTCTGCAAATACATGTCCATTAGTATTTTATTGTGAAGATAAATACTGAATCCTCTAACAGACCAAAAGTGCTTCAAGTAATTCAATTTTGAAGAAGGTCTTAATAATATATGTAGGAGCATTTTACCTGTAGTACCAGTAATATTGATCTCACACCATTAAGGTTTGCAGCATTTTTAAAACCCATTACCTTCCTGCATATTAGCTCTCACTAGCAGAAAGGACATCACTTGTGCTGTTAACTTCTGGCAGACATCAACACAAAAAGGTAATTCTACCTGCTAGAGTGTCTGCCTGACTGCTTGATAATGTCAATCAATAAGCCAAATCGCTTTCTTACAGTTATCATAACACAAGATGTCTGTTACAAATTGAAATATAAAAGGTGCATTTCTGTATTCAAAATACTAATGAGCTTTAAAATACTTACCCATACATTTACTCACATATCCTTCATGAATACCTGTAGATACACTACTAATGCACTACTTTTTATACCTTATTTATAGCAGTAGCAGGATAACACCAGAATGGATTTACAACACTGATGGCCAGTGTATACAGCAGGGTCATCACAGACACTACTGAATCATAAAAGAAAGCCCTGGCAGGTTTAAGATAAAGCTAGCACTTGATTATGATTAATTATTTATTAAGTGTTCCTGTTGAACCATTAGGGAAATCCTTCATCCTTCCTTCACCATCCATTCAACTCAAGAAAACATTATGTGCCTATTTTAAAACATAGAGCAAAAGAAAGCACCATTTTCAGAACAACAAAAATAATGGAAGTAAACACGAGGGTACCAGCTAGGGACAAGTCTGTATTAGAAATCTGAAAGGGTTGGGATTTTCATCAGCAATATCAAAATTGTTCAGAACAACGTATCCTGTAGAAGGTTATAATTAGATCACCAAAGGGATTGAGTGGGAGTAAAGGTATTGAGAACCTACATGTAAAAAGTAAGTTTTAGAGGCATTGCTGTACCTCCACTATCATAGTTTTTCCTCTGAATTCTTACGATTTTCAAGAAATGCAGTAAGAAAAGCAGGTCCATCTTAGCTCTCAAAATTAGAAGATGGCTAGGCTGACCTAGGGGAAAGTGTCTCTGCCCCTGGCAGCGCGGGTGCAACTAGATGATCCTTGAGGTCCCTCCCAATACTAACAATTCTGTGGATATTCAGTATTGCTTATACCATGGAATTTTGTGCCCTGCCTACCCATTCTTCAAAAGCATTCCTGTTCTGCTCTACCAGCTCGCTAGTGAAATCCGAGCTGTGCAGGCGGTTCCCTAAAGCTGTCAAAACTTCTAAGAAACTCAGTTCCACTATCAATTTGCCTGGGTGTGCAACTGAAATACAACCAATTCAACTGTGAAACATGATTCCAGGTTCACAAAACATCTGTTGCACTAGCTATGGAGCCCAGAGTGGTTTGGACATGCTCAGGTCAAGCCTTTTATCAAAAGTTGGTGTTAACAGAGATATTTAATCAAAAAGATACATGGAATTTACTCTAATACAGAAGATGGTTTTGAAAGTGAATTGGTAATTTGTTATTCATCAAAGATAAAACCTAGTTTTAAATAGGATGCAAATTTCCCTAACTATAGTAAAACTGACACACCTCAAAACCACAGTAGGAAAATTTCAAGCTGTGCTGGGATAGGGTATACCCAATTCCACTAAGAACTGAAATACCTTTAAAGTGAACAGGCAGGTAGCATACAATATCATGTTGCCTGAACCCACCACACTGTTATCACTTGCTAATGTAATTGTAGATAATTGTTTAAAAAAAATAAAAACAATGCCATTCATAATCTTCTAAGATCATAATCTAATCATTCATAATATTTCTAAGATTTTACATATATCAGTGATTTTATACATTCCATGTGGAGATTTCTAGGCACTCTATTCTTCAATTAGACCAGTCAAGCAGACAGTTTCACCTACCAACTTCCCAAGTGAAAAAAGCCCTGAAAATCCCCAAACTCTACAAATAGAATCAAACACAGCTGAGACAAATCTGCTCATCCATCTAAGACACTGAAGCTATGGAGACTTACCCCAAAATAAGAATATATAAGAATAGCTGCACATGTCTAATACATACACGTAGGTAGTGTTTGTATGGCAGGGCATTATACACATTATTCACACTATAGTTTTAACAAACATTCCATTTGAATCCAAAACAAACAGCTTAAGGAGTAAACTTCCATTATTAAAAATCACATATTAGCCCTATTTATTCTAAACTTTGAAGTCATATAATGAAGAATAATAACAAAA
>WAAF01021074.1:344415-466897 GCA_013400475.1 Tricholaema leucomelas
CAATCTTATTCTAAATAGACAGTTTCAGAAAACAACAGTTACTGATCACCTATTAATAAAATCCCTGCCTAACTGTTCTGCTGAAGGTACAGCATATGACCCCTGGGAAAGATTTTCCAGTCCAATTCATCAACCCATACTCAGCACATACCCAAGCAACACAAGGTCTTCAAAGAAATTAAAACAAACAAACAAAACAACAACAACAAAATCAGCTCTGAGTTCCTTACTGAAGGAACAGAAGTAATAAAAATATAAAAAGCTTTTGGTTTTCATCCATTATGTTCATGAGAAAAAAAAAAAAAATCACTGTTATTTCTGCTGCTTAGTCCAAACATAAGTATTTGTTTCCTCAGGGAAAAGGTATGTTCTTTCACAAGACTGGGAGTAACAAGAGATTAGGCTTTGTAGAGAACCTGATCTAAAGTCTTCTAACTGTTGATGAATGCTTCTGTAAGCTTCAATGATTTTCCATCATGTCAGCCCGTAATTAATATCACCTTCCATGAAAAAAAGATGTAGGTTACTAGACATGCTTAAGTATAAAAATCAAAGCTGACTTGCACCAAGGGGATTACTTGCTTCCATTCCCTCAGAGGTCAAAGGCATTTTCAGCTTTAGCAACAAGGTGCTCTGATTATCTAGTTTGTTAAATGCATAAGGGATTTTTTTTTTTTTTNCTAATACATACACGTAGGTAGTGTTTGTATGGCAGGGCATTATACACATTATTCACACTATAGTTTTAACAAACATTCCATTTGAATCCAAAACAAACAGCTTAAGGAGTAAACTTCCATTATTAAAAATCACATATTAGCCCTATTTATTCTAAACTTTGAAGTCATATAATGAAGAATAATAACAAAAATAATGAGGAGGATTCTTGGGTAGAGTAAACCGAAGACTTCAGACAACCGTAGTTCCTTATAAATTCACTTACAAACATTGCCACATATGCACATCAACGCATTATCAATGTCTTTAAAATATGTAAACTTTCAAAACTGGAATGATATATATATATATATATATATATATGAGAGANATTTCTGGCATCTAATTTACACAGTAAGATGCTTGTGTTTTGAATTTCTGAATTGCTTCCGTGAGAGGTAGACTTTGATAAGTTTTTAATTAAACTGATAATATCACTTTAAAAGCTACAACACCTAGAGTATAAAGGACACAAGTAACAACAGAATTTATAAGGCTTGGCAGCTTTATAAAGCTTGCTTGCTTTGTGGAAGAAACTGCTTTTGTGAAAATGTATATTTGCCATCTGATTGCTTCTGAGGAACATTTAGAGAAGGTGAGCCACCTCTGGCTTTGGGAAGCATTGTGTGTTAGTGTTCCAACAATACCATTCTGTTCTGTATTTCAAAACAGGAGGGCTGTAAACCTTTCCTACTGAATTTAATAGCTCTGCATTTCATGCTCTCTGCTCCTCTCTGTGAGCTTTGCCTGTGTGTTAGGTCCTATGCTATAAAATGACATTTCTACTTAATTACATTGTACTTGCAGTTTAACTACTACAATTACTTAGAATATATTGCTAACATCATAAGAGAAGGCCACCTTTTAAAAAAAAAAGGGTTCTAATCTGACTCACAAACACCAAAATTAGGCAGTACATCACCTGTTGAATGTTTTATGTGCAACCAAGGAAGGAAGCAACCAAATTCTTTTCAAAGACACAAATTGCCTGTAAATGAGGATAAAGGATCAGTAGAAGCTGAACATTCAAAAGTTTTGAAGACCTCTGGAAAAATCAGCATGCAACTAGGAAGGCAAAAAACTGGTGAGACTCTGGCAAGTCTACCTACATGGAAAGTGACTAAATTTAACAGTAGACCAGTACTGTATGGGAAAGAATATCAATCTCAGTTTGTAAAATCCTAGTGTAAAGTAGGTGTACCCATCTTCATAACAAAGCTTTCTGTGTTTTCCCCATTTCCAGACATGATTTTGTTGTTAATTTTTGTTAGTTTGTTTCACTTTGGGTGGAGTTTTTTTTGGTCAAAATGTTTATTTGTTTATTTCTGTGATACATATAATAAATAATGTGAAACCTTTAATTTACTCTTGTTTTAATTTTATTTATCTGTTTTCAGTAACAAACCTTGTTTGAATTACAAAGAATGACCAAGTGGAGAGTTCTCAAAGACTGCTGCAATGAGATACTTGGCCAAAGTCTTTCAGCACTGGAGAAGTGAATTTTTCAAATAAACAAAACCAAACTAGTAAGCATCAAATATATTCAAAACAGGCAAGTTCTTTAACTATGTCCATAACTGTACTACAATGCAACAAGGCACACAAGGATATTGTGCTAGTTTGAGCCTAGCTGGGATATTTTAGTGAGAGGAATTAGATTATAGGCTGTGAAAAGGAAACAATGGTGAGGTCTACTTCACTCATAGGCTTGCTAACATGTACAGGAACAAGAACACATAGTTAACAGAGTTTGCTCTCTGGCTTTGGGCTGCATTTTTCTCTCTCTAACCTGCTGTCTGTGTGACTAATCCTTCTGCTTCCTAACCCCCCTGGCTGACTCTTCAAAATCACCTTGAACGCAAGGCAAAGTCTGGGATAAGGTAGATGGGTAAAAGGGAAGTGGAAGGGTGGTTGAGAGCCCCTCCTGGGGACTCTGGTTTCTGGGAGGGCTGTTGTGTTTCTGTATTACTTTTTAACTTGTATATTTCTGTACATAACTGTATATATTGTAAATTCCTGCTTGTATATTGTGCTAAGCTGTAAATATAGCACCGTTCTTTAATTTCCAGATCAGCTGAGTCTAGTCTGGGTGATTTTCAGAAAGTGGGGGGGAGGCAAGTGACACCCAAACCATCACAGATATGATGACCCTCATAGAAAACCAGGAAAACGTCATAAGCTGTTTAACATCACATGAGAATCTGACTATCACTGACATTCCAGTCAGTGGAACGTGCTATGTCTTCACTGGCAGCCTTGAAGAGACCCTAAGTAGGCATAAATTTGGCTGAAGGTTGGTCTGTCTGCATATCATGGGAATTTTAAGGGACTACCCAAAATACCTCATTTCTGTGCTATTCCTCACATGTGGCAATAAAATTACCAGTGATCACAGTTACTGCTTATTTGTGATGACTTCATTTTGCAAACCCAAACAATATACTTATTGTAGATATTCATCCATCCATTCTTACCTTCCCATACATGAGACGCAAAAGATGGTACCACCCTAAATAGAGGGAAAACCCCCACCCCAAAGGGAAACAGGAGACTGGCTCTGTTCCAACTCCCCTCAAAATCCAGTAATTCCTTTGCAGAAAGCTCTTTGTTATATTGAAATTTAATGATGTGTAAGACCACACTTGTCAGAAATCTATTGAATAAAGTTGAAAGTAAGAACCTGCCTCCATAATCCAAGCTGTATTAGGACTGTGCTGAGTCCCAAAGGGGATAATTAGGTTTGCAAGCCTAATCATCCATTGTAATAGAACAGCCTTTGTTCTCACTAAGCAGGCCTTGTTCCAGTTCACGATCTGAGATATGGGAATATCTGATGTCAATAATCAATTGACCTAAAGAAAACATTCTGCACTTCAAGAACTTCTGATTTTCTGAAAACAAGAGTGTTCTTTTCCTTTCCCCCTGTACCAAATACAGATATCTGTGAAGAACATTTAAGACTGGTTGCTTGAATCCAAATGATTTCAATGCATCACACAACCAATTACAGATATAAAGTATAGATCACACAGACTTTCCTTATGCTATATGTAAATAGAATGTAATATGGCTAGTCTGCTGTAAAATTTCATTTAAACTGTAAGTTCTAGTCTACAGCTCTCAGGTGTAAAAAACTGAACAGGTGCACAAACATTTATGCTACCACCCTTGATACCTCTCAGTCTGACCAGGTTTAGTTTGAAATCTAGTGAAAACCAGGAAAACATTTTAATTAAACGCAAGATTTCTCTCTTGGTGCAGACTCCCATACTTCTGCAGCAGAACATCTGCTGGACAAAAACTCGTGCATATGCACTTTGCTTGATGCAAATGATTTGCTACACAAATTATCTGTACATAAGCATTAAGTCCAACACGTCCCATGCATTTCATTTTGCAACATGTGTGCAACAGATCTCACAAATTCAGAAAGGAAAGAGTTGTTGAGCTCCATCTAAAGATGTGAACTGGACTCCTGAATGCCTGTCTGTTGAGCTGGAAATATCGCTTACTGTGCAAACACATGAAAACTCCAGACACTCCTTGAACATCTGATCTCGAAGGAGACAACCAGCTGCTTGTACAATTCATTCATGGTACTGAGAGGAACAAGGATTTTTAAAATACTACATACTTTCTCATCTTTAAATTACACAAATCTTAACCCTCATGACAGCTGTTCCCTAAATAAACCAAATTATTTTAAAATTAATCTAAAAATCTACAGCAAGAAGTCCAAGCTGGATGACTGCTGCTCAAAAATATTTTATTTACATGTTTTCTCTATTTCTTCAAGTAGCTCACTGCTGTAAGAAACATACTGTATATTGATTTTACAGGAATTCTTTAAAAGTAATGTATTTGTGAAAGTTCTAATTTCTCCACCTTTTAAAATTTGAGGACACACCTATCTAGAAGTATTCTATCATACAAATTAAGATTGTAAACCAAATAAAAAGAGTATTTCCAATGCATTATATCACACTGAATTTTTTGCACCTGCACTGCAACAATAGGTTTTATGCTACAGACCTGAAAAGAGAGGAAGCCACATCTGATGTGCAGAGAAAGTCTTCAGAGAGCTCAAAAGCAATTACCTGAAATTTTGGATGTGTTTTATCCTTCTGCATTCTTAACAGAACTTCTTCTACCAACACACTGGTTTCAACACAGCTCAGGGATCATCAGATATCATGCTATCAAGAATCACTTCTAACCAGATCAGGTTTCACATTTTAAAAGAATCTTCTTTAAACGGTACTATAGTGGCAGCCATCATTATAGAAAAATCTCATTTTAATTTTAGGACACCAGAGAGCTGGTAGGTTTTATTTTGTATTAAAAGAACAAAGTCAGCACCCTCCTCTGTGTAGCAAAATGCATCAAGACAGATCTGCCTCTATGTTTTGGGTCTGTATCCTAGGCTTATTTTCCTGGCAAACTATCTTGAACCAAACTGATTTTCTTGCAACAAAATTCACAAAACAGAAATTGAGACCTCAGTCTAAAAACCACCACAAGAAGAAGAGAAATTTAGAAAGAGAATGTAGTTCACAGTGCAAATTCCACAGCTGATGCTGGAAATTGCATCATTAAGGTGCCTGGCTCTTAATTTTTAAATCTGCATCACCTGGCTCAATTTGTGTAGAAGTTTTAATTTTCTTAGCAAATTCAGAAAATCTTTGTGTCTTAATAAACAGAAGACATTTTCACTGACTACAAAGGTAAACAAACACATTTTAGTGCCTATCACAAGCAATTACAGAAGCCATTATGTGTTTTTTTTAAGATGCCTCTTGCCTACTATGCTATTATAGACTAGTAACACTGAGAGTTGGTTGGAACAAGTAACTGTTACTATACATTATCAAATCAAACCCAGAGTAATCCACAAAAGTGTTTTAAAATCCCCTCTTGCTTCTGAACAACTTGATAAACTCTGTAGCTCATTATTTCTCAGTGCAAGTAATAATTCTGTACCCACGAGATCCTATCTTACTGATAGTAATTCCCAGCTCTTTGGTGAATGTGCACAGTTGGACTTCCTGTGCCAGAGCATTTACTTTATAACCTGGTTTCCTTCAGACAGAAAATTGCTTACAAGCCAGAATGAGTCACAACATGTTCAGAAATTACACAAGAGGGAACCAGTAATCCCACTCCATGCTACACAACACATTTCCCCTGCACCTTAAACAGGAGGACAGTGAAGTGTAGGATCAAAACCACACACACACACGAAGTAATTGATACATGTAAATTGTGCAGTCACTAAGTCAGATTCTCTTGCTATAACATATCACATCCTTAGAATAATTTACCCAAATCATGTCAATGAGAGAATTCACAGAATCATTAAAGTAAACTTTCCTCACAATTGATAAAGACCAGGCTGCTCAACTGAGGAACTCTATAAAGAACAGCCACACCCATACCACAGACAGCAAACAAAAGCTTTGTTTCTCAGACAATTTCATATACATCAACTTCAAGACCGGGGTAGCCATCAAGTCTCTTCTTCTATTATCTTCTCAATAGAAAAGATAAGCACAAACACCTACACTACTTTCAACAAACCAAGTAAGTCAGCTTATCCTTCATTGCTAGGAGCACAAACTGGCAATGTGCTCATGCAACATGGAATTTACAGTTTTATGTACTGAAATCCATTTTGAAACTAGGAGAGGTCAAACTAGCCAATATTTCCTAGCTGACAGTAGACTTGCTTATAAATGATACATATCAGCACACCTACCTTACTAATTCAGAAACCATGAAAACGCTTCCCCAAAAAAATGCAATTGTAACAGTGAAGTCCTCAAAATACACAGCATTTACTCAGTGAAAAGTTGACCATTCCTACCTCAATAACCTAAAAAGGTTATTACTTCTGCCAACATGGATGTTCCTCTCTTAAATCAGAACTCATTTTTCAAAGGGCCAACCAAGCAGCACAAGAGAATTTTTCAATACAGCATTCCTACCATCATCTCTCTCTAAATTTCAAAAGCCTCCTCCTCCCCATTTAACTAAATGCAATCAAAAAGCAATTTTTTTGTCAGAACATACCAGGGAGCTCACACTGCAGAAATGCAAAACATGCGAAACACATCCAAATAATTAACATAAAAAAATCCACAGGTTTTCCTATCCTTCATTCTAGAGCAAATATAGTGCATTTGGGCCACTAAATGCCCTCAGGTGAAAACTTCACTACAGGCTTAATTAAGGGCAAGCTGGGGAAACTGCACCTGCAAGAGTATCTATCAGAAAAAAGTCCCTCTTGACTCCACATTCTCTGTCTCAGACACCTTTTGAAGACGAACGGAAAAAGTAAAAATAATAGTTTGGGTACCAAAACTACTGGCTCAAGAGAAAGGGCAGTCAAGCCTCAAGACTAGTTTCAGACAACTGCAAAGCAACCATGACCGTAGCCTATTCCAGTTAATACATTAACAGCATTAATATTTCCTTACCTACTGTATCACTCCAGGCAAGGCTCCACTCCCTGGGCTGGCAATGCTGATTCAGTGGTTTCCTCAATTGCATCAAGCTTTGCCGGTTACCCTCTGGGTTCAGAGGGAGCTCCTCTTGAACCTAGCCTCCCTGAGTCTCCCTCTCTGCGTGGTAAGCTTCAATGGCACAGTTCCAACCACACCCTGCCGGCTTTTGAAGCTTCTGTTTCTTGAGCGTGCTGCTCAGCAGCTCCCTCTGCGGACCATCTCTCATTTCCTTCTGGAGGTTTCTGTCAGCAGTCACTTCAAAAGACAATCATCTAACACAGAACATAAGGGGAAAAAAAGGCAAACAAGTATTTGTCACATTCTTTTGCTTTTTTTGCTTTGATAAAGAGAAATCGTTCTGTTTCTTACATCTTACAGAAATGTTGTTGGGAAGAACACAAAGGAGATAAGAAAGCACAAGGGAAAATCAAGGAATGAGTTGTTCCCCGCCCCCCCCCCAAAAAAAAAAAACCACCAAAAAACAACCAAACACAAAAATTCCAAAACAGATCTGTTCCAATGACATTTCTTCAAAATAAAAAAAAAAAATAAAATCCAGCTTAAATATTTGAGATTACTCAGGTGGTAAGGCTTTGTAGCATATCTCTTGGATTTCTTCTCAGATTCACAACAGATGGGAACATTGCATACAAAACAGTGCTAAGTAACAGCGAATCCCCTAACATGTAGGAGCTCACCCCAGCTGCTTCCCATGTGGTAGAAGGAGACAAGCTATTAAAAAAATTATTTTGTTTCTTCTTTCCTCAATGCACACATTCTGCATCATCTGCTTAACCCCATATCTATTGCTTCATTAAAAAATACATATATATACAGTCTAGTACATAAGAGAAGAGTCATTAGAATACAGACATTCACTTTAACAGGTCCTAAGCTGGTGTCATTTGCATTTTTCCACATCTGGAGCTGTGCAAGCATGAACGATGCCTTTAGATTGACTCCTCATGGAAAACGTGGCAAGACTGATGAAAATTAAACCTCTGAGGCCAACCTGAAGCCTGTTCAGTGGTTAAACCTGCAAGCTGAGAGCAGCTCTGTTAGCTTGAGGATTCTGCTGAAGCACGTACAGTCACGTAGGCCCAGGTTATTTCCAATTCACATATACCTCTGCAAGGGATTCCTAATAATAATATAAACTACGAAATCCAGTATCCATTCCATCTACTGTTCAAGCTTACTTGAATATATTACTATGATTAATTCAATATTCTGTGTTCTTGAGACTACATGAAAAAGAACCTTGTTCTGGCACTTGTACATAACATAGCCTTTGATCCATGTATTTTTCTAATACTAATAATTTTCCTTTCTCTTTCACTGAAAAAGAAAATAAAATGTAATGAAGCAAATTTTTATTTCCGTAAAATAAATGCTAAGACTGACCCACTGGAAAAGTGTCACCTGTTAAACACGAGGAAGGTATATACAGAGCTGTTAACATCTGGGACATGTATCTTGGGGAAAAAACAAACCAAAACAAAACAGGCAGGATTTTTATGAGAAGTTAGAAATGAGCCCAAATTCACAACTGATTCTCTAAGAAGGGGTATGCCTCACTTCCCTAGCATAAAATATATATATATTGGGAGTTACTCAGCATTGAAATATTTAATACTGTTGAATGGAAAAGAGAAAAATACTGCTTTAAAGTATTTCAACTTCTATAACAGTTTTTCTTTCTTACTCTATTTTAAAATGAAAGAGGTATTTCAATGATTTAATAAGCAGAAAAATCTAATAGCAAACAGAAGTCTCTGTTTCAATTATTTTTCATAAAAATAAAGTTAGAGATTATCTTTTAAGGAGTAATAATAAAGAGAGTAGCCATGAATATGAAACAAAAATATATTCTTCCCTACCTCCTCCACCTAAAACATAACTATTTTAGACTATATTTGACAGTGTTTTAAAATAAAAAAGACATAATATGTATTAAGAACATGTTTACTTTGTAAATGCTGACTAACAAGGGGCACAGTCTGAATGTCTTGGTGCCACCACTCAGTGGTTACTTAAATTAATATCACCAATGAAGCTACAGTCATGAAGTCTTTTTCACCAGTAGTGAATGGTCTGAGCTCCAAGGTGGTCAGTTTTGCCCAAACTGTATATTCCTTAAATTGCCAACTGTAACACTAAAATAAGAAATGGTGTTATCCGTAAAGGATACAAAACAGGAAGCTGTTAGGAGAAGACTACTGAGGCTGTAGGAAGTTATGAAAAAACAATTGAATATTGAAGTGATTGTTTTTTTGCTAGGACCCCTGAATCTAACATTTTATCACTTTACCCCGCTTTAAATTAAACAGACAGCACAGCTCTGAAAAGGAGTCATTGAAAATGGTAAAACTGTGATGTCACAGATCTCAAACAAGGACAACAAACTGCATGGTTGGTAGAACCAGCTATGGAAATTCTAGAATGGGCAGAATTTTAATTATAAAATTGTTGCCTGGACAGAGGAACTCAATGTGCAAAAGCTTCTTTAAATTTTAAGGAATTTACCAGAATTCTAGCCAATACATGAGTTCTGGTAGCTAAAGATTAGCACTCACAACAAGGGGCACAGCTGCCTCTCTAAGTCCTTGAAACAGAAAACTCTTCTTCATCTTACATTAAACTCATCCATAAACATGAATTCAGTAGAGGCAGACTTGAAGTCCAGAATGGAGCTGCCAGAGAGCCCTATGCCTTGTAGTATACTGAACAATAGGGATTGCACCATCTGAACATGGCTTATGGGTTTGTACAAATCCACACACTCCGATTCACTTGGATGTTCCACAAAATGTTTAAGTATTCTTAAAATTGGAAGGTCCCATGAACTTTAACTTAGTGAAGCTTTGTCCAGAGAAATAAGCAATGCCTACATTTATGTGTTTGAGTTAAATTTCCTTTAGTCTAATAAGATGTAAAAATCACATTGAGAAAACCTGTCTCATTTCTTTTTGATGTGGTAAATGAAATACTCATTTTGAGGAAACATCTTTCTCATGTACACAGTCACTCTGTTAAGAGCAATGAGGACAAACAGCTAAATTTACTTCTTCAGGAAACCAACATATAAGTGCCTGGCAACAGTGAAATTATTCCCCAGGAATCACACTTAGAAAGGTGTCTGTGCTTTTCTCTCCACTACCTATCAAGGGGTCTCAAACTGAAGTGGGTGGGAAAGAAACCCAAATTTGGTGTATGGGTGAACCAAAACATCAAGAGATTCTACATTTGGGACTCTATAACCAATATACTCTTGGACACTAATTATCATCATAGAACCACAGAATTCCCTGAGTTGGAAGGAACCTTCAGGATCAACTAATTCCAACTTCCCTGCCATGGGTAGGGACAATTCCCACTAGACCAGGTTGCTCAAGGGCTTATGTAGCTTGGTCTGAAACACTCCCAGGGGGAGCAGCTTCACAACCTGTTCCAGTGTCTCACCACCCTCACAGTAAAGAACTTCTTCCTCATGTCCAACCAAAAAAAAATTAGGATCTGGGGATTTAAGCACTAACACTCTCTTCAGCTTAAGTGCTTCCTTTTATAACTGAAAAAAAAAAGAATTAACAAACTTTGTATCTTTTTTTCCCTTTGGGAAGAGTTTCCTGGTAGCTACGCCATGATGTGACACCCACAGGATTTTGCACCCGGCAGGCACAGGCCAAGCTGCAGCACAGGCACCTGTCCTTTGGAGACAGCCACCAGCCTGTGACTGAGTTTGGAAAAGGAGGGAACAGACACAGCAGCAGGATGTGGTCACGACAAGGAAACTAAAAACTAAAACTACGGGAGTAGCGATTCTCACCTTTTTTTCCCCCGCTTTTTAAGAGCCACCTCCTCACAGCGTTATTCCGCCATTTCTGAGGGAGAGAAACTGTGCCTCAGCCAGGAAGCCAAACAAAATGGCGCTGGCTGACTGCCCGCAAAGGCCCTTGGGAAAGCGGAACTCTCAGCACCTGCACGGCAAGCGCCACCTACAGCTGCTGTCCTTCCAGCGTCGTCCTCTGCTTGCCTGCGCCTCAGGAGTGCTGCCCGTGCCCTCTCCTCAGCCTCTTGCCCCAGTGGCAGCTGGAGGCTGTGGGGTCAGTTCCCGCCTTTGCAGCACTGTTCCCGCCTTTGTGGCATTGTTCCTGTCACCATTGCCACTGGTCAGGGGAGAGCAGTGGCCAGTGCCACTTATTGCCATGCCTGACTCCTCTACATCCCCGAGGGTGAGGCAAGTTGCGCCGGGGGAAGTATAGGCTGGATATTAGGAGAAGGTTCTTCACAGAGAGAGTGATTGGCATTGGAATGGGCTGCCCAGGGAGGTGGTGGAGTCACCGTCTCTGGGGGTGTTCAAGAAAAGACTGGATGGGGCACTTAGTGCTGTGGTCTAGAGGACTGGACAGGGCTGGGTGCTAGCTTGGACTGGATGATCTTGGAGTTCTCTTCCAACCTGGTTGATTCTATGATTCTAAGGAAAAGGCTATAAGGATTTATAGGGACGGACAGATATAAGCCCCCTGGTAAAGCTGTTCTGCAGGAAAGGGAGGATATGGAACAAGGGCAGCTGTTGTCTCTCATCCATCTTGCATTCTGGTCAGCCTGTTACCCCTTCTGTGGGAACACAGAGCTAGAGCGAGGGGCAGAAGCCCAGCTGACATGGATTGCTTTTGCCTTTTTTCCTCTCCTTTGGCTTTTCTCCATGGAATTTCTGATTTAGGAAAAGTCTTACAAACGTTAAGATTTCTGTGATAGTTCCAGAACAGGAAAGGAAAAAAATATCCAGTTCATGTATAAGTTCTTTAAAAGAAAATATTGCCTTTTATCCCTCAAAATAGACAAAAGGGGAAGCCCACCTTAAGAGCTGCTTGGTAAAACTTTTCTCCTGTTTTGTCTCCCATTCTGCTCTCATCCCCAAAATAAGAGAGAAACAACCAAGCTGGAAAGCTTTTAACTTATGTAATTGAAACATGCTGAAACCAAAGCCAAATAGAAGTAGTTTCTGGGAGAGAACAATGTCTGAAAACTTTAATGATAGGTGACTATTTCTTCCCCTGAAGTAGGTTTCATTCTGCTGAAAGACAGACAGCAATGACAAGCGACCAATTCTCTTAAAGGCTTAAAACCATTACCTGAATCCGTAAGGAAAAAAAGAAGTTGAGGGAAGGATAAGTAGAGAAGCTAGAGGAAAACCAGCAGTCGTTAGCATTAAAGTACAGAGCATTTGAGAAGACTGTAATTACTTGGCCTCTAAGTGAATCTTACAGGGATTTCTAGGGCATTGGTCCTAGTTTGATATTTGCCCATTAGACATGAGTTCAGTAGACTGTAAAGAAAGGAAGCAGAGAGGCTGCCCAGCTGCTTTTTCTACTGGAACAGCAATAGTGGTTACAAAAGGTCAGTGCAGATTTGGCTGGAAACGTGGAATTTGTGCAACTAGAAGAATTTCAAACCTCAAATGAACTGAATGGTTCTTGTGAAATATGGCAGTGCAGGAGATATCATAAAGTAAGTGTTTGATCAGGCAACTTGCAGCTCAAGAATGAAGAAATGGCCAGACTACTTCTTGACTGCTACTCAGTACATAGAGGACCAGAAGGTAGACAGCTACTCTGAATTAAGTCAGTCTTCAGTAGGACAAGGGAGGTTATTCTTCCCCTGTACTCAGCACTGCTCAGGCCACACCTTGAGTACTGTGTCCAGTTCTGGGCTTCTCAATTCAAGAGAGATGTTGAGGTGCTGGAAGGTGTCCAGAGATGGGCAATGAAGCTGGTGAGAAGCCTGGAGCACAGCCCTGGGAGGAGAGGCTGAGGGAGCCGGGGTGTGCAGCCTGCAGAAGAGGAGGCTCAAGGCAGACCTCATTGCTGTCTACAACTACCTGAAGGGAGGTTGTAGCCAGGTGAAGGTTGGTCTCTTCTCCCAGGAAATCAGCAACAGAACAAAGGGACAGAGTCTCAAGTTGTGCTGGGGGAGGTCAAGGCTGGATGTTAGGAGGAAGTTCTTTGCAGAGAGAGTGATTGGCTTTGGAATGGGCTGCCCAGGGAGGTGGTGGAGTCGCCATCCCTGGAGGTGTTCAAAAAAAGACTGAATGAGGCACTTAGTGCCATGGTCTAGTTGATTGGCTTGGGCTGGATGATAGGTTGGAGTGGCTGATCTTTGAGGTCTCTTCCAACCTGCATGATTCTGTGATTCAAACAATCATGAAGTCCATTTACCATCACTCTGCAAATACATGGCTTTGGGGGTTTACACTGTCTTGTCCTTTCTTATTTGTATTATCCTTGCAGTTGAAGAGTTTCGAGTCATAGACAGGGTCTCAACATATAGCCATAAAAAGGGACTCAGTTTCACAGGTAGGCTTTTCCTGAAAATTAACAGGGCTTAAGCAATACTAATAGACAGGTAATTGTGTAGCTACGCTGAAATCAGCTAATTAAAGTGATGCCAAATGGGAAATATCCACTGTTCTGTTTTGGCAGGCAACGCAGAAAATATTACCTGCTGCTTGTATGTATCCCTGAGCCATTTATATCTCTAATTCCAGACCTTTTCTCTGTCTGAATTAAGGCTTAAAATATCTTCTCAAAACAGTGTTAACAAGGAAAAGGCAAAAAGGAAAGCTTAATTTTGAGATGAAATTACAGTCTGAGGGTGAAATTACAGTCTGGAAAGTGATATCCTCCCATACTGATCAAATTTGATCTTTACGGTTCTTCAGCAAATACTTGCTTAAAGCAAAGCCAAACTTTTTTTCTTCTTTTCCCTCCAAACAGTGAAATTGAAAACCAAATTAGAATAAATTAATATTTAATTGATTTTTATGGTGTTAGCCTTATAAAACAGGTCTGAAAGAGTAAATGGGATTCTCTCTCAACTTCAGACGCAGTATCGAACTTTTGCTGAAGCAGAGATACACAATTTGTTGAGGCTTACTGAAGATGTAAAATGAAAAAAAATAATTATCTGATCCTTTTGCTACTTAGAGAATAATTTGGAACCCTGCTTTCATAGAAAAACAAATGGTTTGGGTGGACAACAGCTCCAGTCTGTGTGCTCATCACCACTAATGTGAAGAACAAAGACAAAATAGAGGAGAAAGCAAATAAGAAATGTTTTCAGTAAGGTCACTCATTGTTATGAAATGCTGTGGGGTTTATGAAGACATGTGCTGTCATGCAACAAATCTGATGTATGATTTTTTTCCATCACTTGTGTGATGGGGAAAGGGAAGCTGCTTTAACCTGTTGAGTTTTTAGCAGCAAGAACTGTCTGTACAAGTAATAGGAATGAATTAAAAACCAAAATAGTGGAAGTAGAAGTTACAGGGATAATGCTGAAGGAGTACTGCAAATACATTTTCTCAAACTTCTTCAAGGTAGCCAGACAAGCCATTAGTAAAACTAATGTAAGGCATAATCCTACAATAGCAAAAGTGACTACATGGCTTAATGCATCCTTTCCATTTTTCTGTCTCCCACAATTCTTTTGATAATCTTCTCATTGTGTAACCATCTCAAGTGGCATCACCAGAGGTAACGCTCAGCTATTCTCAGACCACTTTTAAATTATTCACAGCATCTATATTTCCATTTCTCTGACTCACTCTTTTAGAAAGAAGAGGAAGTAGAAAACATGGAAATGGAAGAGGTATGACATTACATTTTCAGAAAAAAAAAAAGCCAAAAAGCTAAAAATCATTCAATCTATTCTTTTCTCAGCAATTCGGGAAACGTTGTCATCTTACTGAACAATGACCCGCTGAAACACTGGGCAAAACCCTCTCAACACCAGAATTTGCTGAGTGCTGGACAAACCCATAGATTTTCTGCTGCTCTTTTACTGGCAAAAAGGAAACAAGCAAAGAGGAAGGTTTGATAGGAAAGAAACAAGAGAATTTATTTTTATTTTTAAATATATATTTATTTTAAATTTTATTTATTTATTTATCATAATATTTATTTCATTTTTATGTCAATCAACACCTGCAGCATGAATAGCCCCAAAAGAAGAACCTTGTCAGGCACCTTTAAGTGCATCACACAAAAAGAATGCTTTGAATTGTCATGTTCCTCCCTCCTTACCCAAATACTTCAGTAATGCTTTCTACTTTAAAAAACAACCCCAAAACTAATCTACAACAACAACAGTTGCCAAAAAAGGCACAATAGGTTCAATTCATGCTTTTTATCAGACATTTCTGATAATTTACAGAGGTCAGTTTCATTTTCCTTATTTTAGTGAAGAAAAGACTGAAGCACAAGGAAAAAATCTTGAGAAAAGAGTTCCAGGCAAAGAACAGAATGAAAGTTTGTGCTCCAAAAGCCTTCATATCAGCTCTTGCTACCATCTAGAAACTGGGCAGGTTTAATAGGAGAAGTTCTCCACAAAGCATTTCACTGTCCTTCTTATTTTTAATGCTTTTAGATAGTATTTTAAAACAAGACTGTAACAAATGAGTTAGCAGGCAGATATTTCCATAAGGTATAAGAGAGGGAGCAAACAGGGCAAGGAGATCGAGATTCTACAACCACAAATTTTCTCTCTGTTGGAAGAGCTCCTCTAAAGGTTTTGTAGACTGGCTTCAGGGCTGCTCCCTTTACAGAAATAGAGAAAAATACAGGGTGGGGGGGAAGCTTCTAAATGGATGATCTGGCTCAAGATCTCTATGGTAATAAGCTATTGGATAGAATGTCTTACACAATCTTCCACAAGCAATTGCAATTCAAAAAGACTTGGAAACAAGCCAGCTGGACTGCAAGCTGGCTGAAGAACTGCAAACAAATGGTGATGCTATACAGTAATGTATCAAGTTGTCCGCTCAGACACCAGAAAGAGCAGTGTTCTGTCAGGTCTTATTTAAAGCATTGCTCTTCTCTGGAAAGTGACAAGATAAAATGCCACCTTCCTTCTCAACAAATCTGAACTATACATGTATGCAGTCGTATCCAATTAGTGACAAAAGTTTGCTTTTCTTACTCCTGCAGAGTCAAAATAGTTTATCTTTAGCTGAAGTACATCATTGAAATAGTTTGGTAGGTTCCAGTCAGTTACAGGAATTAGAGAGGTGACTCTAAGGGCTTAATACAGCAAATGGACTCTGCTACCAATAGTAATGCTTGAAGTGAAAAAAAAAAAAAACACCAACAAACCAACCAACTGAAAAACCCCACAGAATAAACCAATGCCAGTCTGACTCTTTAACACAGACAAAGTTTTCCAGGCTGAAAGCCAGATCCCTATTATTCAGTGACAAGTACATTCAGTGAAGACTCAGCAAGATGGTAAAGCCATGGTTCCCTGTAATAATGAAATTACCAAGAAACTTTTCACAGTGGACTGGAACAACAAACTCATTTGTGATTTCAAAGTGACAAGCTCTTCAAGTTCATCTCCACAGCCAATGAACAACTGCAAAATGATGACCAAAAAAGGAAAGTTTGAAAACCTCAACAAATTTAATGTATGGTAGATAAAATTGGCCTTTAAACATCATTCTAGAACTTCAGTAATTCTACTCTTGAATTCTCTTAAAATGCTTTTAACATTCAATTTTTTAAACTGTGCATAAGTTGCTTTAACCTTAATTATCTTAAGTGGTAAATCAGAATATACATTGTGATCGGGGACTCATTTTCTTAGCCACAATGCTAGTGAATGCCTTGGAACCCATATCAAATTCAGCAAGTGGTATTGATCAATCTTAAAATAAACTAGGCTAAATAACAAAATTGTCTAAGCTAAACACACACAATATACTACAACATTAAAGGCTGTAGTGTACCACTTCTAATGGATTTCTTGTGGTTCATGAGTAAGTGTCAAGTATTGACTGCTGATAATAGAATCTAGCACAAATGAGATATGGACTGGAGTCTCAGCAGACCCCAAATGCTAAACACCTGTGAGCTTCCAAAAAGGAAGCAGGAAACTTTACAAAAGAATGAAATATAAAACAGCATGAAATAAAGAGAAGAAATTAGACAGTGCTTTCTGATAGATTTTGGTATAACAACTCACTAACAAGTCAAAGACTTAAGTACCCGATTCTGGAAGGTTGAATCATAGAATCAACCAGGTTGGAAGAGACCTCCAAGATCATCCAGTCCAACCTATCATCCAGCCCTATCCAAGCAACTAGACCATGGCACTAAGTGCCCCATCCAGACTTTGCTTGAACACCTCCAGGGATGGTGACTCCACCACCTACTTGGGCAGCCCATTCCAATGCAAATCACTCTCTCTGTTAGAATAGAATCAACCAGGTTGGAAGAGACCTCCAAGCTCATCCAGTCCAACCTATCACCCAGCCCTATCCAGTCAACCAGACCATGGCACTAAGTGCCTCATCCAGTCTTTTCCTGAACACCCCCAGGGACGGTGACTCCACCACCTGAATTCAGGTTCATTTAATCTAAGAATACTCTTTCTAGCAAATACCCAGAAAACAGGAATGCAGCCTAGATTATTTTTTTCCATCATGCTGCCATACTTATTGCTGCAGATCAGAAGTAATCCTTTGCAAGATCTGCCTGCTATGGAGACGTGCTTAACGTTTGCCTTTCGAGAGGCACATTCACCAGAATGATTTGTGTGCTATAACCAAAAGTAGGAGAGCCTGCATTTTATCTTTAATTTCCCCTTACATTCCCTAAATATGAAACAACCTTTTTCTACAGCCATGAAGGATTAAAACAAACACTCATACCCAAACATCCCCAGCATATCTAAGCCTTATCAATGGAACGGAACCATGTTCCAAGATGATTTTGTTTAAAACATACCATCACATTTCATCACACACACAAAAAGTTCTGTTAACTCACAGTGTTTTTCACACGTTTCAGTACGTCTGTATCACTCCAAACTTTGCAATTCATTCAATTTTTCACTGCAAAATGAGACTCAGACCTGAGAGCCGCTGTCATGTGGGATTATAAGAAGAGGCTCAACAGCATTATCAGCAGTCTAATTAAAGGTATTATTTCTCCCAGCAGACCCTGATTTTCTCTCATTCTTACACTAACTCTCAATATGACTACTACACACTTTTTGGTAGTTACACCTCTGCTTAGAATAGCCATAAGCCTGAACTTCACGCTTCACTTAAATTAACCTATTTAATTCTATTCAAAGTTAGTCCTAAACCCATGTTTTTCTTTCAGGAATCCAAAAGACACTGACAATTGTTTCCTGAGAGACACCAGTTTTCTTGATTAGAACTGAAAACCAGTAAACTTCACCTTATTCTCTCACCTTATTGCTTATCAGTGCCATGACAAGAACAACATGGTATATAAACAAGTTGTTGTCACTAAACAACAGTAAATGTGACTAAACAAACAGATAGAATGGGTAAAGAAACTGCAGTTTTTTTAACTGCTTGCCAAGTGAAATCACAGCTTGGAACACCTCATATTGATGTCTTAAATATCTCTACAAACAGGTACTTCTATTGCCTAATTTTTCTCATTGTTAGGGACTTTTTCCCCCTAATGTCTGATATAAATGTTTCCTTTTATGCAGTAATTTCACGCTATTGCTCCTTATTATGCCATTTCCAGCCACTGTCAATAACACGACAGGGATTCTTGCTGCTCAATTATTTGTAGACATTTATGTCCCTATCATAGTCCCCCTTTGACTCCTTTTCTCCTGGTTGTGCATATCAAAGTGTGGTTCTGTCTGCAAAGTGTAAAAGTGTATATAATGGGATATGGTATTTATCATCCATCATTTGCCTTTGTACCAAAATGATACAAAATTTGCATGTCAAAAGCCTTTCTCCCACTTCTCCAACTGCTGGAGCAGCAAACTCAGTCTGGGATTCGAAAGTCAAGCTGCGTTCCTTTTGCTTCACACATCATCCTTCTAATAAAAGTTCTACAGTGAAACCCAGCTGCAATTCTGCTGATGACGCATGCAACAAAATATATACCAGCTCGTAGCACCATTGGCTCAAGAGTCATAACAGAAGTGAAACTAGATGCCACTCAAGTGATTGTGGGTGACTTGAATTAATCACCTGGGACAGAATGACATCAGTAGCTCTTGCCCAATATCTAGTCTTTCATTTAGATGAAATTTCTGGAGCTTGATGTTGTGTACAAAATACTCCTACTCCAGAATGCAGAGTAGCCTATCTGAAAACATGGCTGAGGGAGCTGGGGTTGTTTAGCCTGGAAAAGAGGAGGCTCAGGGATGACCTCATTGCTGTCTACAACTACCTGAAGGGAGGTTGTAGCCAGGTGGGGGTTGGTCTCTTCTCCCAGACAACCAGCAACAGAACAAGGGGACACAGCCTCAAGTGTGTGCTGGGAGAGGTATAGGTTGGATGTTAGGAGGAAGTTCTTGACAGAGAGGGTGATGGGCATTGGAATGTGCTGCCCAGGGAGGTGGTGGAGTCACCGTCCCTGGAGGTGTTCAAGAAAAGCCTGGATGAAGCACTTAGTGCTATGGTCTGGTTGACTGGCTAGGGCTGGGTGCTAGGTTGGACTGGATGATCTTGCAGGTCTCTTCCAACCTGGTTGATTCTATTCTATTCTATTTTCTATTTAATTGTTTGCTGAAAGCCTTGAACTATCCTTAAATGTATTTTCCTCTTTAGTGTGAACTCTTGCTGAGAGATTCAGACAAGGTTCTTCTAATGTGCAAAAGCAAAGAAGACAATGGAAAGCTAATTGTGAGTCTTAACTGAGCAACATTCTATGATTCTAATTTAATCCATCTGAGAGCTAACCAGAACTAAATCCCACAGTATAGAACACAGACTCTTCCATAATCTTTATACCAGGGTGAAAGTTGCCAGCAGCTGTGCGCAGCCAGCGTTAAACCCATGGCAAAAAGGTATTTCTCTTCTGCAAGTCTTGGGAGACAATAGAGTGCCCCCAAATTTTCCCTGACATGTCAGTGTATTGAAGAATTAGACCTCCTGCCCATTCAGGAAGAAACTCTCCTAAACACACAGCAGGGACATGGTAATTTTTGTGATCGTCTAGTCCTAGCTAAATATATCAGAAGGTGGGTACAGACCATATGCTTCTCGCAGTGAAAACTCCATATCCTCCTTGACTTCTTGCCACTACAAACTTAGATTCACCTTTTCATGGAGGCCCAGAAAGAAAAGTCATAACCTTTGTAAAGCCACTACCCTGACAAAACCTCTCTTGGCAAATAAGCAGGTTTAAAATAGTTTTATGCAACACTGTATGTCCTGCAGGGCATTTTTTATATGTTTACCGTGAATTTAAGCATAAGGTCAGTGTGTAGGCCTGATGGTGGTGGTGTTATTAGTTACGGAGTCACTGAGGGGTTCATCAGGCAGGATCTGTCCTTAGTGAAGCCATAATGTATTTCTTTATTACATCACCTCATGCTCAGATAGGTGATTTGAAACAATAGCACTAGCCTCGAAATGAAGGCATGGAAACCTTTCCTAAAGCTATCTTCTCAGATTATTGCTTTTTAAATATATTTAATAAAACCTGTTAGTTAATGGAGACTGTAAATGCACTAGTGAGCTACTCTCTATTTGTGGTATTCTAAATTTGATTGAAAACAATTAGCAGACAAGAGAGATGCCTGTGAGCATTCATTAAAATGAGGCTTGTGGATTGTGACTGCTGAATTTCACTGTGCATCTGGAGCTGTTTACACTGATGGCACAGTTTTCCGTCATAATAAAAAAGGGACTGTTCTCTATAAAGGTTATGCTGGCAAAAAAAGAAAGTGTATTAATTTTTTTCCAAAACTTCCCATTGAAAAAGCAGCAGCTTGTTACCCATGGGGAGTTTCTATACTGGATGACAATGGCTCATGGACAATTTAATTTGTTGTTTAGTTTAACAGCTTGTAAATCCCTCTCCTATAAATAACATGCAGTTGTAAAAGCTAATGAGATGATTGACCCTAAAGGTCATCCTGGCAGAATCCTCCATTGTTTGCTTAAGGATATAATTTTCATTTCATCTAACTGAAAACTGACATTCAAACATAGTGTGGTGAGAAATTAAACAAAAAAGCAATAGCATCGTTCTTTCAGTAGCTCGATGTGATCTTTGACAACAAGAATTGTTTGGTGCAAGTGCTACCGAGGCAGTCAGCTGGTGAAGATCATAGAATGGTTTAGGTTGGAAGGGACCTCAAGGATCATCCAGCTCCAACCCCCCGCCATAGGCAGGAACACCTCCCACTAGAGCAGGTTGCTCAAAGCCTCATCCAAGCTGGCCTTAAACACTTCCAGAGAGGAAGCAGCCACAACCTCACACAACCCCAGTGTCTCGCCACCCTCACTGTAAAGAACTTCCTCCTAACACCTAGTCTAAATCTCCCCTCTGCCAGTTTAAACTCATTACCTCTCATCCTGTCATTACAAGAGCTTGTCAATAGTCCTTCCCCAGCCTTCCTGTATGCCCCCTTCAGATACTGGAAGGCCACTATAAGGTCTCCTCAAATCCTTCTCTCCAGGCTGAAGAGCCCTGACTCTCTCAGCCTGTCCTCATAGCAGTGGTGCTCCATCCCTCTAATCATCTTCGTGGCCCTCCTCTGGACTTGCTCCAACAGTTCCATGTATTGGGGACTCCAGAACTGTACACAGTACTCCAGGTGGATGTAGAACTCAAATGGACTTTAGGAAGAAAAGAATACACTGAAAAATACCCAGTGAACAAGAATTGTACCAAAAGCAAGCACGTCCTGATCTTGAGCGTTCAGTTTTATTAGCCACGAAAACTAAGCTCAGATCCAAAACTCATCTCAAAGTGAAATGTGATTTTGTTAAGTTATTATTTGGTTTGTGTCAGAATTTTGTGTTGTTGCCTTCAATTTTACCACTGAATAGGTAGAAGGATCTTAAACTAATGCACTAAAGGACAAGTAACACAGACAGAAGAATGAACTTTGAAGTGATTAATACAGTACAACTCTTTCAACTTGCTTAACCCAGCCTGTGTACCCAGTAGTCTGACAAAAACAATTAAGTAGGAGACTGCTATGTTACCTCATATATCCTTGGCATCTACCTTAAGAGATGTACTCATATGTTATTTTCTTCTGCATTCCAAATAAAGCTCATGCAGAAGAACTCCATATTGCTCTAACACTGTTCATTCACCTGCTGTCAGCTGTAATTCATCTCCAGTATTGTTTGTGTGATTTTGACTACCTACAACTCAATAATGGGAGTTTTGAAGAGTCAAATAGGAACACTAACAAAGTCATATCTCGGGACAAGATCAAGATCCCTCTTTGACTTAGAGTGGCAGTATGAGTCATCAGAAACTCTAGACATACAGTTATATGTGTCAGTACAGAATAACTACTGAAAGAAGTCTGGAACTGAACTTCTTTGCTCAGCCCCATCATTATTTCTCATGCAGTTTAGTTGCCATTTATGTGCAGGGAATAGTTTGGGCTTTTGTGTCTTGAATCGTGAATTACTCGGTTGATGTCTAACTATACACCCAAAAGTGAAATATTTAACAAATACAGGAGGGAACTTGCATTAGTCATCCGAGTTAATCCAGTAAGACTAAATAATGTAAATGAAGTGTGCAATACATTGTAATTTCCAACACATTAATTTGGGATAATCATGGTGATTACATAACCAGCTATCTGATCGAGACGCACATGAACAGAGCCATAATAATACCTCAGATACATCAAACATATTGACAGATATCTCACTACCTTTGTAAACCTCTGGTATCTAAAGAAAGCATCTCCACAAGAAACACTATTAGTATTCACATACTGTGCTTATCAGAATATTAGCTATATAAAAAGCTTAAAATAATAGCCCACTTGGCAGAAGCAGATTGATATTACACAAGGTAATTCTGTGCATTAGTCCAGCTTCTGAGCCCACATTTGAAAATCTAAGGTACACCAAAAGGGCAGTCTCTGCTTTTTGGTTCATAGCAAATGTAACATATACTAATACAAAGACTAAAATTAGCACTAATACTCACAAATCAATCTGAAGAAAATTATAGGCTGCATGCAGGTAGCTGATAACTCATTTTTATGTGTATGTATATTCAAAATTTCCTAAGAGCTATGCACTCTGTGTGGCCCATTTACATCTTTAAAGGTTCAACAACAGGGTATTCAGGAATTCCAAGGTCTCCATGGCAATGCTGTGGGTTCTGTTCTCTCTGAATAAAAAGTGGTGACTGTATTTTTATTCCAATGGGTGCTGGCTATCTTTGAGTGCAGTCAGTGCTCAGCTCTTTATGTCATCTTCATTTCCCCCTTCTCTTAGAGAAGTTGAGAAGTCTTATTAATTGAGAGGAAGAAAACAACAAAGGTTGATTGTTTGAGAAAAGAGCAAGGATGGCAACAGTTTTGACAAAAGATTTGGTTATACTCTTGTGTTTCTATTATTTTTTTTCTTTTTAATTAAAAATAAATATTCAAGTATCTTTAAGCTGTTTGGTTTTTTGCTTTTTCTTTTTTTTTTACTCTGGAATCTTCCACTGACAGACAAGTAGTGTCAGCAAGAATGAGTCACCATCTGCTCAATATCCCATTCTTAGGCCATTTTACAACAGTTTCATATGGCAACACTTGTACACAGAAGTATATAAACAGAAGAACAATAGATAATTTCACTCATGACAACTGTAGGAATATGCTTTCCTCGTGTGACTGCAAGTCAGATCAAAATGGGGGTCGTATCCCAGCTTTGTAGGCACATCAATAGTAAGTAGAAGAATTCAACTAATAGGTCGAGCGTGTTTGAGTCACACCATTCCTACCAGCTGCAGGCCCTCCTTTAGCTTATAAAAACTCTATGAAATAGGCAATTTTTAGATGTTGATGTGCAACATAGCTGTGAAAATACTGTGAGCTGTTCACAGAGCTGTTCTTTACTTTCTTCTGAAGGAAAAGTGTCTATCAGTTAAATCATACTGGCTGCAGTCATTTGGGAGCAAAGGCTGTCCAGCTGTTAGGACTTTTTAGAGTACAAACTGTCAACTGCTTGTTCCCTGCTGTGAAATGCATGATCATTCTCAGGTCAGAACATGGGTTTCTAGATCACAATTAAATACTGAGACACCTAAAAGAACATAATAAAGGCATTTAAGACCTGAGTATTGTGTATCAATGGGAAAGTAAGTGCCTGTGTCTAGAATAATTTTACTTTATACATAGGCTGGCAATGCAGGGTTATTCTCTGTCTGAAAGAATTGCACAAAGGATTTTATTGGACTAATAGGAGCCCCTGGTGAACAGACCTAATTACTGAACTACCATGGAAACATCAGCACAGATCCAGGTGATTGATAACTTTTGTTGTTGCCAAAACACAGAGAACAGGGAGAAGGGACTATTTAGATAACAAATAATGGAGAAATGTCATACCTTTAAAGTATGTTTTGCTTTTATGAAACTATTATTATCTCATCCTTTTATCCATAATCATCATAAAAGCAAAAGAAAAGTTATTTGCAGATATTCTCTTCAGGCCTACGCTTTCCTTAAAACACTGAAGAAACAGAAATGGGGCAAATAAAACAGCAAACAAGATGAAAGTGAAATTGCTAAGGAGGATGGTTACACAGATGCTACCAGGAATCAGTGTCCATGTGGGAGCATGACTAAGAAACAGGATACTGGGCAAAACCAGTTCTTTTCACTGGTTTCAGCTGTCTCTGGATAACAGCTTCACTGACTTTATTGTATTGCAGATACACAATGGTGTGAGAAATCGTTAGGATCCTGGATGGGTAGTTTATGGAATGTCATTACATAAAGCCTTCTGGATCATAACAGGTACAAAAAAGCTTGTCTGCCTGGAAAGCCACCTTGTTTATTTAGTTGACAGCCTGACACATTATACTGTAACAAAAAGGAAGAGTAACAGGGTTGTCAGGAGTGCTGCATTTAAAGGATTTGAATGAGCAATCTGCAGCATTTTCTTCAGTTTTACAAAGAGCATGTTATTTCCTTTCCCAAGATGCACACTTCCAAGGTAGGACAATCCCCCCTGTATTTCTTCCTTGCAAACCAACTGAGAGCTAAAGACAATGGCGATTTGCCCAAGATCTCCACATGCCACAACCACTCAGAAGAGTAGCACCTTGCTGCACATGCCAATCGACTTCAGAGCGTACACTCGGCATTGCCAATCAACCCAAAGATAACCACGCTCACAGTGCAGGGCTGAGCTAAACATCACTGATGTTTAGAATCTCCTGCTCTAGTCCCAGCTCCCTCAGGAACATGAGCAACTAACCTATAATAAGTACATTTATTCCCTATCTTGCGGACAGCACATTCTGAATTCAGGGCATGCTCAAATCACTACTTATCTCTTTCTGCTTAGATCTAGAAATACAAACATGTCATTGAAATGTAAAATTTCCAAGCATGAGAACAGCAGCCTGTGCCACATGATCTCCACTGAGATTGCTGGAGAGTGAATAAAAGCCAAATTCAAACCAATGTCAGAGAGAAATAATTTTAAAAAGAGCAACCTTCATCTTCATTTCATCTCACTGATGTGATGCAGAAAAGGCCTTTTATGAAGGAGGGTTGACTCTATATTTTTGAAGGTTCATTTCAAAGACTTTTCTGAATGATTATCCAAAGCATCCTTTTGGTATGAAAAGCAGGTTGGAGTAATTTTTTCATCTTTTGTGACTACCATCCCCATTCGGACTACTTAGAAATGCCTTTCCCACATCAGTACCTCCATTCCACTCACAGGTGCCTCACAGGAGTGCAGACACAGGCAAATCATTAATTTACAGACCGAAAGAGGCTCAGGATTATGAACCAAGGAATTCTAGATTGGTTCATTTAAAAACATCACTAAGGAACTAGGCAGGTCAGTCATCTGAGTGCTGAGAAATCGTTAATTAATCAGTTGGTCGCAGTGACATTAGACTGAATGAAGTGTTCTCCTTCAGGAGAAGCTGAAGAACATCAGGACTACGTTAGAAGAGGAGATTGCAAACAACAGAACCACGAAATCTGGTATTTCTAATTACACTTTCTTCAATTAAAGTGGATTCTGATAACCTGTCCAAGCTGCTGCAGAGACTGCTTTAATGCGAATAGGAAAGAAGGCTCTCCTGGCCTTTGTGAGAGTCTAAATCCTCTCTCTTGTTCATCAACAAAGATAAAGATTTCATCCTCCCTCCCTAATCAATAAAGATCAAGATTGTCTTTGTTACCTTCCGGGATTCAGACTAGGTGCTTGGCCAAAAGCTCAGGGATGCAAATCAACAGACAACGCCTTGGAAACTCCTGGACCTCAGCCTGGCTGGAATGCCCAGGATGCATACATCTTATGTCAGCTACCTCGAAGAGAAAAGGTTTCTGTGTATTCAGGGTATGGACAGGTACAGCCAGGCAGGGGGTGGAAGCCCTCCCCCCGGTGGCGCCGGGCCCCTGCGAGTGTGTGAAGATACCCAGGAAGATTTCCTGGGGAGCTGCAGCTGGATACTGAGCAGAAAACTGTATAAAAGGCAGGAGGAATGCCTGCCAAGTCTGCACTCCTACCAGACTACCAAGTGGCACTCCCACCAGACCACCAAGGGTGCATTTCTACCAGACTACTAGGTGTAGACCTCCACCAGACCAGCAGAGCTGCACCACCACCAGAAGAACCCCTGACGAACTCCACAGAAGATCATCCCTGGGCCACGCATCCATCTTTCTCTCACCCTATCTGCGACTGAGGATAGTATGATCCCAGCTCTTTTCCTTCCCTGCTTCTTCTCTTCTTCTCCATCATTCTGTTTATCTCTCTCTCTCTCCCTCCCTCGGTTTTGTCCAACTTTATCCCTTAATAGTTTTGACTTGTTTGCACCTTAATTTCACAACATGGAAATCCATAAGAACAGATCTCGCTCCTCTGGACAGAGATGCTTGAATGTGTCCAGAGAAGGGCAATGAGGCTGGGGAGAGGCCTCGAGCACAAGCCCTATAAGGAGAGGCTGAGGGAGCTGGGAATGTTTAGCCTGGAGAAGAGGATGCTCAGGGGTGACCACATTGCTGCCTACAACTACCTGAAGGGAGGCTGTAGCCAGGAGGAGGTTGCTCTCTCCTCTCAGGTGGCCAGCACCAGAACAAGAGGACACAGCCTCAAGCTATGCCAGGGGAAGTTTAGGCTTGAGGTGAGGAGAAAGTTCTTCACCGAGAGAGTCATTGGCTACTGGAATGGTCTGCCCAGGGAGGTGCCATGGTCTAGCCTTGAGCTCTGTGGTAATGGATTGGGCTTGATGATCTGTGAGGTCTCTTCCAACCTTGGTAATACTGAGATACTGTGAGATATTGTTAATCTCTGTTCTTTGGACCTTGACAGCCTTACAGAACATGCATAGGTTTTAGGCTAAGGTTCCTGTTTTATTACAATTTTTGTGTGGCCCTGCACAAGTCCCTTAGTTTCTCAGTTTCCATCCCTTAATTTGTGCAAGGTGATTTATAGCATGTTAGCACAACATCAAGTGATGAGCAGGTAAACTGCTAAAAAAAAGCAAGGCATTCAGCTACTACAGTAATGGAACTAAGAATGTACATTAAAGAGAGAAGTGTATATATCTCCCCTTGGACTCTTGATGGAATCAATCTCTCAAGAAAAGATTCTCAGTGTCTTGAAATCTTAGAGTCTCTAAAGCCTGGCTATTAATTAAGCTATTAATGTCTTCTTTCTCTGCTCCACTGTGGAGGCAAATAACCAGGAAAATGCTTTAGGAACCTCTTGTAACAGCAGGGTTTGGTTCTTTTTAACCTCTATTATAACTTTTTTTCTCACTCTAGTCCAGTATCATTCATTTCTTTTTTTCCTTCTGTTCTACCTTTCCACTTAGGCAACATAAAGAAAAAATGCTCATATTCTTTCTTCCTTGATGAGATAAGCTAGATAATTTCTGAAGTCTGCTGGTCACATTTTGATCTGTTTTTTTTGCCTAAACCTTTATTTAAAGTTTGTCTTCCATTCTTTTCACACAGATATCCACAAACACAGGACCAGTTGCTGCAAAAGGATGCTCACCTTAGTCAAATATCTCTGCCTTCTCAGAAAACAGAACTGAGGTGGAAGAGGGGAGAATTGGTGGGAGGGTTGATTGTTTTGTTTCTGGCCACCTTGCATTGCATAGAAACCTGGCACACAACACATTTCACAGGAACAGCATCAGCAAAGCACACAGACATGTCAGGAATATTTTTTGAGAGAATAGCACATAAAATAAGACAGGCACAGAGTAAAGGGTAATGAGAAATTGACCATTGTTCTAAAATATCTGCTTGGGAACTACATAAATCCTCTTTGTTGATCTATGTATTACAATGACAACTCCTACTCAAAAATCCAAGCTATTTATAGCAGCACATAATTTCTTTAAGCTTATTGCAATTTTTTTACAAAACTAGATCTGGAAGTTCTACTTTCTTAACTCACAGGAGGAATTAATCTTGCAGGAGTCTACATATTTTATTTCTAGTCTTTGCCTTTTGTGGCTTCTATTCCAGTGTCTTTTTTCACTCACACTCAGTTATATGTTCAACATTACTGTGAGAGAACCAAAAAGTCATCCTCTAAGCCCCCAGTGAGACAGAGTGACACTTTCTGATAAACCTCAACCCATTTATGCTACCTCCAAATGGATAGCCAAGGGATGCATCCAAGGCTCAGTGTCCTACCTCCACATACAATCCTTCCTCATACAGCTGGTTTTCATGGGAAGATATTTCAGCTCCTCAGGGAAAAGGAAACCACTACAATTTTTGGACTTATTTAGAACTTGCACTAACAGGAAACCAGACCTCAAGGTATTGTTCAGTACCTTTCAGTATCCCCACACTGATTTAACATGCAGTCTCAGATTTCTCGCTGAATTGATTCTTACTTTGCCTTTTACAGTATTTGGATCAAAATAGCCAGATATAGCCATCTGATCAAGAAATTTTGGGGAAAGGGATGTTTGGTGGTTTGTTGTGTTTGGGGGTTTGCTGGTGCTTTGTTGGGTTTCTTTGTTTTGCATGCAGCTTAAAGAAAAAAATACATCGAAGTCATCCTGTGGCTGAAATCAATGAAGCTCTTGTGGACTTCAGCTTAGCATACTGGTTTATGTCAGCATCCGCCCCAGGGTTTTAACCACTTCTATTGTGAAGGCTTTTTTCCCTTCTATCCACTCAGAATTGCCCTTCTTACAAGGGCTCATTGACTCTTGCCCTTTCCCTGGGTGCTTTTGGGAAGAGTGTGATTTTTCTTTTGGTTTGGTTGGATTTCTTTTGGTATGATTTGATTTGTTTTGGGGTGGGTTTGGGTTTTTTTTTTGCTTGTTTTTATTCTCCTTCTCTTTTGATATTTGCAGATTGCCACTAGGTTCCCCATAACCCTTCTGTTCTCCAGACTAAACGCACTGTCCTTTTTATTCTGCAGCAAGGTTGTGGTGGTGTTTAAAGATACTAACAGAAATTAAGCTCTCAAATGAAACTGGAGAAGAGATACAGAATTATATTTAGAGAGAAATACAGAAGTCTCAACCTGGGACATAGGTTTAGGCTTCTTACTTTTCTCAGATAAACCTAATAAAATTTCAGATGTCTGCAAGTAGAGAGGATGTGATGGTTAGATGTGCAAAGAGGCTATGGAATTTCCATTCTTGGATACCTACACAAATTAATTACACAAAGACCCAAACAACATTATCTGTGTTTGACATAAGGGGTTTGAGAATGAGGTTGGACTAGGAGCCTCAGCAAGTCTCTGGCATCATGCTTCTGTTGTATTTTGTGCTTGCTAGACAGCTGTGCAGTGGGGATGCTCAATCCCACTCAGCCAGTACTCTTCACAGTGTATCACACTGAAAGATCCACAGATCCATCAGCAATCAAACTCAACCTGTGACTGCAAGAAAATATTTGAGTCACCCAACTCCTTTTTAGCATCGATACTAACATTACCACAATCATTGTCATTCTCTCCTTAGGACATGTTCTTCACAGAGAGAGTGATTTGCCATTGGAATGGGCTGCCCAGGGAGGTGGTGGAGTCACTGTCCCTGGGGGTGTTGAAGAAAAGACTGGATGAGGCACTTAGTGCTATGGCCTAGTTGACTGGATAGAGCTGGGTGCTAGGTTGGACTGGATGATCTTGGAGGTCTCTTCCAACCTGGTTGATTCTATTCTATTCTAAATTAATGGTGATAGGGAAATCCATCTGGTCTGGAAAATGGTATTAAATGTATATACACACATACATATATATATATATATATATATATATGTTGCTTTATTGATGAATTCTACTGAACTGGAAGAGCAGAATTTCCTTACCCAATGCCATTTCTTTAGAACTGACCTGCAAGGATAGATCCTTTGTTTAAAAAAAGTAGACAACCTTATGTATCTTTCCTTCAGTGTGCAGTAGGCAAAGGAGCTGTATAAATATCATCAAATCAAAGAGATGAAATACTGAAACATCAGAAAGAAATACTGTAAGATGTTTGATTGTCTTTCACCTTTGGGTGAAAGGCAATCCAAAATACAAAACTCTATTTAAGGCAGAGTGAGATGATCAGACATACATTATTGCTCAGATCATATGACTCTGATGATGATTCCTTTATAACAAGAAAGAATAAAGTTGCCTGCCTTGCAGATATGAGCAGTGAGGAAAATAATAACCTGAGTTGTGTAAGTTTTCTGTTAGTTGCCTCACCAGAATACAAATACTTGAGAACTATGTAAGGTGGACCATTAGTCCTGAGTATAAAGACTCAATGTCAGGGTGCTAAATGTCTGTGTCTGCAGAAGCTTTTCTTTGGATAATTTCTTTATAATTCTCTCCCACACTCCACATACTCTGTCTCATATTTATAAAGTATTTGGGGGAAGGAAATTCTGAGGGTTTATTTTTTTGCTCTGCTGCTCATCCCAGAAATCACTACATTCCCAATCTGATTTGGGGTTTACTGCGTACACACTAAACCCAATTATATTCAGACCCAGATTGCAACACAGTGATTTGATTGTAAGTGACACCTTATGTTTTAGCTGCTCATTCACTTTCAACTCTTGTACATTATTTGAATTCTCACCAGCTGACTGGTACAATTTTGAACATTTTCAGCTTACACTGCACTACAGAATTGTAAAGCCATTGGGTACAGGCATGAAAGTTACAATGATGTATGAGACTGCCAACATAATGGCAATAGCCTGCAAGTTTGAAGCTTATTCTCTGTGTTTGTGTCCTCAGAGAAAATCACTGCAGTGCTGAGGGCCATATTTTGTGGATTTAAGTGTTAATTAAGTGGTGTATAGGTCTCACTCTGGTTCCCTGCACAGGGGAAGCTTTTACCCTTTGAGCTAGGTGAACTATTCACAGCAGTCATTTTTTCCCTACCTCCTTTCTTCAGCCATATCCCTTTTTCATCATTAGCCCTTTACAACTTCCAGCAACTTGTTTGAATGTTTTACATAAAGCATCAAGTGCTTTGAATACAAACAACACTCTATAAGCACTTCCAAATATTCATAAGTTGAATTTCATCTTTCAAAGGAAAATGTCTGGGATCCTAGGACAAATAAAACACTTACCTGATCAGTTATTAGGTAAGATCAGAATAGGATACATTACCTCTCAGTGCCTCAGTTTGTTTCCCACTGATTCTTTGCATTTCACCTTCCACCTAAAAGGAACCAGAAACAAATGGCAAAACGAAGACAGGCAAATTAGCCCTTCTCAGGCTACCCCTAGTGCAGCAGATAATTGCTGGGACTAAGCAGTTAATTACCTCTTTACTCAGTAGTACATTCCTTACTCATAGAAACCTCTGCAGTACCATCCCACTGCATGGTGCCCTACACACTTCCTCCTCCACCTTAGGCTATTATATAACAAACAGGTTGCTTGTTTCCCAGACAGATTTTATGTGGTTAGGTCCACTCTCTGAAATAAATACTCAGCCTCCTGTTTTCTAGTTTCATATAGAAACCAAAAAATATAAGACGAGGAAGCATTTAACAGCACACCACTACAACATGGAGCATCATTTGTGTCTTCCCAAAAGCTTTTCTTATAGCTTGTAAATCTGTTCAATCTGAGCTTCTCACATTTTTTTCCTGTTATGGCTTCCAACAATTGAATGTATCCAAGCTCTCCATGAGGACTACAGCTCCTGTAATTTCTTGTTGAAAACTAAATTCACATCAGGCCATCAAGTTTCATTATCCACATGAAAGGACCACTTGCAGCAATAACATGTGTTCTCCTAATAGAAAGTTTCCCTGACTGTCAGCATGTGCATTTGTTTCCACAAATTATTGCACAAAGCACACTGAAAATATTACTGAAATAATAAAATGTAGCCATTGCTCAATTTTTCATAAGGAGAAACAATAGATTTCAGTTTGCAGAGGAGTTGTGTGCATACTGGTACTTACAATCAGAGGTGAATGATGTAGGGGAAACACAAGAATGTTCAGCAGTTGGGACATGGTTTTCAATGCAAAATGTAACTTCCTATCAAAAAACCCTTACCTGAACTCTCATTATAACATCCCCCGAGAGGAGAATAAAGATTTTTGTCTGTGTGATCTGTTCCACAACATAAACATTTGGTGTAGCATTTCTTGGGGCTAAATCCAGCCTCTTTTGTCATGCAAAGCTAACTAGCAGACATTGATTTCTGTACGAGTTCATTTTGGATTATTAGAATCCATATGTGGGAAATTAAAATGAAAATTAAAGCTAGACTGAATCACTCTCAAATTTTAGGAAAAGATGTTTTGGTTTGTTTTTTAAATCTGATTTTAAAGATCTTCCTTTTTTTTCTTTCTATTCTCAACTTGAGGTTGGTTTGTGACCACAGCTCTTCCCATCATGTACTCATTTGACCATCGTGATAGCACAAAGGCAAGTAAATTCTCCAGATAAACAGATTCTGGTTGTGTCACACTAGGGTTGCAAAAGGCCCCACTCACCTAATCATTTAATGCATCTGTAAGTGATAGATGAGCAAAGCCTTTGGAGCTGTCCCACACCACATCCTGGTCTCCAAACTGGTGAAACATGGGCCCACTAGATAGATAAAGAACTGGCTTGATGGCCGCACCCAAAGAGTGCCTGTCAATAGGTCCATGTCCAAGTGGAGGCCACTGAGAAGCAGAATCCCTCAGTGACCAATCCTGGATTTAACATAGAATCGTAGAACGGTTTAGGTTGGAAGGGACCTCAAGGACCATCCAGCTCCAACCCCCTGCCATAGGCAGGGACACCTCCCACTAGAGCAGGCTGCTCAAGGCCTCATCCAGCCTGGCCTTAAATGCCTCCAGGGAGGAAGCATCCACAACCTCCCTGGGCAGCCTGTGCCAGTGTCTCACCACCCTCACTGTAAAGAACTTCCTCCTAACATCCAGTCTAAATCTCCCCTCTGCCAGTTCAAACCCATTCCCCCTCATCCTGACATTACCAGACCTTGTCAATAGTCCCTCCACAGCCTTCCTGTAGGCTCCCTCCAGATACTTTGTTGATGATATGGACAGAGGCATTGAGTGCAGCCTCAGCAAGTTTGCCAATGACACCAAGCTGTGTGGTGTGGCTGACAGCTGGAGGGAAGGGATCCGTCCAGAGGGACCTGGACAGGCTGGAGAGGTAGGCCCAAGACAACCTCATGAAGTTCAACAAGACCAAGTGCAAGGTCCTGCATCTGGGTCGAGGCAATCCCAATCACCAATATAGGCTGGGCAGTGACTGGCTGGAGAGCAGCCCTGAGGAGAGGGATTTGGGGGTGCTGGTGGATGAGAAGCTCAGTAGGAGCTGTCAGTGTGCTGTGTGCTCTGGCAGCCTGAAGGGCCTGGGCTGCATCGAGAGACGTGTGGCCTGCAGGTGGCGGGAAGCGATCCTCACCCACTACTGAGACCTCAGCTCAAATACTCTGTCCAGTTCTGGAGCCCCTATTGAAAGAAAGATAGGGCTTGCTGCAACGTGTCCAGAGAAGGCCCACCAGGATGATCAGAGGGATGGAGCAGCTCTGCTATGAGGAGAGACTGAGGGAGTTGGGGCTGTTCAGCCTGGAGAGGAGACGGCTCCGAGGTCACCTTATTGTGGCCTTTCAATATCTTAATGGGGCCTACAAGAAAGCTGGGGAGGGCCTTTTGGGGATGTCAGGTAGCAATAGGGCTGGGGGGAATGGAACAAAGCTAGAAATCCCTGGAAGTGTTTAAGAGACTGGATGAGGCACTTAGGCCACGGTTTAGTGAATTAGAAGGTGTTAGGCTGAGCTCAATGATTTTGAAGGTCTCTTCCAACCTGGTTAATTCTGTGATCCAGACTGCACGTTAGGAAGTTCCTCACCAGGAGACTGGTGAGACCCTGGAACGGGTTGCTCAGGGAGATGGTTGAAGCCCCATCCCTGGAGGTGTTTAAGGCCAGGCTGGATGAGGCTCTGGCCAGCCTGATCTAGGGTAGAGGGGTTTGGAACTAGATGATCCTAATGGTCCCTTCCAACCCTGACTGATTCTATATTCAGAAACTGGGCAAATTCGAAAAGCAGTTATTAAGACAATCACAGATTCGTAACTGTTTGTTTCCCCCCTCTCTGATAGTAGCACACATCTTGAAAAGAGGAAAGGAACTGGCCTTACCGTGAGTTTATAAAGAGACAGCAGAATTATGGGATTGAATAACAATTTTCTAGTCCCCAGAGGATTTTTTAACTCTATATTGCCAATCTAGGACAGCAAGCCAAAAGCATTTGTAAGGATAGGACAGAAAGAAGAGAGGAATATAATCTTCTGCTCTGGTCAGACATTAGGGTGGGTCTATACAATCATAAGCTGATAATGTCCTGTTTGCTTTGTAAGTTATAAAAGAAGCCCCAGCAGACATCGTGGCAGTCTAAATAAAGCCCTCTTATCATCAGTTGTTACCTTTGTTTATGGAAGAAATGTTATGTATAATAAAATAAATGCCTACTGTTTCACAGGAAAATGTTGGAAACTATCCATTAGAAACCTACAGCCTTTGATGAGTCATACTTGACCTTTTCTGCAAGGATTAATTGTATCCCTTGCTCTGTGTTGCACTGACATTTTACCTAACAATACCCTGCCTTTATTTTGTATAACAGGTTATGCTGGGTTGCTACAGCTTAAAACACTTAGGACCTGAAACTGCAAACTTGAAAGGAAGCCAGGACTACTGGAAGACTGTAAAAGCTGTCTTAATACAAAGGCTGTAAAGCTACATCCGCCCCCCTGTAGGTGACAGGATCTTGGTCACCTTCACCACTTTGCTGTGGAACTTACCTGGCAGGAGGCTGGGATAATCCCCTGCTTCAGGTAACCTCTGAAGTCACCACATGCTTGAGAGCTGCTTGAGAGCTGCCTGTGCGAAGGAAGGAGGTCATATGGATTGCTGAAGTAATCTCTCACTTACCTCTAATCAGCTGCCACCTGCTTGTAGCTTACACCTGAAGAACTGGGAGCGGGCTTTGAAATCATCTGTGGATACTGCTGGAGCATGAGTACAAAACCCTATTCGTTCCTTGCCCACAACTTTAAGTCATGACATATTTTTTTAAAATAAAATAAAGGACACTTTTTCCTCACCAGGGTTTGAAGAGACCAAAGAATTCCCTTGCACATAGAACTCATGCAAACTGCATGTGAGCACAGGCATGCCAGCGGACCTTAACAGAGCTCCAACAGTGATCGAATCAGTGGCTGGAAACGTGGGTCTGTTGATTTTAAAGGTGACTGAGTGGTTTTGCATTGCTTCTAGTTACATAAACCAGACCACAGGGCTTTTTTTTTTTTTTTTTTTTTAATGCACATCTTTTATTTTCATATTCATTGTTAAAACTGCCAGCTTGTGAAATTTGGCAGAATGAGCTCTGTCAATGTTGTCATCGCTGAAAATATTCCATTAACAGAAAAAGAAACGACAAAAAGACACATGCCCCTCCAACATAAGACTTGTTTTGTAATTCAAAACCCAAACTAGTATGAAGAGCAAGGAAACAACTTTTTTTTTTGCTGTTAAAAGAAGATTTTGAAGGTTAAAAAATCAAGGCTAGACTCAAATAACACAAAGACCCAAGTAAAGTACAAAATGAGGTTGCATTCCAGAATCATCTCTCCTTTTACCATCACTTATCTATGCTGCCTGCCCTATGTCTTACTGTTTATTCCTACACAACACAAACCAGAACCTTTCCACATCAGAAAAAGAACAAAACCGTGTTTGTAGGCACCATGGAGTGAGTCTGTATATACTTATCTAGCACTGAACAGCTGGACCCTGCTCGCTTGATGAATAGGAGTCCGAGATGGCTGGACTTTAAGTAGTTCATTCGGTCTGCACAGAAAAAGAACAGTTCATTTTGTGTATATTGAGGAGAATCTTTCCTTGGATATATGTGAAGGAGAAACAGGGGCAAGATTATTATTTTGGCTAGACTTTGAGAAGAGGGTACTGCTACCCTCATATGCAAACACTTCTCCATTCACTTAATGGAACAGGTAACTTCTACTCATCCCTTCCACTTGCCTGTCACCATCACATTGATTTCATTCAGGCAAAGAACTGAAATAGTGGAAGAAGAAAGGGAGTTTTGTAAAATATTGCATATCCCCTTTGAAGAAAAGGCTGAAATGCTCAGTTCATTCATTTCACTGGTTTAATTTTTGCAGCTGGGGGGAGGGGAGTAGGGGGAGCTAAGAGGAGAAAAAAGAAGGAATAGTTGTGTTGCAATGCTAATGAGCACATTTACAAGACTCTGCCAGAAACTCTGTGCTTCAGCTTGCTTTTATTAGCCATTTTGGAATATGTCTTAGTTGCAGTTGCACAAAAAGCATTGTCAGGGCTTTTATATTTTCTCATTTAGAATACTATGACATTATTTGAAGAGGGACTAGTTCTGCAGCGCATAAGCCAGGATCAGTATTGTATAATACAGCAGCTAGACTCATTTTGCAGCATGATTACAAAACCCATCACAGTGAATTATACAGGAAGTTAATTTGGTTTCCACCTTCTGCAAAGCCAGAATGTTATCTTGCACAAATAGCGTACAAATGTAGAAATAACACAAGTCCAACTTCTCCCAACGACAGACTACAGAAAGCCTTCACTGCTCACTCCATCAACACTCTATCTGCTGCTAATGACACCTGCTACATTCTGAAAGCAAACTCTTATAATGGTGAATACTCCTTTTTTTTTCCTTCCCCCCTCCCAGTTTTACTAAGTTTTAATTTACTAGGGCGTTCTGCCACTGCTAAAAACTTTCCACATCTGACAAAAACTTTTTTTGAGTGATCTCTTTTTGCTTTTCTTGATCAGAAATGTTTGTGAATGTGTGAGGCTACTGAATAGTAACTAAAAAGCACCATCCTTGTCTTTACGTTTTTCAGTTTGACTTAAAATATATCAACAACTCCTTGATACAAGTAACCCAGACTGGTCACTCTAAGTTTTCCTGTGATAGGTTTTTGTATTGCTTTTGGTCACACTTTTGACATTTTGCATGCGTCTCTTGAACTCACTCAAGTAACAGTAGAGTCCTCTGACTGCACCTGCAGCTCACCTACAGTTGAGAGTTTCTCCACTTTGTTTCTAGCCTACTTTCTTGCTTCCAGTCACTGAACACCAGCTGAACTTAGCTGAAAAACAGTTATGCTTTCTAAACCGACTTCCTATCCTGTTCACAGTATCGTAGAATGGGATAGGTGAAATGGTGTCAAGAGGGGCAGCGAGAACAACAGAAACAATCAGCTAGATTAAGAGTCAAATTACATCCCAAGAAAACTGGATACAACCCCACACCACCTGCTGTAGCCTACAGCTGGACAGACCTTGCAGAAGCTTCCTCAGCCCATGTATCCATTTCTAGAATTCAGAGACCATGCAAGCTGTTAAAAGAACTCTCCACACACACATGCAGGTTTATGTAACTGCATGGATATAGCTGATTTATTTTTCTCTTTATATTAAAATCAGCAGATCTGTCTCTAGCAGAGCTGTGCAAATAAAGTTATTTTGAACATACTGTTTTGCAGACAGTCAGTCTGTTCTCCAGATTCAGAATGGTTACTGCTGTGCTGTGACAGAGTTGATGGTATTTGGAGTTGCCATAGTGTTAAATGTTTCTCCTGTGATCAGCAGCTGCTGATTCAAATGAAAATCTTCAGCCATTTTCTCTCCTGTATATTTCAAAGTCATTTCGAATTCATCACAGACAAAAAGGTGTAAATGATACCAGGTGAAAAATGTCTTGTGCCTAAATGAGCTTTCTGTGATTTGATTTCAAGGTCACAGCACACACTATCTGCTTTCGGCTCCTGTTGAGGACAGACCATGCTGAACCTTTGATCATCTGAGTTATAATTAGTAAACATGTACATACATTCACTGCACAGTACTCACGTATTTAAATGAGCTGAAGTTTGTGTCTGGACAATGTCCATGACAGAAACTTGGAAGTGCAGCTTTTACCTGTGTGATGATTCACTCCTGCAGTTCTGACAAATGAATGGGAGCCATAACTGGGTGAAGGCAGGTTAGAACTGCAAACACACACATGCCTGCAGGGCTAGGATGTCATTGGCATTGCTGAAACATGACGGGGTGGAACCCATAGCTAGAATCTGGGATTAGCTGGGAACAAGGTCTTTAGGAAAGACAGACAGAGCAGAAAGGGAGGGAATGTGGCCCTCTACATCAAAGACCAACTGGAGTCAATGGAGCTCCACCTGGGGATAGAAGATGACATGACAGAGAACTTATGGGTGAGGATTAAAGTGAAAGCAAGAGGAGGTAACCTCATGGTGGGGTCTGCTACAGGCCACCTGACCAAGAAGACTGAGTGAGACCCTCTATAAACAGGTAGGAGTAGCTTTGTGTTCACAGGCCCTGGTCCTCATGGGAGATTTCAACCACCCTTCAAGCCCAAACCATTCTATGAGCCAATGGGACTCTGAGGTGCATGGCACTTGTAAAACATGTTGAGAATTTAATTCTCAAATTTATCAGTATTAATAATTCTAATTGAATGCATTTTCCTTGTCACTTGCAGTGAACCAACTGCTAATTGAATATTGTGAAAAAAAAGATGAGTTACCATTTTGCATGCTTAAAATGGACGCCGCTAATATGTCTAAATCTAGATGTGAAACGTAGAGCGGTGCGATTCTAATCTCTATAAATATAGTTGTTATTCAAAACTATTTTATGCAGAATAATTACATTGTCAAAAAAGGGCAAGGACTGGAAAACTCAAACCATCAACATTTAACCCCTTACCATGTATTGGCATACATTGTATATCCAAATACAGGGAATGAGCTTGCAGAATGAATAATTTCCCTTCAGTGGGGTGAGAATGACTTCAAGAAATAGCACAGTGCTATTGACACATTACAAACTGATTAATTGTGGGGTTTGTCCCCTTTGCATTGTAGATACTCATGTTTAAAATCTGAATAACTGCACAATTTACAGCTGTGCCTGGCAGTGGTAGCTACCATCTCTTTTTGACTGACAATGATGAGATTTCTGTCACGCTTTGCCTCTCCTACGGTGCCAGTGATGGGATTTTTTTTTCCTGAAATCTTATTACTGAATGAGCTGTCGTGGTCTCAGATGGAACTTTCAATCAAAAAGGCAATCAAAAGGTTATCCATTTGTGAGTTTTCCTACAAAGGAGCTTTGCAAAACTCGACAGTATATGCCTAGAACTCGTAGTCAGAGCTAATTGTCCTAAATGCTTACGTGACTATAGGCAGAAATATGATCCAAATCTCCTATCACCTTCCTTTGCTCCCAGGATTGGGATCTGGACTAGAAATGGGCTCAAAGTTCCAAATGAAACTTTTCAATTTATACTACTTTTAGCTTTGGCATGGCAATGCAGAACACCCTGTCACTTGGTGCAAGTGATTAGGAAGAAGGGGTGTGGCTGATCACAGGATGTTAGTGGTTGAAAGAGATCACTGAGTCCAACCCCCCTGCCGGAACAGGACAATACTGTCTAACACAGATCACAGAGGAACACATCCAGACAGGCCTTGAAAGTCTCCAGAGAAGAAGACTCCACGACCTCTGGAATTACAGAAATATGTTTGATTTCATTGCAATCTTGGTGTATGCTTCTTTAGATTACTTCACTCTTTAGTTTCTACTATTACCAAAACTGCTAAATAAAGTTATTTAGAGGTGTTTTTTTTTTAATGTAGTGTAACTTCAAGGAATTGGACACTTCATTAATTTCAATAAAACCTTTATAATACCTCTAGAAGTTGTATTGGCATATTAGTTGTCCACAAACTACAGTCATTAAAACCAGCCATGCTGTAGCTTAAAGTGCAGTTAATGTTTCTATTCTGAAATACAGGCAGAACTGGGGGTGATGCATGAAGACATTTTTGCTTGCAGAAGAAACATTACTGAGGAGCTTAAGGAGAGGAGATTGTTTTTACTAGCAACACTTGAACAAAAAATGTGAGCCTATTTCTCAGCGTAGTGCAGTGCATTAGACACACATAACTCCTGTGGTCACAGCCTGCTGCATATCTAATTCTGCAAGCACTGTCAAAAACTGCTTCAAACATTACCCTTTTTTTATTCTGACTGCAGTCAACTAATAAATAAATTAATTTGAAGGAGCCTACATTCCTCAACAAACTGTGAAGCCATTCAGGCAGACTCCCTTCTGCGGTGCACAGGTGGAACTGAAAGGAAAAAGCAGTAACCAGAAAAGTATTTATAAAAATATATTTCACAAAGTAGGAAACAATACAGGAGTTTCTCTGAATACAATACACAGAGTAAATAAACAAACAATAATATAGCTCCAAAACAAAGTAGAAAATTAAAATGATTTGCATGTAATACGTAGTTTTATTATACAATTGCTACTTCTAAATGGCAAGTTTGCATTACAAATTGAGTATGCTTGCAGCTTCTAGTGTTGTTCTTTCTCTGTGTGCAAGAGCCCTGGTGCATCACTATGAATATTATAGAAAAGAAATGCTAATAACATAAGCAGTAAAATTATGTACACACTGGTTCCTGCTCTAATACAGTGGAGAACTATAAGCATGTTTGGCTTTTTTTTTTACTGTACTGTGTTATGTGTGGATTTCTAAAAGTCTAGAGTTTAAATATTCACATGAACCAGTTTACTTCCAGCTGTTTGTGCTTGTATTAAAAACACCAGGTACTAGATTTATAGAAGAAGATATAAAACTGTCAAAAGTTTTCTCTGGGAAAGTTTTATTCCTGCCAGCATTCTCTCAAAATTCAGCTACTGCAAATGGATAGGTTACTGCTTGACCCTCAAACAATTTGTCATTTGTGTTTTCAAAATGTACATGTATTAAACATACGTTATATATAGAAAAGAAAGAAAAGGGAAATCTAACGGATATAACTTAGTTTCCTTCATAATCTTACTCTATAGCTTATCCTTCTTAATAAATAAAAGCGGTAATGGACATCAATAAAATATTTATTTCAAAGATTAAACAAATAAATTCGCTCTCTAGCAATAAAATCAGCAGTTCTTTCACCTATGTAAGTCCGTCCACTTTCACAGTTTCCCTTCAGAAGACGAAGCACAGGATTGATCCTTCTTCTAGAGAAAAGATCCTTTTTTGTACAGCAAGGTTTTGCAGCCCTGCCTCTGAATCTCTGCACATTAGTAGGATTTATTACCCATCACTGGAATGGATTAAGAACATGTGAATATTTTAAGGCTTGACACAATATTTAAAGATGATATTCAGTCTGTGGTTACATGGCCAACAATTACTGTATGTACAATGTATGGTCACTGCACAGCAGAAGCCAGTAGGAATTTACAATGCTATTTCTATCCAGCATTGCTAAGAAGACCGAGATATTGCTTTTAACATTTCTGTGGCAGGATCTTTGTTGGCAATGCAGAAACAAACAATTAGCTTCACACATACTGGCAGGAGCTACTGTTCAACAGCAAAATCCCTGCAAGTCCGTTTTCCAAGAAAGCACCAATTTCTTTTTGTTCTTTTCAATTCGTTGAAGATAATCAAAGATCCAAATCTCCATCTTCAGAGTGGTCAAGTGAATATCAAATATCCAAAGACTTCTAGACACTCCACATACTTTACTTCACACTCCACAAGACTTAACCTCCTAACATATACTTTTATTTTTTGTTTTTGGTTCAACATTACAATGTAGTCGATTTTATAGATGACTGGCGCTAAACTTGCCTCTAAAACAAAAAGCCACATCGGTTTTAACTAACAGCGGTGGCCCTAGAATATTACATGTTCGTTAAGTCAACAGTGAAAAAGTTTGTGATCCACTGTCAAGTTTCTTTGTCACTTTCTCCAACTGAGTAAAGTTCTCCGAGTCTTTTAAAGCGAGGACCCCATTCGCTGAGGTAGTCAAAATTCTGATCTGAGTCTGATGCGGAGGACTCCAACGAGCTAAGGGAACCAGCCGCTGACCCTCTTCCTTCATAGCCATAAATCTGGATAGAGTCATACGGTGGAGCTGTGGGATCGTTATCGGCTTCGTGAAGCCTTACGTTAATGAACTCATCGACATCGACACCGTTAGGAACAGGTGCAAGACCCTGCCTGGGCATAAACTGCAGATCAGGCTTAATATCCTTACGAGGCAAAAATCCATTAATTCCATCGGGATTTTGCAAAGTTGCAATGTCGAAAGCTTCTGTGTCTTCTTCTCCACCTCCTTCATCATCATAGCGAATGATATTTTCCCTCACATCTTCATCATCTTTGATGATTAGAGGCTCATTCTTATGTCGTCTTAGTGTCACAAAGAGCACCACAATGACTGCAAGGCAAGCACCACAGGCTGATTAGGGAAAAACTTCCAATCGAAGCACCACACGCTAAGTACAGCTGCGGAAGGTGGTAAGTTCTAAGGGTAATAAGGACAGTGGAAAGCTGAAAAAGTCTCTAGCTCCAACCCCACTGAAGTGGCAAAAATTGGATCAGAAGCTCTAGTTAGTCCTCTGCTTTTCTACCCTCACATTTACATCTGAAGCTCAATTTGATACAAGCAGTAGGGATGTGCACGCTTCCATTTTTTGAGCCTTTAATTTAGATAATTTTCCCTCTGGAAAAGTTGCAAACCTAGGTGAAGTCAAGCTACCGTCACGCATTGAGCACAGTCTGTAATGATCTACATTATGGATGGAGTTTTCCAGAATTAGAGGGTGTTTTTCTGAAAACACAGGCCTGATGATAGAGGGAAATTGGCATTGTCTTTTATGTGCTGTAACAGCCACACTATATAGCTGAAAAGAGAATGAGACAGTAAGGGAGAAAGAAAGAGCTCAGATACATCAGTTTGAGTATCATGGACTGATGCATAAAAATCTCTAAATTGGTTACTCTGCTGCTGTTGCAGCTTAATGCTGCAAAGTCAGTTACTGATGTAAATCTCAGTTACAAAGGGAAGCTGCAAAGTGCAGAATTAGGCCTCTTCCTTCATTGTTCTCTCCCTCACTTGCTTGATGTCATATACAAATGTTGTATGTTTTATTAAAATGTTCAGTGCTTTTTATCTTCTAAAACTGTAATGTCTCTTGTGCCACTGCAGTCCAGGATGCACTCATACAAGTTCTAGAATTATAGAATGGTTTGTGTTGGAAGGTACTTTAAATATTGTTCCAACCCCACTGCCATGGGCAGAGACACCTTCCACCAGACCAGGTTGCTCAAGGCCCTGCTCATCTGGTCTTGAATACCTCCAGGGAGGGGGCATCCACAACATTTTCCAGTGTCTCACCACCCTCACTGTAAAGAATTTCTTCCTAATATTCAGACTAAATCTTCCCTCTTCCAGCTTGAAGCCATTGCCCCTCATCCTACCACTACAAGCCCTTCTAAAAAGCCCCTTCCTGGTTCTCCTATAGCCCTCTTTGGGTACTGGAAGGCCAGTATAATGTCTCCCCAGAACCTTCTTTTCTCCTGGTATAAGAAACCCATTTTCCATCACATGTAGTATATATTGTGTTCACCTTGCAGTTTAACATACTTGATTTGATTTTCAGTTTCCTATTCCACAGCTGTTTATTCCGTAATTTGCAGGTAAGACTGCTTCAGATTGAGACTTTGCTTTGAATGCTTTTGTTCAGCTCTCAGTACAGTAGGGATGCAGCACTGACAGGTCTCTTGGTACTGCTGCACACTGTCCTTCTCTGTGACTTCTTTGCCTACAGCTACCCAGGAACCAGAAGCATTTGTAACACCAGGCTGTGAACTGAATACATACCTAGCAGCAAGATGATGCAGGCTAAGATAGCGATGAGGGCTCCCATGCTGAGTCCAATGGGGAGGACGTATGCTTCGACGTTACACGACTGGACAATGCCATCGCTGCTGCAACCGCAGACCCGAATGGTCAGAGTGCTGGTGCTGCTCATGGGAGGATTCCCACTGTCACTGATTATGATTGGCAGTAGGTAGACTTCTTGCTTCTGCCTGCTGAATCCACTGTGCTTTGCCAATATGCTGAGAGTGTTATCTGGAAAAGGGAAAAGGTGCATTTTTCATGATGTAGAACAACTGCTAACCCCACAGCTTTTTCTTAATGCCTTCAGAAAACCTCTGTATGAACAGACCTGCACTTACTGAACTCATTATGTGAGCAGCACCTGACGCAGAGATCCTTCCCCTTTCTGTCTGGCTGCCCATGTCCCAAGTAACTGGGTGCAACACAGCCATTTTCTTGTGTTACGTGGTGTGATCATAGCAACCCCTCGCTTTCTGTCTGCATACCTCCTTACAGATGTTTTCCCATCACGACTCATCACCGTATTTCAAGTCACAGAGTCATAAAACTTCAACTAGTACAACAAAGAGAGCAATGAAATGCTAAAGTAACCGAAACTTAATAAAGCACATTCATCAATTAAAGCAAATGTTCCGTGCATTATTGGCAGAAACTGCAGAATGCTTTGCCCTGCTATAAAAGATACTTGGGTTTTATTAGTAAGAAAAGGAAAAGCTGAATGTATTAAAAGTTGTAGGCCTAATTTTGGCCAATCCAAACATTTGACCCTCACAATGAAAAGAGAACAAACCAGAGCAGAATATGCCTCTTACAAAGGCATCCAGAGGAATGGAGTCTAGGACATTCTTACCTCTACACACACATGCACATAGTTAATATTAGAAGCAGACAGAAGCATTCTGACTACCATAAAGAAATTCTGAACATCCAAAATAGTATTTTAAAATGCAGGATTATGTTCTTGTAGTCCTTCTTAGTAAGGATGCAGATTAATAAAGGTAGTTACAGAATACAATATTACAGAATGAAACATTCCTAAACTTTTATCATGTCCTCATCCTGTACCAAAATCTCAATCAGTAGATGACTTCTACATTTATTTCATTAATGCCACAAAGCAAAAGATGAAGAAAGATTATTTGATATTTAAACACCTGGGACAATTGTCTGACACAAGAGAACAAAGAAGTCTTGTTTTTCCATTCAATGATGGTGAAAGTTAAGTTCAAGTAGTTCCCTTCTGAAGTTCAGTCTCAGGTTTTGCAGTCTTTGTGCAAATCACCTACCAACCACACTTCAGTTCTGAACCAGTTACACTTCAGTTCCTACTGTGAAGGTTTTTAATATATAACACAGATTATGTAATAATTTCAGCATTTTTCTTAGCATTTAAGAGCTCATAACATGAAGATCAACCTAAAAATCAGCTACTTTATAAAGCAGTGCAGATGTGGCCATTTCATAATACCTGTGCAGAACAAAAAAAAAAAGTATTAATGATTTTTCTTTCCAGAAATCCTGACTTTTTTATCTATTCAAGTTAGAAACAGTCACATCAAAACTGATGGCACCCTGGAGCTGAATAAATACTCTACTCTTTCCTTGTGCCCTTTTGAAAATTAAAGGAAGCATATGTGTTTACTGAAGATAAATTTCAGGTATAAGCTCTTAAGAATTCTGACAACTCAAATAGGAGCAAACTCCTCGATGATACGCAGTGTTCTGTGTGCCACTGTGATGGTGGAAAAGTCAAGTATGCTTTAAGTCAACAATTAGCAGGCATTCAGAATGAAGCAAAAAGCCTTCACTTCTCTTTGGTGGAATGTGTCAGAGATTTAAACAGGGGTGTGCAAGTTAAACCACTTCCAGTGTCATGCTTGCTGTCTAGCTGCAAGGAACAAAGGGGAAATGTTATGTTAGTAAAATAATAACTGCAGCTAAGATATTCTGAACATCAGTGTGTGTGGCTTTATCAGAGTGACTACCACACCTAATGTCACGTGGAAAATGTACGGGTTTTAGTGTTCTTTTCCTCCTGCACCCCTTCTCCCCCTCCTTTTCAAACACTGAAGAATAAAATTGTTTGGCTTCCTCCTGCAAAATTAAAAATATCTCAGGGTAAGCTGCATCTTTAATCCTTTCACTTTAACCTTTTGAAGGAGAAAAAAAGAACTATGAGGATCAATTTCCAGCTCTTTGAGACAAATCCCACTCAGAAGTTTTACATCTGTAGTCATTTATTAAGAACTCTAGAGACTTTTACATCTATATTACGCAGTGACTTCTTGTGCTCTAGAAATCTGTACTGATACAGATTGTTGCTTCCTATAAGCCTGCTCCAGTTCTCCTCTAAGATGGAGGAAAGGATTGATATGCAAAAAAAAGTAAGACATCTGCTTCAAGAAGAAATGGGAAAAAAAGAAACTGCTCTTGTTGGTGACAGCTTCAGATCCCTTCCATCTCTCTGACACATTCACTGCTACTTTGCCTGGTTGAGCAAAAATCTAATAAATTGGAATTGGAGAGTGAAACAAAGTGAAAAGGAAGGGTACTATGAAGAGAAAAAATAAAAGGGGGCAGGAAAAACATAAATGAAGGAGGAAGGATGGAGAAAATGAAGTGCTCATTTCTGCCAACTAGTGAAGCTATGCTGAGTATAAAAACCTGCTTAGTACCAGTAAGAGTCAGTAATTCAAATTCAAAATACACAAGAGAGAAGCAAGATATTTGGGACACAGGCTGAACTATTTAAGTGCAAAAGAAGTTGCAAAGGCTGATTTAGTTGGTACTATGTGAGAGGAGACGCAAGGCAAGGAGAGAAGAAAAGAAACTCTCCTTTTTCAACAGAGGGGATTTCTGTTTAAAGCTGCTATGTTAGACTCCAGTTGAAGCTCCAGTTGAATTTGTTGTATCCAGGAAGAAATTTGCAATTGGGAGTACACAGTAGAATAAGTAAAAGGAAATTACCACAATTATTTTTCCAGCAGATGGCAAAATCTCAATTTTGACTTCTTTGTTCAACAACAAATGCTTTGCTATGTCCTGAAATAAATATACCTTGGTATTGCTGGAGATGTGACTTGTGACTGAAGAACAATGACTCTCTAACTTACATTTTAGTTGCTTCCTAGAACTTAAAAATATAACCTAGCAGCTGAGTAGCAATGAGTTTGCTTTCTCCTCTCTGTGGACACTCCCCTTATCCATAGACAGCAAATCCAGGGGAATCTCCTCCAGGAACAACCTCCAGCACTGCTGCATGAATTAACCTGGCAGCAGGTGCTCAGCAGGAGGGTGGACAAACACTTTCCACTCATCTTTCCAATTAACCCACTGATCCTTCATTATAGCACTGCTCAGGTTATTTATTTATTCATGTTACTTCTAACAAAAAGAGCACAACTACACAGGGAGAGAGATGCAGCTCCGAGCTCCCCAGCAGGAGAAGTGCCTTGTCTATGTTTTGATTCTTCTTCTTGTATCTCTCAGTAAGCCTACGAGTGAAGTAGACAGTCTCAAGTTGTGCTGGGGGAGGTATAGGCTGGATGTTAGGAGGAAGTTCTTCACAGAGAGTGATTGGCATTGGAATGGGCTGCCCAGGGAGGTGCTGGAGTCACCATCCCTGGAGGTGCTCAAGGAAAGACTGGATGAAGCACTTAGTGCCATGGTCTAGTTGACTGGCTAGGGCTGGGTGCTAGGTTGGACTGGCTAATCTTGGAGGTCTCTTCCAACCTGGTTGATTCTATTCTATTCTATTCTATTCTATTCTATTCTATTCTATTCTATTCTATTCTATGCTATGCTATGCTATGCTATGCTATGCTATTCTATCACCATTGTTTTCCTTTCACAGCCTGTAATCCAGTTCTCACCAAAACATTCTAGCTTGCTTCAAACTAGCACAAGGAGGGAAAAAAGATTACCCCTCTCTGCTAATAAAACTCTGAGGTAACCTACCCCAGGCAAGAGAAACACAACGTCTTGACCTCCAGTCAGTCAGGGATATTCAGGGGGTCCTTTGCCACTCAATCAATGTGGACTCCCTGTATTCTGTACCCTTCTATGAGGGGGAAGGGATTGAAGAAGTTCATTGAATTGCCAAAGACCTCTTAAATGCCATTTTCTTGATGGTCTGCCACCCTCACAGGATGGCCTAGGGACTATGTTGTGTCCTGCAGGCTTAAGGAATAGCATCAGTAAGGGATCTTCATTATTGCTTTAACTCGTCAAAAGTTTGTGTGTGAGAGTAACAGAGCTCCAGGAATACATAATTACAACTTAGAGCTGCAGCTCATTTTTACCTTTTATAAAACAAAACCAAATCAGTCATTGCTGGGTGACTCTCACTGTTTGAAGTTTACAAGCAGATTTAAACAGCCCTGAAAGAGGCTGTTATGGGAGTATCTCCCTCACAGCTGGAACAAAGACTAACAATGCAGAAGGTCTTTACAAGATGTCCAGTGTGATTTCTAGACAAAAGTAGTTTGTATAATCGTAACCAAGGACATGCTTACCACAGGGCCAAGTGCTTCCTGCAGATTCCCAACTGTTCTCAAGATCCCTTGATCTCTTTTGAGGTTCTTGGATGAAAGATTTGGAGAGAAAGTATCTGTAATAATTTTAATACAAAGCCACTTTTGTATTTGCTAGGCACAGTGACTTTAATGGGATTGACATCAAGCTGGATGTGAAATTAGCAAGCGGGAGTCAGCTTCTTCATCTTCCACTTTGTACAAGAATGCAGGTTGCAATTTTAAGTCAGACAATAAAATGACTGAAGAAAGAAAAAAAACCCCACCAAAAAAAACCTGAAGCAGTGAGTTTACATCCAAGTGTCATTCTCTCTGCACACATTATTGCAATTCTTTAATTCCCTCATGGTGCTCTTTAATATATTGAGATCAGTGGACTTCCCTGCTGGGTAACCTTACACCTACATAGCTCTTTTCTGTCTTTCTTTTTTTCCATCCCTTTTATAATGTTCTCAGAAAGATCAAATCATTAATGGTATTAAGGACTTTGTGGTAGAAATTGTTATCTATTCCGGATATGTTACTTATGCAAGGAAAGAATTTTAAGTGGAAGCTTTACAGCTGGAAGCACAAGAATGACAGAAATCTGTTTCTTCGTGTTTATTAGAGCTAGCTTTTTTTGGTGTGCTTTTTACTCTGAAACAGTTTCTTTGTAATGCAGAGTCCTTTGGCACAAGTAGAAAAGCAGCAATCTCCTAACTGTGATATTTCCTGCTTTTTTGATAATGGATAGACAAGGAGAGTTCATTCATTTCCTTACTCAATTCATAAGTGGCAGCTATTCTCACATAAAAAAAAACTTGAAATAACTGAGTAATTGAGTTATTATCATGAAGGTGTCAGTGGAAACTGCCGAAGCAGAGGCAGAAAGCCCAAACTCTATGACACTCTAAGAACTGCCTGCTGTGTAATATTTAGCAGTCACCTGCAAACGCACTAGAAGAGAACATACAGGGGAATGCTAAGAGAGCATTTCAGCTCTTGTGTAACTCAACTCATGAATCATAGAATCATAGAATCAATTTAATGAACTTCTTCAATCCCTTCCCCCTCATAGAAGGGTACAGAATACAGGGAGTCCACATTTGGTTGAGTGGCAAAGGACCCCCTGAATATCCCTGACTGACTGGAGGTCAAGACGTTGTGTTTCTCTTGCCTGGGGTAGGTTACCTCAGAGTTTTATTAGCAGAGAGGGGTAATCTTTTTTTCCTCCTTGTGCTAGTTTGAAGCAAGCTAGAATGTTTTGGTGAGAAGAACTGGATTACAGGCTGTGAAAGGAAAACAATGGGAACAGAATAGAATAGAATCAACCAGCTTGGAAGAGACCTCTAAGATCATCCAGTCCAGTCTATCACCCAGCCCTATCCAGTCATCTAGACCATGGAACTAAGTGCCTCATCCAGTCATTGTGCTGCTTGTAATACTCTCCAGTACTGGAGGTGTTACAATGTCAAACACAGCTCTTCCAGTTTTTGTTTTCTTCAGAATTCAAACCTACCAACATAAAAATAGCAGCATACAAGGGAAGACTTCCATCCCCATTTTAGAGACTGGGAACTAATCAAGCTGTCCAAAATCACAGAGAGATCTCTCCAAAAGTCTCTGTATACATTCCATGAGACATAAACCATACTGCAATCACTATTCTTCTGGATACTTTGTTAATAGCACTTCCCTTTCTATGAAAGGATTTACAAACCAAACATACTTGGATTGGTAGCATCACACTGCAGAAACAAGACCAATAAATGCAGGCTGAACGATTCACTATTCATAGTCTGCATGATAGCTGTCAAATCAGGATCTTAAAATCATTAAGTTTGGAAAAGACCTCTAAGTTCATCAGGTCTGACCTTCTAACCAACACCTGCATGACCACTAGACCATGTCCCAGAGTGCCACATCTACTCTTTTTTTTAATACCTCCAGGCACGGTGACTTCCCCACCTCCCTGGGCAGCCTGTTTCAATTCCTGGCCACTCTTGCAGCAAAGAAGTTCTTCCTAATATCTGACTTGAACCTCCCTTAGCATAGCTTGAGACTACTACCTCTTGTCCTTTCATTAGTTACTTGAGAGAAGAGGATAGAACCAGCCTCACTCCAAGCTCCTCTCAGGTAGTTGGTCTCCTCTCAGCCTTCTCTTCTTCAGGCTAAACAATCCCAACTCCCTCAGCCTGTCCTCTGAAGACATACTCTTCAAACTTCAGTGTTTTGATATCATCTTTTATTCTTTACAAAAGCAGTGGGAAAGAATATTCATGACCTGCTTTCTGGTCTAGCACAATAACCAGACAAGACAACTCAGAGCATACCTTCACCAGTGTCATCTTATAAAGGAACATCCCTGGGCTGAAAAACTGAGCTGTATGTTTCCCATTACCCTTAAGTACAAGTTAGAAGCATCAGTTTCTTGCTTCCAAAAGAATGCAGTTGAAATGCTTTGAGAGCTACATCTCTGTTTATTTAAGACAGGGGTTTGGTTTTCTTTTTGTTTCTGCCTTAGGCCGTAACACTTTTTAAAGGAATAACTGCTTAAAAGGGGACAGTTTGGGGTTTCTATTTTATGAAGTGCCAGTCATTAGGAGATGAAAGCAACTTCAACATGGATGTGCATATCAAACTCACTCATATGAGAAGTCATCTGTAGAATCATAGAATGGTTTAGGATGGAAAGGACCTCCAGGATCATCCAGCTCCAACCCCCTGCCATAGGCAGGGACACCTCCCACTAGAGCAGGTTGCTCAAGGCCTCATCCAGCCTGGCCTTAAATGCCTCCAGGGAGGAAGCTTCCACAACCTCCCTGGGCAACCTATTCCAGTGTCTCACCACCCTCACTGTAAAGAACTTCCTCCTAAAGTCCAGTCTAAATCTCCCCTCTGCCAGCTTAAACCCATTCCCCCTCATCCTGACATTATTAGACCTTGTCAGTAGTCCCTCCCCAGCCTTCCTGTAGGCTCCCTTCAGATACTGCAAAAGCCACTCAAAGGTCTCCTGAAATCCTTCTCTTCTCCAGGCTGCAGAGCCCCAACTCTCTCAGCCTGTCCTCATAGCAGAGGTGCTGCAGCCCTCTGAGCATCTTCGTGGCTCTCCTCTGGACTGGCTCCAGCAGTTCCATGTCCTTCTTGTGCTGGGGGCTCCAGAACTGCACACAGTACTCCAGGTGGGGTCTGAGGAGAGCAGAGTAAAGGGGATCTGTGCAAAGATCTATGTGTATATGCTAGTGTGTATAAATATATATATCCTGAAACTGACACTGCATAATGTTTTACACATGTGCTACAGGATTGTACTTTGTGACTGTTCCAGACAAAATTCTGTTGCCCAGCAGTTTACAGGGGAGATGACTCTTTGCCTAATGCATATGGTAAAGGCATAAATGTCCTATTCAAGCAGAAGGCAAATAAAAAAATCTGAAACTAAAAAAGATGCCATTTTGATAGCATATTTTGTCTGATTTATGGCAGCCAAACCATATGGGCAATGAAGCATTTGCAGGTATTTCAAAGTGACCTGCTTTTCATGAATGTCAAAAATTTGTGATGCCTCCAAAAAAAAACAACAACAAAAAAAAAAAACCAGTAGATTGATGTCTGCTATCAAATTTGATAGCAGACATCAGGTTCAAAAGAAAAAAAAAAAACCCCAAGTTTTCTGTGCTATAAAAATTCAGCTGACAGATCAAAGTGTCTCTTCTGCACCACGGGAAGTCACTAGTGGCAATACTCCAGACATTCCTGTAACACTAGCAAACACCTGAATGGATTTTTATTGTTCTAGAGACTTGGACTTTCTGGAATCTCTTAAAACACCAGTAAGAACATAGGAAAAGAAGTCTTTAATGGGAGAAAATGTACTGCTCAGGAGAAAAGTTGGAAAATATCACAGATTTCATATATATATGTAGGGAGAAAATTAGGAGAGCCAAAGCACAGCTAGAGCTCAAACTAGCTATGGACTTTAAGGAAAATAAAAAATGCTTCCACAAATGCATTAGTAACAAAAGGAGGAGTAGGGGAAATCTCCATCCTTTGTTGGATGCAGAGGGAAACCTAGTGCCTAAGGACGAGGAGAAGGCTGAGGTGTTCAATGCCTAATTTTGCTGTCTACAACTACCTGAAGGGAGGTTGTAGCCAGGTGGGGTTGGGCTCTGCTCCCAGGCAGCCAGCAGCAGAACAAGGAGACACAGTCTCAAGCTGTGCCTGAGAAGGTCTAGGCTGGATGTTAGGAAGAAATTGTTGAGAGAGAGTGATTGGCATTGGAATGGGCTGCCCAGGGAGCTGTTGGAATCGCTGTGCCTGGAGGTGTTGAAGCAAAGCCTCGATGGGGCACTGAGTGCCATGATGTGGTTGATTGGCCAGGGCTGGGTGCTAGGTGGGACTGGATGATCTTGAAGGTCTCTTCCAACTTGCTTGATTCTATGATTCCATATATTACTCTTCATATATATTACTACTCTGTCTCTGGAGGTGTTGAAGAAAAGCCTGGATGAGGCACTTAGTGCCATGGTCTGGTTGACTGGATAGAGCTGGGTGCTAGGTTGGACTGGATGATCTTGGAGGTCTCTTCCAACCTGGTTGATTCTATGACTCTATGATTATTTTGTTACCAATTGGCCTAAATAATAACAATTTATGCCAGAAGTGCTGAATCAACTAATTAAATAAAAGAGATAATAATAACAAAACCCAATCCAAACCCACATTTCCAGGTCTTGTATTCCTTCACAGAGAGGAGTAAAAGTGATGCTGGCAATTTTGAATAATGAGTCAGGTAATATCAGTAACATCACTCTCCTATCCTCAAATTCCTTGGAAAGGGGAACCACCATGTTAACATTACTGTGATGCAGAACTTACAGTAAATAAATCCTTGGCAGAATAATAATAATAATAAAAAACAACCCAGAAAATTAAGAGCAAAGGGATGGAATAAGCATTTCCTCCTACCTTTTTCCTTTTAAAAATGTGAACTTTAGATAATAGTCTGGATAATTTCTAGCTCTATTCCTTTGGAAAAGTCTGAACTTTAGATAATTGTCTCTTAAGTATTCTAAAACTTTCCTTTGACCTTTAGTCCAGCAGAGCTATAATCAAACACATCTATATGGCCACTTGCAGTGTTATATTTTGTACCTTGGGGTTTTTTTTAACCCGCTGAAGGTAGGATTGAAAATCCCTGCTGGTGAAATAATGATGTAGAAGTACACACTGAATCTGAAACAATGCTTTTGTTATTGTTAATAACAAATAATTGTGACACAGAACCTCTCTCTCTTAATTTACAGGTATATATGGCAAGTCAAACCAGGAAACCTTAGGCTCTGGATCTGTTTAAGCTCCACAGTCACCACAGTTGTCAGAACTGTAGCCAACATACCCGATTTTAATCTCCACCTCTCTGATGTTATACCCACTTATCTCTTCTGAATCCCCTGGTGCCAGTTATGATTGACACTCCCATAAGCTGAAGCAAATGCAGGCGGCTGAAGATGTAAGATATGCTAAAACAGGGCTGGCTTTTCCCTCTCGTTTTTCTCTTCTGTATTCAACAAGCCAGGCACCAAATTGTTTACTAATAATCACATTGCTTTGACATGCTTTACTTTATTCGGATCACATCACTACATGGCATGTGCATTGAATGTTACATCTGTAAAGTGTAAGAATTAATGCAGGTTGCCAAGCTCTGGTGTAGAAAGAGAGATGAAATGGCTGTCAAATGTGCTTAGCATTAAAAATACATTATTAAGACAGCAATTTGCATAGACTGATGGATCATTTTCAAAATCTACATATTCTACTTAATTCTATTATCTTGTTATTTTAACCAAAAAGCAATGCTGTGGTTTATAAGGCTTCCATCAAATGATGGCTATATTTTGCATTTGAACCCAGAACTCTCCACCACTGTGTTACCAGGTTTCAACAAAACACTGGGAAGACAAATCCAAAAGAAGCCAGAGTCTCCCAAGGCTTTGCTATCTGTACTTCTCTTTAGGGATAACAGCTCCTCCTTATTTCAATGAATGTGTAAGCGCACTCCAGGGGGTGAAATTAATGAAAGCCCCTTAGGACACTGTGAGAGTTACAGTTTGGTATCCACTTGGGTCTCTTTTATGTGTAAAGCTAAGTCTCAAGCAGATTCAATGCCATTTTTAGTACTCTTGATAGGTGATGGAAGAGTTCCAAGAAAGCCATCATATGTTCATCACCTTCCTCACTTCACACACATTCTCCAGTTCTTACCTCGGTGATTGCTAAAGTCTGGGAAAGTTCAGAGTCTTCACAACTATGAAGACAATCACAGACGATTCAAGTGAAGATTTCTCATTGCTGTCTACAACTACCTGAAGGGAGGTTGTAGCCAGGTGGGGGTTGGTCTCTTCTCCCAGACAACCAGAAACAGAACAAGGGGACACAGCCTCAAGTTGTGCCAGGGGAGNTCTAGAGTGTAAACTATGAATGCCACAGTAGGAATAATAAAACTTCAACAGGAACATTTAGATTTTTAAATGTGATTTCTTCTTGGCATTTAAGTGAATTTCACAGTGAACGCCTTAACATCCACTTCTCCATGCCACAATGACTGCCTTTTCTGACTGCAATTTAAGTCAAAGAATACAGAAAATTTAAAAAGTGACTGAATATTTTCTTGAGCTGGTGGCACATGAGACAGAAAAGTGGCCTTGATTCCAAACAGTGCCAAATCCTGTAGCTCCTGTATTTGCAGAACTCTCTTTAACTTCACTGAGAATAATTTCTGGGAGAGAACTGAAAGCAGTGCCATTATACAGCTTTGTTAATGTCATCAAGAGTTATATTAGCTTTTTGCCATTTCACAGACTGAAATGCTATAGTGTAAGATTGCCCCTGGGCACACAGGCGGCATGATAATGACTTTTTTAAGATGCTCTCATATGCAGATTACATATAACAATAACAATTTGTTACCATCAGGCCATTAATGACAGTAATTTATGCCTCTGTCTTACACCCAAAGTATACACATAATGTCTATATGCACACCTCTCAATGAGGATGTCTCTTAAGGTGAAGAGTAATGGCCATTTGAAATGCAGGGAACAGCAAAATGCTTCCAGAGAAGGAATTCCACTAAGTGAAAGAAACAATTACCTGTCTATAATATGGAGTGGATTGTATAAAGTTTTCAAATGAAGTGTTTCAGATACTCTTGGCTGCATTTCTGCACACTATGTAAACACCAGATAGAGAAAAGTTGGCAGAGCCAAGAGAGTCCAAACTAGCATACACAGTCAGATCAGTGAGAATCAAAGCAGGTCTACAGGAACACAGAAGACATAGATTTAGATTTCCAGACTGGGTCACACTGCAAAGCCTATGCTGCATGACACAACACAAAACTTGGAGCAAAGAAAGAGATAGAGAAAGAGGTTAACATCTGAGTTTCCATAGAATCATTGAATTGTCTCAGATGGAAAAGATCACTAAGATCATCAAGTCCAGCCACCAACCTAATACCACCATGGCCACTAAACCATAGCCTGAAGTGCAACATCCACATATTTCTCAGACACCTCCAGGGTGTTTGCCTCACTGCTGTGTGGATCTTATAAAACCAGTTCTTATATTGGTAAACATCTGCAAACTACATCAACAGTTTGTAAGATAGTCTATAATTTTCATAGAATCTGTGCTAGTTTGAAGCTAGCTAGAATGTTTTGGTGAGAATTAGATCATAGGCTGTGAAATGAAAACAAGAGTGATGTCTACTTCACTCATTGGCTTGCTGAGATGTGTAAAAGCAAAACATAGATAAAGTCACATCTGCAGCTGGCAAGCTCTGGGCTGCATCTCTCTCTCTCCTAACCACCCCCTCCATTTCCTTGGCTAATCCACTTTGCCTCCTAAACCCCCTGGCTGAGCCTCCATTTCTTCCTTGGGACTGCGGTAAGGTTGAGAGGGGTAGGGGGAAGGTGAAGGGGTGGTTGGGAGGGGAGTTGTGTTTCTGTATTACCTTTTACCTTGTCTATTTCTGCCTATAACTGTATATACTGTAAATATCTGCTTGTCTATTGTGCCAGCTGTAAATATAAGCTTCATTCATATTTCCAGAGCTGGCTGAGTCTAGTCCGGGTGACTTTTTAAAGTGTGGGGGGACAGGGAACACCCAAACCATCACAGAATCACAGAATGGTTGAGATGGGAAAGGATCTCTGGAGGTTATCTGCTTTACTTTTCTATTCAAGCACAACTACCCAGAGCCCAGGACAGTGTCCATGCAGCTTTTGAATATCTCCAAAGATGGAAATTCTGCAAATGGTTCTAAAACACTTGTTAGTCACAACTGAAATGTGTCTGCAACAAAGCAGAAGATATCCTATTCACCCTCTTCATATTGAGCTGAAAAGTGGCAAGCTGAGAAGCGGCAAGGCGCAAACACATAGTGCATCTCTACGCTGAAGGAACAACTTGCTTATCACAGTCTTCTGCTTCATGGTGAAGAGGCTGACAAGGCACAACTAAAGTGTATAGGCAGAAGTTGCAATAAACATATGAAGCAGGATCTAGTAGAAATACAAGAGAGTAGGCAATTCTAGCAACAAAGAAGAATACATCTTAGGATGCCAAACCCCCCTCCACAATCATGAAAATAAACCTTAAATAGTTAAAAAGGAGAACAGAAAACACACAACAGATAATTTGAGCAAGATAAATGTTTCCTTACTGGAAAAAAAAAAAATTTAATATATATATATACAGCTTTAGACCAGAAAAAAATAAGTTCTTTATAGCAGTTTTGAAGCAAGTAGCTCTCCTAGACAGACTGCGCTAGAAATCCATGATGAAGTTTTTAGCAATCCATCTTTTGGTCTTGCATGTTAGCAGACACAGGCACAAAATAAGAGAAAGGTGATTTGTTATTAAAATATATATATATATATCTTTTCAAAGCAGGAGTTGTCATGTGGGTTAAAGATGTTCTAGAAGGAGACATGCTGTAGAATTGAGTCTAAGCCACCTTTCTCTATATTTAGTATTCCAGCTTATGTCAAAGATATAACAAATGAGCTCCACCATTCCCTTCCCTCAGCTGCAGAATGACTTCTACGTGTTTTCTAGCTGGAAGTTTCAGAAGAACCCAAAGAGACACCATAAATGCACTCCTGAAAAACCTCAGTCTTTACTAATCCAGAGGGAGCTGCTAATAGGTGCCATTAATGTCATATGCCAGGATCAGATGATGTGTTAAAAGAACAGCTGCAGTGTGTGCATGGCACAGCGATTAAATGACTCGTCCAAAATCATACAGGAAATCTGTAACCAAGCTATACAAAACTATTCTGAACTCTAGAACAGTTCCTTAACCAAACCCCTGTCACTTGTGTACAGTGCTCTTAGATCAGAGTGGCTAAATCTTTGTTGAGGCGCACCCTGTGTAATTTACAGAGGGGTCATAAATAAAGGATGGAAACGTTATAGAAAGTGACATGACAGAGTTAAGCAATGTTAGGGAGTGACAAGTTCAAAAGGCCACATGAAACAGTTCTATTTCTTAAGAGTTCCTCTAACCTGGGTTTTAGTTTTAATTTCAGGTTAGACTGAATGAAAGTTTCTTAACTCCCCTCCTCAAACTCCACAAGTTCTATGTGTGCTTATAAAAGCAATGGCAAACTGTTACGTAACTTATTACAGCCTAAATTAAAGAATAGAACAAAAAGTGGTCCAACATTCTACAGAGTGCAGCAGTCAGTGATTATTATTTATGCTCCTGTTGAGGTTTATGCCTGCACCATCTAATCCCATTCAAAGCTCCACAGGTAAGACTTTATTCCCGACTTACCCCTTATTATAGAATTAGATGTATGAAAAACAGCACTGTAGAGTTACTGCTCGAGAATGTACATAGCTCTTAGCCTATAGCAACACTGAAGTTGACTTGTTTGAGCCTACAATTTATTTAGGCCAAGCTGGGCTGATCTGGCATTGCTACCTCAACACAGGCAGGCAGCTACTACTGCTTAGCTGTAATCTGGCTGTGCGTCTGACCACGTTACCTTCAAAGGACCCCAGCAGCTCTCCCTCTTAAACACCATCAAGCAGACATCTGGTCCTTTACTCCAAGTTCTATTTATCTTTCCCTAACAAGCTGGCTTATTATTTCACTTCAAACAGGGGCCCTTCTTCACTCCCTCTATAATCAGCACTGATTACCAAGTATACACATCCTATCATTTTAGGATATGCAAACTCTCTCTCCAGACCAGACAGGTCAACTTATGTGTTGCAGTGATTTTCTGCATTTGGCTCAGTATGTAAGGTCTTGCATTCAGTGAAATCGTGTCCTCCACCTCTTTTCTGGCCTCTGAATGGACTGCCTTCTAGGCATATTTATTATAGAAATATTAAACACTAATAATTACATAAATATATCGCTAATTACTGGCTGCTTGCCAAACAGAATACATCCTAATTAGATAGAATTAAATGAAGACCAACAAAGTGACTCATTTTACAACAAGGCCACCCATACAAATTACAAAATCAGAAGTTGATGGGAAAATACTGTGTTACCAAAACAACCACAACAAAAAACCCACAACCAACAGAATAAAAGCTCTGTCTCCATTGTTCATCAAAGCCTGACATGAGAAACTGTTCTAAATGATAACAAATTTCAGCCTGCCTTCAGTTTGCCACTACTGTATTTGCACTTGCCAGAGAAATGCAGCCCACACAGAGAAGCACAGAATCAAAGATCATCTAGTTCCAACACCCCTGTCATGGGCCAGGGACACCTCACACTAGATCAGGCTGTCTAAAGACTCATCCAGCCTGGCCTTAAACACCTTCAGGGATGGGGCTTCCACCATCTCCCTGGGCAACCTGTTCCAGGGTCTCACCACCCTCATGGTGAAGAACTTCTTCCTAACATCCAGTCTGAATCTCCCCATTTCTACCTTTGTTCTATTCCCCCTAGTCCTGTCACTACCTGACATCTTAAAAAGTCCCTCAGCAGCTTCCTTGTGGCCCCCCCTTAAGATACTGGAAAGCCACAATAAGGTCTCCTCCAAGCCTTTCGTCTTTCACTCTTGAACAGTCACCTCCTTAAAGGAGTAAAGGAGGAAGTGAAAGGGTATGGGACAAATATGAGCACACCATATAGGATCAGGAAGGCAGAGAGGCACAGAGCTAATGCAGTAATCAATGCAATGGTCACCTTGGAGGCAGGATGATGCCATTCCAAGAATTCTTTCCTGCATAACATTTCTCTAATTGCCTCAAAACACGATGCAAATTAGAACATGGGCTTTGTCTTTTTAATTCACATTATAATGTTAGCTGTGCAATAGTTTACCAGACAAGCCTTGAGGCTAACTGTGAAAAATTAATACCTTCTGTTTCAATAGAGGAAGCATGTGCAAACAGTCTGTATACTTTATATCTGCTATAATGACAAAAGGAGATTTTTACTAATCAAAGGAAAATTTAACAGCCAATATGTGATGATTCCAGCTTTTATTGTTTGCATTTTTAGCCTGTTTAGATTCTTCCTCTAGTAGATGAGTGTGGGGGTTTCTTTAATCTTTATTACAACAGAAACATTAAAATGGTACTCCCATCCAGTTTTTCATTAACTGACAAAAGAAAAGTACAATTACAGCAACTAATAAATTAATTGTTATTTCCCCTCAACAGCCTGTACTCAGACCATGATAAAGCAAATACCACAATGAAACATACTGTAATGAGAGCGAAAAATGAAGGAGGAAGAAAAGCAATCCCGTGCCAGAACTACTGATTAGGTACTTAGAGAGAAAATGCAAATGTTCAAAACAACCCAAAATCTAACAGGGGAGGGGGAAACAGAAGGGGACTTCTCGAGAAACAATATGTTTCTGTCAGGTGCCGATGGGATAGAGGCCTTCAGCTTCATCATTCTTCCTATTCACTGAATTAAGTCCACTTACAAGGAATTAAACATAGTCAGTTCATTGTCCACGAACACTTCCACAACAGGAATTGCTTCCTGCAGAAAATCTGGAGGAATTAGATCCACCCTTGTAACCACAAACGGTGCCTTGGCAGAAATCACAGGATCATACAATGGTCTGCGTTGGAAAGGACCTGCAAAGGTCCAACCTCCTCTGCAGTCCACAGGGGCATCCTCAGCTAGATCAGGTTGCCCAGAGCCCTGTTGAGCCTCACCTTGAATATCTTCAGGGATGGGACTTCTTCAACTACCTCCTTGGGCAACCTGTGTCTTAGCACAATTTCAAGAGATAGTTGATTGAAAATCTGGATATTTAGCTCCAAACATTTTAGATTCATACTATCGTGAAATACTTTTGAAGTCCTAGAATATATGGCTCCTGTTAGCTTTCAGGGAGTTATGTTTTCCAAGCATTTAAGGAACCTATGAAAAGCAAAGGGCTACTGGAACAATGTTTCATTAGGAGGCCAACTCCAGAGAGATAGTACTGAGGGTCTTAACTGCTGGCCTGACAGCACTTAGTTGAGTAGTTTCACAGTCATTAAGAACAATGCCTTTCTGTCTGCTAAGCAGTCAAGTGTTGAGAGCCTGATTTAATGTTTATTCTCCCCATTATGTGTCTGAAATTAAGTCACACTGAAGATTCAATTTGTTCTTATCTCTGTTATTTCTTTCATCCACATTCTATAGTATTTCTGAAATAGAATTATTTCCATGCTAATTTGCTGACCAAATTATTTTCCTCTTCCCTTTTGTTTTCATGACCTTTTATCCTTTACTTGGTGTTTCAAAGACACAGCAGTGTTGTTCAGTTCTCTTTAGTTTTAATACAGAATTAAACAAGAAAACTGGAAAAGAGGAAGAGGTAGGTTACAGTGCCTGAGCATGATGAAACTCCTACAGCAGGAAACCTCACAGCTGTCCAATCCCTCTCCTCATCACGAGTAAGCACTGTCGTACATATGGTGCACAACACTGACCTCAGATCTTTTTTTCACTCAGATTGCATCTGGTTCTTAATTAGTTTGATTTATAAAATGAAACATAATTGACGCCTCTGCAACATTATGTTGCTAGCAGCACAAATAATACATTAAGGAGGAGTGAAGTAAAAGTCTCTTTGGTCATGTATGCATAATGACATGCTGCATATCCACAGCATTACCCTGGATTTCAGCACTCACATTTTCTGGGGTTTGGGCTGGCTCATGCTTACATCAGTGTCTTGCAGCAGCTATGTAATTGTGATCCATTGACATGATTAATAATAAAAAAAGCTGCTCTCTGCAAGGATGTGAACTTGTGGAAATTAAGTCTTATTTTCCAGTGTGTATACACAACTCTTCTGTAGCTGCCTGAAAGTTTTCATTTGTATTCTTGAAAAGAAGCTGTCATCAGAGAGCTGAACTAAAACAGGACTGAAAGGTTAAACAGTCTTTGGCACAGACGTGCTCCCTGAGAAGCACTTTGCCAGCTACAAAGCTACAAAAGGTACAGACGTGCTGGGGAACACAGCAGAGCTGCAGAAGAGCCTAAAGATGCCTAAAAGAGGACAATCGGCTTACCAGACGGCCCCTTCCTTGCTGGTTCATTCATCGGGTTGGCCTGTCCAGTCGAAGGAAGACTTGATGGATCACATCTGGCTTAGGGCGGAGGAGAGAGGGAATCTGGAACCCTGCGTCCTGAATACAGGAGAGGAGTGAGTAAGGTTTCAGATGGACAGAATAGACAGAAGGGTCAAAGTGGGGAGGAGCTGGGTAGCTGAATTAGCCTTTGAAGAGCTGGCTCTATTTTCCTCACACTCAGTTTCAGCACCGAGAAGGATTCATCTCCTTAGACTACTGAAGTGGTGAAAAGCACATAACCAGTGTAAGAAGGTGTAAGTCATCCAGACAGGGCTAAAAAGTGTGTTTGCAGAGGAACTGTGCTTAGTCTTCTTTTGTTCTGTGGTTCTAACTAGAAGGGGGTCCAAGAAGAGCACTGATCTGCATGCAAGAAGAAAGATGGGAAGGACAGCAGAAGCAGGTGTCAGTGAAGGAAATGGCACACAAAGGACTGTATAGGAAAAATACTGTTTTCCCATCTACTTTAATGTAATCTTCACTTCAAAAAATAACATCACATCTTTCTGTGCCAGAGAAATTGTTCCAAATGGCACTCACTTGATACTCAACATCAAGGCAAAACAGAACACCAGCGAGTAACAGAACGGAGTCAATAGCGATGACAGTGAAGGAAGAAGGGGGAGAGGAAGCAGAAAGCTATCAGGAGTTAAGATATATACTGAGAATATTTTTGTGGACATTATGAGACCAGATGGGGCTAACACTACTGTAGCATGAGAAAGTGCAACCTTGCTAGGACCACAAAATGATGGTAGAGTAGAAAGGAGTTGAATACACTTCTTCAACTGCAAGGTGAAACCATACAATGGAAATGGAAATGCATTCAGTGTCTGGCAAGACAAAACTTCTGAGCATTACTGGGCTGTACTGAAGTCCCTTGATAATATCATCAGTAACCTGAAATTCTACTAGGCTTCTAGAGTTTAAAACTAGTCTAGAGATCTATAGTGCCAACTGCCACAGCTCACATTGCTTATCACTTTATCATCAGTAAAAGGGCTCATCTTTTGGAGTCTCTAGACACAGCCTATTACCTCACAGGATGACATTACATCTTAGAACTCTGACAGATATGTAAATTATAAAATTGATTGCTTTTCCTACAAAGCATGATCTAACGTAGCTTCTGACCCAAAGCAGTTTCAATTAGGTCAATTGTCTAAGGACTATGGCTGAGGGAACCTGAGGATCGTAAATGAGGAACTGCATTTCCTCTGCAATAAAAACAAATTATTGCTGAGGGAACCTGAGGATCGTAAATGAGGAACTGCATTTCCTCTGCAATAAAAACAAATTATTTCAGGGCCTTGACACTTACCACCTAATAGAACCACTCACCCCAGGACAGGTATTTGCACTGGCAGGATATCATTTCTTGCATATTAATTGAGTGGAAGCTAGAACCTCTCCTTTCCTTTTAAAAGCCATGACACCCCTGCCTGCCTATTCCAACAGTGAACGAGATAAGGTAGCACTGCCCTCTCTTATCACCACACAGCCAAATCATTATTCTTACAGGCTTTCCAGCACACAGACCAAGACACACTTGAGATGCTATTCTTGTAAAGGGACTTGGACCCAGCAGTGTAATGTAACTTGTAGGTCGTCAGTAGAATGTGGATAGTCGAGGCCTGTAAAAGACATTTTCATTTTAACTGAGAAAGGAATTATGCACCCCAAATAAAATTACATGGTTTCTGAAGCAGAATTTCATGTCTGAACGGTCTAAATCCACAGAACTAAATTGCTTCATGAAGCTCAGATAGCTAAACTATCACAGGATTTGTTTTATCATAGAATCAGAGAATCACCTAGGTTGGAAGAGCCCTCCAAGCTCATCTTGTCCAACCTATCACCCAACCCTATCCAATCAAATAGATCATGGCACTAAGTGCCTCGTCCAGTTATTTCTTGAGCACCTTCAGGGATGACCTCTCCACCACCTCCCTGGACAGCCCATTCCAATGGCAATGTAAAGAACCTCCTCCTAATATCCAGCCTATACCTCCCCTGGCACAACTTGAGACTGTGCTGATAAAACTTAGACTTTTCCACTCAGCAAAATACCAACATAGAATCAACCAGGTTGGAAGAGACCTCCAAGATCATCCAGTCCAACCTAGCACCCAGCCCTAGCCAATCAACATCTTTACATTATCTTGTTTTAATCTCTATAGCTTACAATTTTTTAGCATAGGCAAAACCCAAAAAAGAACTTACTGAACAAACTCTTTCAACCAAACAAAAAAGGGAGACATTTCAATAATTTTATATTAACCATTTCATTATTAACTACATCATTCAAAAAAAAAGGAGAAAATCAATAATCTGAGGTTGTTCTGGTAGCTTCAGTTTATAAAAATGTTGAACTTTGCTATTTAAACAGCTCCAGTTTTAATGCCATGCTGAGAAAAAGATTGATAGTATGATATTTATAAATCAGGGTGTTTTTTTCATGCTATGAACACTCCTGGAGAAACATGATGTGTGCCTGTGGATGGCAGATTCTGGCACACAACTGCTAGAACTTAAATGAGTTTGGGTTTATTGCTTTGTAATACATTGGAATAATTTATCTTTAACTTCACTGCCTTCACACAATGCACCTTGCTCTCCAAGTATTCCCTGTGATTTCTGGTGGTGAATCTATGCCTGTGGAGAGAGATGCTGATGAATCATAGAATCAATCAGGTTGGAAGAGACCTCCAAGATCATCCAGTCCAACCTAGCACCCAGCCCTAGCCGGTCATGCAGCATATTCTTTTACAATTCCAAACTTCCAGATGCTATTCCATAGCACTAATACTGATAGGCATGGCAGAGAAATATTTAATTATAGGATGCAAGGCACATCTCTGATCATATCACTTGATTTTACTTCCCGTGAAAACCACCAGCAAAGGTATGACTTGGTGTGCTTCAGAGTTGTACTTTGGAAGTCTAACTCTTGATATATAAAAGAAGTGAGGATGATAATTAAAGACATTAGAAATATATAAGCATGTGTTTTCCCTCGAGAGCTGCCATTATCAAACACCCCCTGGCAGAGATGGCAGCTGGGCCACAAAGTTTCCCAAGGCTCTTGAAAAATTGCATGAAAACTGCAAAAATGTACAATGATTTACTGCTCAGATGCAAAGGACCATATGGGTGCTGTTATTCGAGATGTTCTTTGTACATCCATCAGGAAATGATGGCTTTAATGATGTCCTTACTAAGGAAGTTTGCACCCGAGGTCAGTGGGTTAACTTTGGAAATAGGTGAAATGGAAGGAGGGCAATGGAATGGCAGTGCCACCTCTTAGCTCTCTGAGGTATATATCTGGAAAGGAAAGTTAATCAAAAAACACAGGAGCTTTAGCTGGCAGCTGAGACAACGGCAGAGAGACCTATCGAGAAATGCCAAGAGAAAGCGATTCAGGGGAAGAAACTCATTTTAACACGAGTTAGTCTTGTGGGAACAAAAGACTTGCCCTCCAAGTATGCATTTGACAGATGCTGCTAAAAATATTTTCAGGTAAAAGAAGTGTAAAAAATTCAAGTTGTATTGCATTAAACACACAGTGACATGCACGTACTTTCAAAATGAAACGGTGATGGTCTTATGGTTTTTATTATCTGGGATACCTAAGAGAGAGATTGCATTTGTTTGTCTGCTCCAGCTGTTTCTCAGTAGCTTAGAAATGTTTATTAATTGTGAAGAGATGGTAAGAAATAGGAAACAGTGGAAGACAAGTTGTGAAATAGCATAGAAAGACAAGCAAGACAGTTAGTGATTGATCACACCAGGTTATTCCCTTTTAAATAGGTGACACATTGCCTATACTTTTAAAGAAGCACAATGAGGACCCAAATGGCAGATCAAACTTGCTGGATGGAAAGGACAAAAGAAATGGACATTTAGATATGAAGAGCCTTGGAACTGTAACAGGTATCACAGGTATGATAATCTAAGCATGGCCGAGAACAGGCATTAAGTGTATTACAGAGAAGCAATGGAACAGTTCACTGAGGCTTATCTCATAGAGTCATAGAATGGCCGTGCTTAGAAGGGACCTTAAAGATCATCTAGTTCCAATCCCACTGCCATGGGCAGGGACACCTTCCACCAGATCAGGCTGCTCAAGGCCTCATCCAGTCTGGCTTTGAACACCTCCAGGGAGGAGACATCTGTAACCTTCTTTGGGCATTCTGCTCCAGTGCCTCCCCACCCTCACTGTAAATAATTTCTTCCTCATATCCAATCTTAATCTATCCTCTTCCAGCTTCAATCCATTGCACCTCACCCTATCACTACAAGACTTTGTAAAAAGTCCCTCCTCAGCTCCCTTGTAGCCCCTTCAGGTACCAGAAGGCTGCTCTAAGGTCTCCCCAGAGCATTCTCTTCTCCAGCCCGAAAAAATGCTTCAATTTAAAAAGAAAACGCCCTCTTTACTATGCACTCACCAAGATGCTTGGCTCAAATTCAGAGCTCAAATAACCAGAGAGGCGTTGAATATTTTGGGGAGAAGGGACTTTATTTCTGCAGAAATAAAAGCCCATGCCATGGAGATGGTTCTCTTAAATTAAAGATAAGGCCTGGCCATGTTCTAAACAAACCTGTGGTTGCTTCTACTGCCCCTGCTACATAAGCCCTACTAAGAGCTATGTAATACCACATTTATACAGTAGAGATGCAGCATTTCTTTTGTCAGAATAGTCACTGCATCCAAAGGCACCGTAAAACATTTGATTTGAGGATTATTCCATTAGGAAACAGAATTTGGCATAAGCAAAATGGAAACATCTTTTGGGAAAGACTTGAAGTCTCTTTATGGGAAAAGATGTATTTGCTAGGTTTTGAAGGCAAAAATTGCATTGGCAGCATATCAAAATGTTTACATCTGTGAAAACACTTTTATCACAAAATTCTGTCCTCTCTTGAACAACCTGAGGAAGCCATGAGAGCATTAAGAATTCACTGCTGAAAGCAGGTATTGCTGTGAGCATATTGTTTGGGATGCAGGAGACGATCTGTGCACTGGCATTAGCTTTAAAGTAACACTTTGCAGAGACCACTCACCTGAAAAAAAGACTGTCAACATATGCTAATTCCATTGCCAAAGGTCTCATTTCAATTTATTGATGCCACAGCAGTACAAAATCCGTATCAGATGTCTAAATTCCTGACAGTTTTTATCGTTTGTTGTGATCCTACAGATTTCAGAAGGGTTAATTTCATTCAGATAAGCAATCTACAACACGTTGCTGGAGTGTAACAACACCTGCCTGAACATCAGATATTTTCATCTGAAGTTTTAGGCTTTTTCTGGTTCTGAGTGTGTCAGAAGCACCACACAAAACATTTATGGCTGTTTCACTCATTTCTGCTTCTCTGCAGAAACCCAGCCCAAAGATATGTGAAAAGTGTCTGAAGAGTCCGTTTGTATGAGTTTATGTAGTCAAGGATTCATTGCCTTAAAATCACAGAATCGTTTTGGTTGGAAAAGACTTTTGAGATCATCAAGTCCAACTGTCAACCTAAGACCACGGGGGCCACTAAACCACATCCCAAAGCACAATGTCCACACCTTTCTTGAACACCCCCAGGCACAGCTATTCCACCACCTCCATAGGCAGCCTGTTCCAATCCCTGACCGCTCCTGAAGGAAAGAAATTTCTCCTAACCTCCAATCTCAGCCTCCCCTGCCACAATTTCAGGGCATCTCCTCTTATCCTATCACCTGATGATAAGGAGAAAAGATGAACCCTCACCTCACTGCTACCTCCTTTCAGAGAGTTAGAATCATAGCATCAATCAGGTTGGAAGAGACCTCCAACACCATCCAGTCCAACCTAACTCCCAGCCCTATCCAGTCATCTAGACCATGGCACTAAGTGCCTCATCCAGGCTTTTCTTGAACACCACCAGGGACGGTGACTCCACCACCTCCCTGGGCAGCCCATTCCAATGCCAATCACTCTCTCTGACAACAACTTCCTCCTAACATCCAGCCTAGACTTCCCCCGGCACAACTTGAGACTGTGTCCCCTTGTTCTGTTGCTGGTTGCCTGGCAGAAGAGACCAACCCCCACCTGGCTACAGCCTCCCTTCAGGTAGTTGTAGACAGCAATGAGGTCTTCCCTTGAGCCTTTCCTCATAGGGTTTGTGTTCCAGGCCCTTCACCACCTTTGTTGCCCTTCTCTGGACATGTTCCAGCACCTCAACATTTCTCTTGAATTGAGGGGCACAGAATTGGACACAGTACTCAAGGTGTGGCCTCACCAGTGTTGAGTACAGTGGCAGAATAACCTCCCTCATCCTACTGGCCACACTGTACCTGATCCAGGCCAGGAGTTGTAGAGAGCAGTGAGGTCTCCCCTCCTCAGCCTCCTCCTCTCCACACTAAACAATGCCAATTAACTGAGACACAGGTTTAGTCACCAGGACTCGCCCAGAAAACATGATGTGATTTTCATACTGCATTAACTTCTTACATTTTCATCACATCATTTTAGAAGGGATAAAGGTTTATGCATCTGGCAATGTAAGCTGCCNGAATCATAGCATCAATCAGGTTGGAAGAGACCTCCAACACCATCCAGTCCAACCTAGCTCCCAGCCCTATCCAGTCATCCAGACCATGGCACTAAGTGCCTCATCCAGGCTTTGCTTGAACACCCCCAGGGACGGTGACTCCACCACCTCCCTGGGCAGCCCATTCCAATGCCAATCACTCTCTCTGCCAACAACTTCCTCCTAACATCCAGCCTATACTTCCCCCAGCACAACTTGAGACTGTGTCCCCTTGTCCTGTTGCTGGTTGCCTGGCAGAAGAGACCAATCCCCACCTGGCTACAACCTCCCTTCAGGTAGTTGTAGACAGCAATGAGGTCACCTCTGAGCCTTCTCTTCTCCAGGCTACAGTCTGAGCAGAAATGGGGTTTTCTTGTGATTTTTTGATAAGGATACACTACTGTGTCACTCAGATAAGCCTATTGGGCAATAATAACATAGCAAATCATCAGATTTGTAGTGTATTCAGGCAGCACAGTTAATTGCTGATATATCGTGCAAGATTGCCTATAGGCAACCTGGGAAGTTTAGCTAACAAACTAAATGAATTAATGATTATGCTTACATTCCATACAGCAAGAGGAAATCCTTTTGTTTGAAGTACAGAAACTTCAAACAACTCAATATTTCAATATTTTTTTTTCTCTCATGGCAGAGCCCCAAACTGCACTGTTTGTGTGCTAGTGCCACTAGGTCAGGTAATATCATCACTTGGTGAAGTAGAGAAGTAATTGTCAAATGCCACAATGTTAGCTAAAGCACAAACCAATATATCATTTCATTAACTCTCTTGAGGAGGGGAACTTTTGTTTGACTCTGCACTTGAGAGAATTTTGGAGAAAAGCAAGATATGAAAAATCATTTAAATAAATAAAAAAGACTACCAATTCCAGCAAACAAAAGCCTGGGCTTCTGTATTAGATCTCCTGAGAAAATGCAAGCCATTTATACTATCTGTAAGGCAGTATTTCTTCAGCCTGAACCCCTTGATGAATTTTGCTTGGTCAAGAATATGGGAAGCTGAAAGACATCAGAGATTTTGCCCACCAGTATGGGGAAGTATTTTTCTGTTCTAAGCCCAGGTGGGTTGTGCACTGATTCTATTTTCTGATACAATGCCCCAAAAATGACAGTAGGGCTTGTTATAGGCATTTTCTTACATTGCTTCTAATAAACCACATTAAACTGGGTTTTTTTGGACAGCCCAGACCCTCACTAGTGCAACTGATTCAGAACTCAGGATTTTAGGAATACTGGAGTTTTTCAAACAAGAATAATCACTCACACTTAGCTAGCAGATCTATGCAAGACAAAGTCATAGTCAAGTTCATTTGTTTGAGTGGCATAAATAAATCAAGGCTTGCTTAAGATTTATGATGTTCAAATGGCTTGAAGTCTCACCTCAATCAAATTACACCCAGATTTTGGCTTTGACAGGAATTTTTGCTTCCTGAGGGAGATCATGCTCTACCATCAACCAGGGACTGCATCTCTGGCTGAGGAACCTTGATAGAAAAAGAGTGGTATGCAGAGTGGGAATTTTGTTCCTGCATAATAGCAGATTGAATCTCCAAGTGGATTTTTAATTTCAAGAGATTTCAGCTGGCTGTTTTAAGAGGACTTACACATTTAGTTGACTGAAATGCAAAAGTGGACTTCTAAGCCGTGTTATAGAGAAAGGATCCTCACTCCCACTCAGACCAGGAGTCGTTCTGCCACTGGCTGTGACTAGGAGTAAGAGTGGGTATTAAATGGGTAACAGATTGGAAGGACAAGGCTAATTAGTGATATGAGCTAAGTGTTTAAACATGAAGACAAATGCCAAGACCTTTTTTACTTTGTCATGCTGTGCAAAGCAAACCACACTTAGGATTCTTAATTCATGTTACACCACTGATGATTAGGAAATGCATTTTGAAGAAGTTTGCTTTATTTTCTCCTATAAGTTCAGAAAACATACATGGATTTATTTCCTACACTAAAAGGAAAAATGTAAATAGAGACAGATTTAATGAATGCTGTAAGACAAAAACATATCCAATGGAAACAAACAAAACCAAAACTCAAGCTGTATTTAAGCAGATTTAAGAATTTAGGGTTTATAGTGTTAAGAAAATGGTGCCATCATCCTTCTTGGTTGGAGCAGCTAGAATAAAAAATGAGAAGAGCATTTTCTCTTTATTGACATTTCATGTGTTACTTTTATACTCATAAACACACACACCCCCCTCACACATCTGGACTAAACAGGGATTTTCTTTATTATCATTTCAAACCAGAGACAGAAGAGACTGAACCTGACTAAAATTGCTGATAGGGTAGTATTTGATTAAAAAAAATAAGATGGAAAAACTTCCCTGAATATTCAAGTACAAATACATAAAGAACTACGATAGCATTCTTGAGGTCACTCCTTGCTCTTTCTCCCATGACCTCTATGTATGTGTCAAAGAAAAGGATCGGTGTAAATTTATTGCTCAGCTGTATTAAATGGGCCTCTTTTTCCATCACGAAATGAAATTCCACTTCAAAATACTACAGAATGACACCATGTCCTTCCACAAGTGCTCTAAAGCATAGTGCTACAAAGTGCCCTTCTGGGCTTTGCTGATCTAGCAGGTTACTCTTTCCAGCCAGAATACTTTGGAAACCCTTAAACACACAAGAAACAGGCTTACAAAGTGCTTCCTTTGGGAGATTCAGCAGATTCTTAATTTTATGCTCCCATCTATATCCAGTCAACATAGTAACATTTATTTACCAACACAGTTTCAGATTTTCACCTTACAGTGCATCTCTGGAATTTCAAATTAATAGAAATAAATCAGGCAGTAAATCCATCTTTTCATCCAGAAACAGCCAATGAGCTGTTTCTGGATCTAAATTCAGTGTTCATTTTACTTATCTAATGCAAAGAGATTGCAAATAGTGTAAGAGATATAATGAAAGTACCATGAAAGAGATGATCTCTGTTGTAATTGCCCAGGGGGCAAAAAAGGTAGAGTAACTGGAAGTCAGAAAGCAATCAAACCCAAGCTGCTCAGATACACATTACTCATGTTTTATATTTACCTTCGTTTTTCTTGATGGTGAAGTTTGGATTGTTTACCATTTCAGGAAGAAGACTGTACAGGAAGTAATGGCCATTTTTAGGATCATCTTTGTCAACTGCACTGACAATCTGAATTACCTGCAACAGAGAAGCCTCTCATTAGGTATCCACACACCTGATAAACATATAGTAATAGGAAAAAAACCCCAACATTCCATTCTATCAGATACATTCTCATTTGTCAAGATGCCAGATTGAAAATGTTAATTTCTAACCTTGCAGACCTTTTACAGGTCTTAGATTGAAAGTCTGTGGAACAAGAACTGTATCTGGACCAATTAAACTGTTTCCAGAACAAGGGGCCAGGTACATAAGAGAAGCCAGTCAAAACTGCTGCTGATTTAGGTAAGTAATGAGTTATTATCCATAGAATCATAGAATGGTTTAAGTTGGAAGGGACCTCAAAGATCATCTAATTCCAACACCCTGCCACTGGCAGGGACACCTCCCACTAAAACAGGTCACTCAAGGCCTCATAAATAAAGAAATTAAAAGGAACACCATGTTCCAGACACATTCGGGATGCCTATGGCCACCTTCCATTCATATAGCTGTGCCTCACACTGAACCAAAACATATAATTTATCCTTTATCCTTCTTTTCTCTACTACCATTTTTACTTCACTAAATAAATAGAATCATAGAATCAACCAGGTTGGAAGAGACCTCCAAGATCATCCAGTCCAACCTAGCACCCAGCCCTATCCAATCAAATAGATCATGGCACTAAGTGCCTCGTCCAGTCTTTTCCTGAACACCTCCAGGGATGGTGACTCCACTAACAACAGAATACCAAATCAGCACAAAGGAGAACAAACCCCCAAAACAACAACAAAAAACCCACAAAGATAAAAAATATAAACCATATTTGTGGTTTTTTTTCCTTCCTTATTTTTAATACAACTTCAGTCATTCCTGTACTAGGAATGTAGGTTTATTTTAAAAGTCCATTATTAATCAATGATTCTCAGAATAATGCAGGATAGTAGGGTCAGCAGAGGAGAGGGTGTTTGAGTAGGTGGAATAACTTTAAATTATCAAATATCTTGGTATGAAGCACCTCACACAATTTCTATGACCAACTCCAGCATCATAGAATCATAAAATCTAGCAGGTTGGAAGAGACCTCCAAGATCATCCAGCCCAACCTAGCACCCAGTTCTAGCCAATCAACTAGACCATGGCACTAAGTGCCTCAGCCAGTCTTTTCTTGAACACCTCCAGTGTTGGGGTTCGAGCAGCGCTGAGTGATCTGAAGTAACAAAACACAAGGGGTAACATTAGGACATGGAGGAGGAAGTAAGATAAAGGAGTGCAGCATTGAGGAAAACAACCTTGAAGAAGTTAGCAGAGAAGGTACAAAGGTAGCTGTGCAAGAGGACTAAGAGGGCTGGCCAATCAAATTCGCTCCTGGGGCATGTGAATAGCCCACACGCTACCTATGCAACCTATCAGAACTATACACGTCGTGTGCTGAACGATCAGAGCTCTGCACAAGCGCCGCTTTTAGTCTGCAATAAAGGCTTGGCTTGTGCTCAGTTTGAAGCTAGCTAGAATGTTTTGGTGAGACAAACTACATTACAGGCTGTGAAAGGAAAACAATGGTGATGTCTACTTCACTCATAGGCTTGCTGAGATGTACAAGAATAAAAAGCAAAATATAGATAACACACTTAGGAGTCTCGCTTGGGACCGGGGAACTGGCTGAGCTGCATCTTACTCTCTAACCTAACCTCACCCTCCACTTCCTTGGCTAATCCATTTTGCTTCCTAACCCCCCTGGCCGAACCTCCATTCTTCCTTGGGACTGGGGTAATGTTGAGAGGGGTAGGGGGAAGGTGTAGGGGTGGTTGAGAGCCCCTCCTGAGGACTCAGGTTTCTGGGAGGGGAGTTGTGTTTCTGTATTACCTTTTTTGCCTTATATATATCTGTCTATAATTGTATATACTGTAAACATCTGCTTGTATATTGTGCCAGCTGTAAATATAAGCTTCATTCATATTTCCAGAGCTGGCTGAGTCTAATCTGGGTGATTTCCAAAAGTGGGGGGGGGGGCAGGGGACACCCAAACCATCACATCCCTCATGCATCATATTGATGTCTGTGTCGTTCCAGTCCCTGCATGATCTAGAAAACCTCATCACTCCAGGGACAGCGACTCCTCCTCCCTGGGCAGCCCATTCCAATGCCAATCACTCTCTCTGCCAACAACTTCCTCCTAACATCCAGCCTAGACCTCCCCTGGCACAACTTGAGACTGTGTCCCCTTGTTCTGCTGTTGGTTGCCTGGCAGAAGAGCCCAACCCCCACCTGGCTACTGCCTTTGCCTCATTTACCTCTGACATTAGTCATAAAGATACTGTAGTTGCTCATCTTTCAATCATAAAAAGGTGCACAGGAATACAAAAGGAGGCATTATTTGAAAACAATCAGGAGATTTGAATAGTTTTTCAATATTTGGTGCATTTACTTCTGATTCCAAGTATTTTCCTGTGAAGTAGAAACAAATACAACTATGGATCGGGATCTCTTCGTTGGTACTTAGCTTATGCTAGATGAAGTCTGTAAGAAATTTAATGAGAATTATTGACCTTTCCCATGTCCATTGAATTCAGTAACATTTTTGTCTTATGTAGTTATTTTTGTTTTTATAATGCCTAAAGCAGCTGAGTGATAATTTCTTGGACAATTAAATCCAAATTACTACAGATTTCATTTTTAGAGTAGAGTAAAAAATGGAAACAGAGTCTGATGCGGTGCAAATTCATAAAGTGATGCTTTAAGTTTTAAAAGCTTCCCTAACAAAATGCTAATAACTAATATCTTATACTGGTTTTAGGACAAGAGAAAGTACTATCAGTCTGTATATGCTGCATATGCAAGCAATGTCCCATTCTTTATTCTGTGTCCTTCAAGAGTCAAAGAAAAAAGAAAATCACACTAGAGAACTACATGGAACAACAGCAAAACATTTATGTTGGAAATTATATGTGCTAAAAGTTGTTTGAGCAGCTGTTGATGTAGACATACATAACTTGTAAGACAGCCTATAAGGGAATTTGAGACAATTAATTCCTTGCCTAATGAGATTCTGGATAGGTCAGATTTATTATCAGAAACCTACTGGAAAAGCCTTTAGGTTGTTTAAATACCAGATCATAAAATCACAGAACGATAGGGGCTGGAAGGGACCTCTGGAGATCATTGAGTCCAATCCTGCTGCAAAAGCAGGATCACCTGGAGTAGAGCACACAGGAACCCACCCAGATGGGTCTTGAAAGTCTCTAAAGAAAGAGACTCCACAACCGCCCTGGGCAGCCTGTTCCAGCATTCCAGCACCCTTACAGTAAATAACTTCTTTCTTCACACTGAAGTAGAACTTCCTGGGTTCCAGTTTGTGTCCATTGCTCCTTGTCCTATCACGGGGCACCAGTGAAAACAGTGCAGCACCTTCATCTTGACACCCATCCTCCAGATATGTATAAAGATTAATAAGATCTCCTCTCAGTCTTCCTTTTCCAGACTAAGCAGCCCCAGATGATAACTGCATCTGCCAAGCAGAAGCCCTGGCTGGTGTGATTTCAAACATATGTATTAGAAGAGATGGACAGAAAAAGACTGAACAGTTTTTGCTTGAAGAAATAGCTCTCCAATTTTACAGCTGCATGAGAGATCCTAGAGAGCTATGCAGTAGATGAAAAATGTATAAGCAGATGCTGTCTGCCCCACTGCAGAAATGGACCCACTGACAGATGTGGGACATTTTCAGCTACCTCTTTGCAGAGGTGTAAAGTACTAAACTCTCTGCATGTGTTCAGGGCTGGACTAGGTACTGGTATTTCTGCATCACAGGTAAGTGCAGTTTAGAATGGGATCCTGAACAAGTACCTTTAGACAGATAACATTTTATGATTGTTGCATTTTGCAGAAACTGTTGGAATGGGAAAGCAATAGGGGAAAAGGGTAATGGCACAGTGAAGTCTGGAAGGTCAACTGCATGTAATAGGTGCAGTTTATCAGATGGTTATGCAATTTTATCTCTCCTGGCTATATATCTGTTAATGCTTCCCAGCATTATGTAAGAGCTGACTCTAAAAATTCACTCTCTCCAGGTTTTCAGTTAGCATACCTGAAAGCCAGTAGCCAAGAGCATTACTAATACAGGTTTCCAGCTCACAGAAATTATATGCTTAGAATATCATCTAGATTAGAAATGGAATCTGGGCATATTCTTTGACACTTCTGTTTTGGTTTTCTTTTGTTCCAGGATCTACAGATACCTCTTAATGTCTTACAGAATTCTTTCTTATATTTCAGTTCTCTCCATCCATTGTTTACCAAACCATTCTTTCTCTGAAAATGCATAGAAAATGATATGCAAAAGACAGGCTTAGTGGAATACTATATTTGTTGTGTTACATGCACACATCAAGGAATTAAGAGTTAGCGTTCCCATAGCAACCTTATTTCTTTGTGCGTTTGCATTAAAATAAGCTCTTAAAGAAAAAAAAAAGGCAAGCAAGCATAACATATATACAGTGACAGAAAGCTGCTCTATCTTTTACTCCATAGGGGTGAAAGAAGTCTAGTACTTCTCATTACCACATTGTTATTAGAATGCTGATGAGCATACTTCACTGCTCAGTGTGGCGTGATCATGCAATGGAACACTTACTGAAGTAATTCTCCAACTCTTCATTTGTGGTTCATGACACAGTAGAGAATCTTTCAGGGCTGACCTGCCTTACCTATCACTAAAAATATTTTTCCTTCCTTAGCAATAACATGCATAAGAAAGACCCTGGAGTGGCTTTCCAGTATCTGAAGTCCCCCCCCTACAGGAAAGCTAGGGAGGGACTATTGACAAGGTCTAGTAATGTCAGGACGAGGGGGAATGGGTTTAAGCTGGAAGAGGGGAGATTTAGACTGGATGTTAGGAGGAAGTTCTTTACAGAGATGGTGGTAAGGCACTGGAACGGGTTGCCCAGGGAGGTTGTGGCTGCTTCCTCCCTGGAGGCGTTTAAGGCCAGGCTGGATGAGGCCTTGAGCAACCTGCTCTAGTGGGAGGTGTCCCTGCCTATGGCAGGGGGTTGGAGCTGGATGATCCTTGAGGTCCCTTCCAACCTAAACCATTCTATGATTCTGTGATTCCATATGAGAAAACTGGTCGATACTAATCATAAAGTGAACAAGAACTGATCTTTTCCTCTACGTATCCAGAAGGACTACAACGAAAGTTAATAACCCCTCTGGCTGTTCAGTCTTGAAATTGATGAAATTCTGCCATGTAAAATTTCAGCTTTGCTGTCACGTTAAAAATTCAGGTATGTATTTGATTCTGCACATAGATTCAGTCAAAAGACAGCAAATCAGCATGTTTTAGTTAACAGGCAGCTCTGGATTGAAATGAATAGTTAAACGATTCCCTAGGACCATTCAGCATTGCAGTCTGCAGCTTTGCATTGCATTTCTATAAAGCCACATAATGTTTGAAATAGTATGTATTCAAATCATATTTATAAATTACCAGTATGATCATAATGAATTATGCAGAAGGACAAACAGCAAACTACAGTTCTTATCAGTGCATTGTAACCACCTATGTGCAATTACAGTATACGGCCCTTTGTACCTATCTATGTGCAATTAAAGTATACAGTACTGCTGAAAACTCCTTTCCTGCAATGCAACTTCTGAACCTCAGAATGGTTCCTAGGCAGCCAACTGTTCCCTGCTTTTATTGAAACTCTTCTTCCACCTGTGAAAAAACTTTTGCAGTTCCACTGATGTTCATGGTTATATCTGAATTACTTTGCAGACTGATAATACCATAAGCAGCAGACTCATCACAGGACAATTTTACATTTGCCTTTTCAGCTAGAGGCAGCCCTTTACTGCTAGAACCTGCATTTTGCCAATTGAATGAGCTTTGACTCTTCAGAGAGACAAAGATCTATCTGAAGATTTCTTCCATTAGATAAGGGCAATTCTATTATAACTGAATAAAATAGACACAAATTGTGAGAGACTGAGGGAACATTGTATTCAGTCTGATATTGCTCTAGTCTGAACACCGGCCTGAGCACTGATACATCATTGTCTTCACTACTTCACTGCTTGAAAATATTGTTGCTTTGTTTCAAAGTCTGGGTATGGACTGGGGAGCAACAAGTGAGGCACTTTTCATATGCAGCAACACAGATTCTGTGCTAGAGGTGTCAGAAAGTAATTCACCTGGACTGCAAAACAATCAGCTGTACAGCTGTAGCCAGCACAACCAGGAATGTTCTGGCTTTAGTAAGTGGAATTATGCAAAACCAGGAATAATAGGGAAAAGCAGGAGCTGGTTTATGGTTAGCTTACAGCTAATGTAACAGTAGGATTAAATTTCTTTCTTTCCCTAAAACTGACAAAACCTATTTCTGGCAACGTTCTGCCGTCTCTAAAAACGTGCAAGGAGCACACGGATAGGTGCATGGACAAATACATCTTCTTTTCTTCCTCTCTCTATCCTCTCCTACTAGCTGTAGTACCTCTACAGTTAGAGGTAGATTAAAGCAAAGAAAATGCATCTGGAAATGGTATACATCAACAGCTCCTAATACACTCTGTCACATCACCAGCAGCTGCACTTGCCACTTGCAATTATATCAGAGCCCAAAATAGAATGCTTAGAAACTGAACTGGAATAGCTGGTTCAATGTATTTAGGGACTGCAAATAAGGTTTTATAAGAGGTTCAAATGTAATCTCCCTTATGGCAGTTCACATTTGATTTAAACTTAGATTTAAGTTGAACTGCAAATGTAAACAGAGTGGAATTCTGGAACACAACTGCACATTTCCTGCATAAGTTTAAACTTTGGAGAACTATCCAAATGAGGATATGTAAAAGACAGGTGTCTTTCTCATTTTAGCTCTATTTAAGGTTTTCAATTCTGCATCCTGACTAATGAATATGATTTCACCCCAAAAACTGAATATAGAATAATAACCCTAAAAAAAAACCAAACAGGTAGAATCATAGAATCAAGCAGGTTGGAAGAGACCTCCAAGATCATCCAGTCCAACCTAGCACCCAGCCCTATCCAATCAACTAGACCATGGCACTAAGTGCCTCATCCACTCTCTTCTTGAATACCTCCAGGGACGGTGACTCCACCACCTCCCTGGGCAGCCCATTCCAATGCCAATCACTCTCTCTGCCAACAACTTCCTCCCAACATCCAGCCTATACTTCCCCTGGCACATCTTGAGGCTGTGTCCTCTTGTTCTATTGCTGGTTGCCTGGCATAAGAGACCATCCCCACCTGGCTACAGCCTCCCTTCAGGTCGCTGCAGACAGCAAATGTAGATACTAAAATCTTTACAGGATCAGGTCATTTTTGAATGATTACTCGAATTTAGCAGCTAACCTTGGTGATTATTCTGTACTGATTACTGTTCCCATCATGTTATTTGTCTAAAACACAAAATAAATTGCAAGATCAGTGCCCCCTCATCCATGCTGGCAGCCAAATATTTAACCATCACCTGTACTGTTGATACAAGGATTCATGCTCAAAAGCGACAGCCACCATCAGATCAGGAGCACAACAGGTGATGGAAAGAGGTGATGAAGAATACTGTGGTTGAATGAAAGTTTTCTCTAAGTGCTTAAACAAAAACCTCCTTTAAGCTTTTAATTTATTGTTTTATTCTAGAATGGAATGTGAACATTTTTCACCACCTACTGCATCACCTGCAATGTAATAGCAGCACCTAAATAAATACATTCAGCAAACACTGTGCGACACAGCTTCCTGATTTCAGGGAAGCTTACTGAGCTCTGGATAAAGGGATACTCATTAGAATTTAATATATCCTAGAAAACATCACTACTCAGCATCTGAAATCCACCCTGAGCGAAACACAAATCCACTCTGAGCTAACAGAACTTGCACACCACCAGCAACAGAACTGTCTGCCCATGAGGGCACATTTCAATAATCTGCTTTTCGGTGGTTAGAGAGAATTCTCTTTTCTTAAATGACACATTTTTGACACCATTTTTATAAACAAAAAGGGGTGATAGAAGTCAAATCATCTTCTGTAACAATCCAGTCGTGGCAGAGTGAGGTTGTCATATGCTACCAGATCGGCTGTCATTTGACACTAGTGAAAGAAAATAATTTCTAACTCTACTGTCAGGTAACCTTCGTTGGAGCATAGTGAATTTACTGCCTACCACCCACGTGAGACACAGGAATAGGTGGATTAACAAGACTAGAGTCATGCTGTCAGCTGCTATTTGTTTAAATAAAATGTCACAATCTAGAAATAAATTAGAAAGTTTAAAAACAGTGTATTGCAAAACACAGCTCTATCTCATTTGCACTGCATTGATTTCTAGAAGTCTCTACATTTCCTTGAATCTTTGTCTTGTCATCTATGTGCCATATGAGATATTCTCCCTTATTTCTGTGCATTTGTCCTTCAAAACAGATGCCTTTCAAGAAATCTGTTTCATTTTCTTGGAAAACAAAGATCAAACAAAACCCTATACAGGCTAAATCTTTCTTCTAATATCTTACTATGTTTATTTTACCCTGTAGAATGTTGTGTAGCCAGGTGGGGGTTGGTCTTCTCCCAGACAACCAGCAACAGAACAAGGAGACACAGTCTCAAGTTGTGCCAGGGGAAGTATAGGCTGGATGCTAAGAGGAAGTTCTTGCCAGGATGAGTGATTGGCATTGGAATGGGCTGCCCAGGGAGGTGGTGGAGTCACCGTCCCTGGAGGTGTACAGGAAAAGACTGGATGAGGCACTTAGTGCCATGGTCTGGTTGAGTGGATAGGGCTGGGTGCTAGGTTGGACTGGCTGATCTTGGAGGTCTCTTCCAACCTGGTTGATTCTATTCTATTCTATTCTATTCTATTCTGTAAACTCCTTTGTCATCTCTTTTATTTCACTAAATCAAGAAGAAAATTACCTGTTAAGCTTTGTTTTGCTTTGTGTTGTGGGATTTCTGCTGTTGTTTGTTGTTGTTGGGGTATTTTGAGGTTTTTGGGTTTTTTTTGGAATTGCAATGAAATTTTGCACTGCACTTCTCCAGCTCCCCATCTCTTTTTAAACATTTTAAATGCAGTTACAATTGACTTGACTTTCCATCAAGTGCTGGTTTGCTTTCTTGATGTTTCCCATAAAAAAGAGAGTAAGAACTAAATATATATTGTTCTATATAACACACATAAAATATATTTATATTTCTTTATATTTTAACTGAGATATTGGGCAAGGGAAATGATTTTACTCTGTTAAGTGTTTCTTCTAAATTATATATCGCAGGTGGGCCCAGCTGAACTGGAATGAAGGTTGGTTTATAATTTAGCTACTAACACACATGAACCTGTGAAGTGATGAGCTCCATCACATAGAGTGGAAATAACAGGAGCTCAGAATCGTAGAGTAGAATAGAATAGAATCAACCAGGTTGGAAGAGACCTCCAAGATCAGCCAGTCCAACCTAGCACCCAGCCCTATCCAGTCATCTAGACCATGGCACTAAGTGCCTCATCCAGTCTTTGCTTGAACACCCCCAGGGACGGTGACTCCACCACCTCCCTGGGCAGCCCATTCCAGTGCCAATCACTCTCTCTGCCAACAACTTCCTCCTAACATCCAGCCTAGACCTGCCCTGGCACAGCTTGAGGCTGTGTCCCCTTGTTCTGTTGCTGGTTGCCTGGGAGAAGAGACCATCCCCACCTGGCTACAACCTCCCTTCTGGTAGTTGTAGACAGCAACGTGGTCCCCCTTGAATCTCTTCTCCAGGCTAAACAAGCCCAGCTCCCTCAGCCTCTCCCCATAGGGTTTGTGTTCCAGGCCCCTCACCAGCTTTGTTGCCCTTCTCTGGACACCTTCCAGCATCTCAACATCTCTCTTGAATTGAGGAGGCCAGAACTGCATCCTAGTCCCTCGTCCTACTGGCCACACTATTCCTGATAGATACTCAGAGTTTTTTGTTGGATGTTGTTCCAAGATACCTACCTTGAACTTAACACCTACAATTCATAATATATGTAGGTCCAACTATAGAGAGAAATATCACAGAACACAATCACAGGTTTATCTTAAAGGAATATTGAAAGTCATGATGAGCACACAGGCAGAGATCTTGAGAATAAAGATAAGCTGACAGAGAGAAACTGTAAAACCATGGATATACTTACTTGCCCAGGCTTCCCATTCTCACATAAAAAGGCTTCATGCTCGGATGCAAACTCGGGGGCGTTGTCATTTACATCAAGAACTTTGATAACAACAGGCACCCGGGACACCTGACTGTGATTCCCTGAGGAAAGAGATCAAAACAGAAAAGGTGAGCACACTTAATGTGAGGCTGATGCATAAATTTGCCCAGGGAGGTTGTGGCTGCTTCCTCCCTGGAGGCGTTTAAAGCCAGGCTGGATGAGGCCTTGAGCAGCCTGCTCTAGTGGGAGGTGTCCCTGCCTATGGCAGGAGGTTGGAGCTGGATGATCCTTGAGGTCCCTTCCAACCTAAACCATTCTATGATTCTAAATGCTTACACAGTGACCATATTCCTCTCTTCTCTCTTTGCTTAACTGGGTTGTCTTATCTGTAATGAATCGCAGAGTTGGAGCATGAGATAAAGAAGGATGGGCAGTACTTAGATCCCTATTGCAAACAGCATTTGTTGGAGATTAGGTCAATGAAGACCTTTCTTGAGCTAAATTGGTGAGATTTTTCTTTGATGAAGCTTGTATTGTTTTATTGATAAAGTCCATTATACATGGAAAAGGGAAAGCTGTAAACAACGTAGATTTATTTCTTTGTTTATCTTTGGCAGAGCACAGAACATTTTACTCTATTAGTGGCTCTGACTGCACATCCATTACTACTTCATTACAAATAGGATTAATGTGGAGACACACGTTGTGAGAAAGACAGATGGTAGATTGACATGGGCAAAACTAGACAGTTCTCAGGACTATTTGAGCACTTGGATTCATCTGCCATTGACAAAAATATGACCTGTGAACTTGTTTCTTCATTAAAATCAAGCCTCATCATTTAGAATAAAAAGCTATTTTGCATAAAAGTGTTTATCACTGTAAAGACCACAATAAACTTCCTAAGCTGTAGGGAAAGAAAAGCTAAGCAACCAGTTCATTTTCTACTTCAAAGAGCTCTAGTGTCTTTCCTTCAATTCAGCATAGCTAATTTGTTTTAAGAGACCATAATTATTTTAGATTATTTTTCAAAAAAAAAAGGTAAAAACTTGAATTTAGTCTAAATTGAAGTGAAGAAGTGACCTGGAGAGTGACCAAACCTACTCTATAGTACACCCGTACCTCTCCAAGTAACTCCACTCCCATTTCAAAACCTGTCTCTCAGTGAGTATTATTCTATGGCCGCAGCATTTTATCCTGTTTATGTCATCAAGTTGAAGAATTGGATACTGTATGGATTAAACTCTGGGTCTGACTTGTAACTCAACTGTTTTTGCTTAATTTATTCCTGCAGGCAGGAAAGGTGCTGCCATAAGTCAGAGTAGCAACTTACTCACAGTTGAGATGGCTTAGCAGCTGTCCACAGCTGTCATTAGTACACAAGGGTTCTGTGCTCTGGCAGCACAGAACGGGTTAAGGGAAGGCAGGACAGAAGTTCCTATTGCCTGGTATTCACTGTACCTCTGGTAACAAATGTCTACGAAGTAGGTGAGGCTCCACCATCGGCAGATAGCAGTTGGTGGCAGCCCTACAAGTGGTAAGGATGATTAAAGAGTGTACTCTGTGCACAACGTACGCTATGTACTCTGTAGTTTCCTGTGGTTTCCATCAAAGTTAATTGTGTTGTGATCAGATCAAACCCTACACTACCTCTTGTGGTGTTTTTTTACAAGACAAATATCATTTTTAAGGCTCCACCTCTAGCTCTAAATGCATAAATTGCTATTGCTCTACTAGCAGTACTTTAAAACACCATAAAAATTTCCATTTCAAGACACAACCCCAGGCTATTACCATCTGTATCGTTTGTGCTGCAAACAAAGGCTTTAGGTTTGTTGAATAGCCTGAAGTATTACAATTCTACCTGTATAGGAAATGAAAGATTATTGGACACCAGATTGTGAATACTCCCCATTTGAAGGAGTGAAATGTTTCAGTTCAGGAAGAAATATCACAGTCTCACAATATCACCAAGGTTGGAAGAGGCCTCACAGATCATCAAGTCCAACCCTTCACCACAGAGCTCAAGGCTAGACCATGGCACCAAGTGCCACGTCCAATCCTGCCTTGAACAGCTCCAGGGACGGCGACTCCACCACCTCCCTGGGCAGCACATTCCAGTAGCCAATGACTCTCTCGGTGAAGAACTTTCTCCTCACCTCAAGCCTAAATTTCCCCTGGCACAGCTTGAGGCTGTGTCCTCTTGTTCTGGCCTGGCTGCCTGAGAGAAGAGAGCAACCTCCTCCTGGCTACAACCACCCCTCAGGTAGTTGTAGACAGCAATAAGGTCTCCCCTGAGCCTCCTCTTCTCCAGGCTAAACAATCCCAGCTCCCTCAGCCTCTCCTCGTAGGGCTGTGCTCAAGGCCTCTCACCATCCTCGTTGCCCTTCTCTGGACATGTTCAAGCATCTCAATGTCGCTCTTAAACTGAGGGGCCCAGAACTGGACACAGTACTCAAGGTGCAGTCTAACCAGTGCAGAGTACAGGGGCAGGGGTTTCTTTAAATATGTTAAAGAAGAAAAAGAAGTCCCCATCAAATCCAGTAAGAATGCTGTTTATGTCCCTTTTGCATCGTATGAACACATATGCCACGAAACAACATTGGAAATCAAATACAAGTTAATGTGCAAATCAGGAATCCCAAACATTTTAAACACACTCTTTTTTTTCCACCTTAACTTGATAAAAACACAGACAATGGATCGTGAGCTTATCAGAATTCTCAGCACTAGTGTCATATTTAAACACTAAAGATTTACTTTTATCTAAATTAATGAAATGATGGCAGTTCAAATTTTAAAGACATTACAGAGAAATGTAATTAATTAGATAAGCTTCTAAAGAAATTATTCATGTCCCTTGCGACTGCCCCCAAAATGTTTGTCTTTCATCAGGAATACAAACATTAAATTTAAAGATATTATAATTAGAAACTTGATGAGAATTCATTAAAAAAATTAATTTACTAAACACAAGAGAGACCCAACTGGTTTGGAAATCTCCAAACAAGGGGATACCCAGAGCCTATTAGGGTTCTTGTGGCTAAAGTGGAATTTACTGTTGAGAAAAAGAGAGAGATGGAGAGGGAATTTTATCTGTGGCTTCCACTGCCCACCTCACTGAAGGCATTGTCATCTCAACCTTTCAGGGAGATTTCACTTGATGCTAAGTGCTTTCCCTGCAAAAAAAACCCCACCCTAAGCACACCTATTCAAACAAGTTGATGAATTCCCACTAAGCAAAGCCGGATTTCACTTGTGGATGAAAATACTGTGAAGATAACATAGTTGGATCTGCAAGTTCGCATACTTTTAATGCCTGCAAAGTTCTCAGTGGCAAAACGTGTGCAGGGGAGGTCCCTCTCCAGTTCAAATCTCTTTGTCCAATACCCTTGAACTAGAAGTAGAAAGTGGACCCACTCTGATGCATAAAGTGCACCAACTGCTACACTTGTGCTCTGTACAGCTGGCCTTCAGTCTGGTTAGCATTCAGTGTTCAGGAATGGAGACCATAAATAGAGAGTCAATTCTTCCTAAACTAGTGACACCCCTAAGCTGCAATTACTGAGTGGTCTGGGCTTTTTCTATTGGGTGTTGTGGTTTTTTTTCACACAACCCCAAGCAGCACTGCAGGTTGGGGATAGAGTGGCTGAAGAACAGCCAGGAAGAAAGGGACTTGGGGGTACTGATAGACAGTAGCTGAACAGGAGCCAGCAGTGAGCCCAGGTGGTCAGGAAAGCCAATGGCAACCTGGCCTGGATCAGGAACAGTGTGGCCAGCAGGACAAAGAAGGTTACTCTTCCCCTGTACTCAGCACTGGTCAGGCCACACCTTGAGTACTGTGTCCAGTTCTGGGCCCCTCAATTCAAGAGAGATGTTGAGGTACTGTAACATGTCTATAGAAGGATGATGAAGCTGGTGAGGGGTCTGGAGCACAGCCCTGTGAGGAGAAGCTGAGGGAGCTGAGGGTGTGCTGCCTGGAGAAGAGGAGGCTTAGGGCAGACCTCATTGCTGTCTACAACTACCTGAAGGGAAGTTGTAGCCAGGTGGGGTTGGGCTCTTCTGCCAGCCAAGCAGAAACAGAACAAGGGGACACAGCCTCAAGTTGTGCTGGGGGAGGTCTAGGCTGGATGTTAGGAGGAAGTTGTTGGCAGAGAGAGTGATTGGCATTGGAATGGGCTGCCCAGGGAGGTGGTGGAGTCACCATCCCTGAAGGTGTTCAAACAAAGTCTGGATGAGGCACTTAGTGCCATGGTCTGGTTGACTGGCTAGGGCTGGGTGCTAGGTTGGACTGGATGAGCTTGGAGGTCTCTTCCAACCTGGTTGATTCTATGATTCTATGACACAATCACTAGAATTAAAGGAGTCTTACACCAGACAGGTAGTTAAAACCGACAGTTCGAGCTCCAATGTTATGCAAAAATCATAAAGTTCCTGTCTGAGGAACTAAACAAATCTGTAAAAGCCTCATCACTTCTATTTGTTGTGATGCACAGCTGAAAAAGGCCCTACCATGAATCTTGTGATACAAGTATTTCATTAGGACTGTTACTTGAGAAGCAACGGCTGGGTTTGAAAACATGTAACACACTGAGGTAGAAGATGAGAAACTCTTGAGAATGTTTCCACTGGTCTAGCTCACCAAACTCTCTTCAGAGTTGCAAAGGATGACAGTTTTTCATTTCAAATACATTGAATTGGTCATCTGTGGACACCACTGCCACAGAACTGCAGGTAGCTATAAGATACATGCAAATAGTGTTCATAATTTCCTAGAAGCACAGCTCTTTCATGTCTCTGCTCCAGTCTCAATTGCTTCCCACAGTTCCAAGATTCAGCAGCCTGCTGTAGATGAGCACAGCACACACAAGAAGAAAGGAACAGCTGGACAGATCTAGGGAAAGGATGACTCAATGTGAAAATAACTGGTGGAACTTACAAGTGATATTAAATAAATAAGTTCCTTGAAATGAAGAAAGTCCTGCTGAGTTCAGCAACAAATACTGAAAGGCTTAAAAAAAAATTATAAGGACCTAAAAAGCTCTTGTGCTTTTTATCCCCCCCAGTTTCCAGATTCCACTGGGATATAAAATGCCTGAAATACTTTGCTGGTACTTATCTTGGAGTAAACACACACCCACTGAAATATAGGATTACAAAAGGCTGCAGAGTTTGATGCAGAAATGAGAGAAGCAAATGAAAATTAAAAAAAAACCCACAACAATTATTAACCTATTCCAAACTTGAACTTTTGGAGGTTACAGACCCATTCTAGTTCATTCTGTTATCAACACATTTCTTCCTTCCTGGAAAAAGCCTGCAGATTTGAGCTATGTGTGTATCACTGGCAGTTCACAATGCAAAGCACTAAGCTTTGGTAACTTTGTTACTGTGGAGTACTAGGAATAACAAGAGATAATAAATCGAATTTTTTGTCTTGTGCCATGTCTAGCAGAAGAAAATGCAGCTACGTAGCTTCCACATACGCTTAAACAGTGTCTGTCCTTGAGAGATACACATACAAGTGAGCAATGGTCCTTAAGAGACAAAATTATTTGCTGCACAAAATGAAGAGGTCCAATTGAATCCAGTTTACCTTCATTTGGTTAAATCATCCAAAATCTCCCCAAGGTTCTCTTTAAAAATCATAGAATCATAGAATAGTCTGGTCCAGAAGAGATCTCCAAGGGCTATCCAGTCCAACCCTACTGCACTCATCAGGGGCATCCTCAACTAGATCAGGTTGCCCAAAGCCCTGTCAAGCCTCACCTTGAATATCTCCAGGGATGGGGCCTCAGCTACCTCTCTGGGCAACCTGCTCCAGTGTTCCACTAAGTCATAATTTGCCTTGCATTTTAACTAAAATTAAGCATCTGAATTGAAAGCAGGCTCTTAGAAAATATTATATTATCATAGTTATATTATCATAGAATCAACCAGGTTGGAAGAGACCTTCAAGATCATCCAGTCCAACCTAGCACCCAGCCCTATTCAATCAACTACATCATAGCATTAAGTGCCCCATCCAGGCTTTGCTTGAACACATCTCCAGGGACAGCAACTCCACCACCTCTTTGGGCAGCCCATTCTAATGCCAATCACTCTCTCTGGGAAGAACTTCCTCCTGACATCCAGCCCAGACCTCCCCCAGCACAACTTGAGACTATGCCCTCTTGTTCTGTTGCTGGTTGCCTGGGAGAAGAGACCAACCCTACCTGGCTACAACCTCCCTTCAAGTAATTTGAAGTCACTCCTGAGCCTTATTGCTATTATTATTATTATTGTTACCACCATATGGCTTTGAAAAGTCTCTTCCATGCCTCTCTGATTTAGTGGAATTTCTACTGAAGCAATCTTTCAAAAGCAGAAGTAGAGGAAATGCTAATTCTAACAGAGAAGTTGAAACAATATTTGAATCACTGGCTTAATAAAAACAACAGCACTTGTTTGACATCCCTTATATTTCAAACTTATTAAATTGTATTTTGAGAGATCCATCCCCCATGGCTTTATCAAAGTTTTATCTGATGACTTTACCAAGATAATCTACATGCAGGACAAGTTTATTTCTCCTGTTAGGGTTTATGTTGTTGTTTTATTTCTTTCTATATAATACCATAGTTTATAACTGGGGTTTTTTTTCATATAAACCAGACAAATGTAAAATTAAGTATCCTGAGGAACAGAGAAGCTATTGTGAAATTGAAATTGTATTTATGTTGAGGTTTAACTATACAAATCACATCCTGCAGCGAACACCGCATTCGGTTGTCTAAGCGCTGTGTAATGATCTGATTCAACAGAGATGAGTGCCTGAAACTGACTCTGAAATTGTCAAAGACAGTCATAGACAATATTTCTGTTAAGAAGAACAGAACATAAGCTACTGCTGAATTAGGATAAAATTCAAGCAAACAAAGGAAAACAAACAGGATTGGTCACTGTGAAATTTAGATCCCCCCTGAAATTGTTGTAGTTTTAAAGGATGAGAAAATACTGAGAGTTGTGAAATATCTGTAAAGTAATATAAACATATCAGTGCATAGCAGAAAGGCTTCTGTACAAATTGCTAAGACAAGAAACAAACACTGCTTCCAAATTAATGTTCCATTTATATTTATTTCAGCACATTGGAACATATTAGAGGAGTACAGATTGCGGCGAGTCTCTGTGTGTACACGAGTGTGGGAGGGAGGCAGAGAGAAAAAGATGTGAACCATATTTCTTGGGGTTGTTCCTTAAGTCATTCTTTGGGAGAAGAGTAATAAGGGAGTTGGAAAAGTTCTGTCTTCTTCCAGTAGATCACTCAGTTTGTTTTCTTATGGTGTCCCGAAGAAAAATGAGCAAAGCTATGTTACTTCCCCCCCCCACCCCGCCACATTCCCTCATTGATAGATCACCACAAGATTAACCAAGGACTTGCTCAACTTCTTCCACCTCCTTCCATTTTTGTCCACTTTTCTACCTCTGATTGCCATGAAAATGCACAATGCATGCTTCCACAGGCATGGACAAATGCAGAAGAACCATACATACCCGCTAACCAGGTGGAGTGTGAGGAGGGTATTTCGACTGCGTACCCTGGAAAGGAGGACAAGGAGGAGGGGACACTGAGAACAGCCTGCATTTGCAAGTCCTTGACTTCAAAGCTGAATTTGTAGTTAAGAGGTTTCCAAAGTTCAGCAACTCCATCTGTAAATAGGTGGCTAAAGAGGCCACATACCTACCTTTAATCATAGAACCATAGAACCAAGATGTAAGATCTATCGTTGGGGACTAAAGGACAGATTATACTTCCAGGTTGTTGATAATGCCAAAAGAAAGGAGGTAAAATTTCTGTGACAAATGCACAGACTATGCCAGAAAATAGTCATTAAATCAAACCATATTCTTCAGGCCACGCTCAGAGAGTTTCTACTCACTTCCATTGTCCGTGGGCTTTCCTTTGTTTCTGCGTTAGCGCCAGACACACAAATTGTTTAACATGGCCCCAGATTTCTGTGAATTTTGAATCAATTACCTAAAATATGCAGACAAATAAAACATGCCTGCAAAAATACCAGAGGTTGGTTGTAATCACAGAATCGTTTCAGTTGGAAAAGACTCTTGAGGTCATAGAGTCCAGCCAAATCAGCGACAGTTGGGGACTTTGCCCCTAACCCTGCGCTGTGTTGGTTTGCGCTTTTCTCTTTCACTTCGAGGCCTTATTCAGCTTCTGCAGAAGTTAGTCAGTTATCTTCTGTTCTGGAAGTTTAATCTAGTCCTTGCCCTTAGTATTATCTATTTCCTACATTTAAATGAATTTAAGGTTTTAAATGTAAATATAAATTAAAGCAGGGACTAAAGCTGCATGCTTTCTAACTTCAAAGAATTAAAAGTGATGCATAAAACTTGATAACCATGATCTATTTGTTTTAAAGTAAGCTCATTCTTTTCATTCAGAGACAATACATATTGATGGAACCAACTAGCCTTCATTTTGCTTATCTGAGGGCAGGCTATTATTTGACATTCAAATGCAACCTCTCTGTCATTTTTCATACTATTAAGGTGTATGGTCATCCAGCAGCCTAAGAAAGAGTTACTCTGTAATTACCTCTGATCCTCTGTCAATTGAAAGATGCATTGGCAAAACAGGAAAGGGTTGTATTTTTTTGCAGAGTTATCATATTTTGTTTGGAGTATACACATGATATTGTCTTGTCTGAATGCACAGATAGATCAAAAGGCCTTGGAAAGGCAGAACCAGATTGGAAAAGCAAAACATCCCCTCAGACGTAGTTTACAGCTGTGCAGAGAGTTTCCTGGCCCACAGCCCCAGTTACAAGGGAAAATCAAAAGGCACTGTTCTGTTTAAATTTAGCCATGCACAATAAGAGAGGAAAAGTTATCTGCTGCTGCAGTGTGATTGAGAACCAAGAGCCATGGCAAGCAAGCTGCAGTTTTGTCCTTCAAGGAGCAGAGGATGCTAAAACTAATTCATATCCACCTTAGAGCTAGAGAGGAATGGCAAGCATAGGCAGCCCCCACCCTTTGTGCCACCCTCCCCAAACCCAAATAACCCAGAAACTCAAGGGTTTCTAGTTATTATAAATCACTTGGACTGGCAGTCTCCCTTTAATCACAATGTCTGTGTTCTGAAAAACCCACCTTAGTGTCACCACTTGCTATTCATTTTCATGGACTTCAAAAAGCAAATGCTGGAAGATACAGTAGATACTCGATGTAGTAGGTAACAGGAATGCTCATTACATCTAACCTACATACTGCATAAGAGAGTGATCAGACTGCATGGGAGATGCACTAGCAGAGAGAAGGGAGAATATTAAACTAGAGGGAACAAAGGGATGGGATGAGGCTTGAAAAGAGTTAGAAGGGGCATCCTAATCAGAAACTGTAGCTTCTTTTCAATATTTGAGTAGCAATTATGGGTACTTGTCTCTAGTCAGAAGCTCTGGATTCAAACAGTACGTCCTTAGAGACTATTCTTCTGCATATCTAATTTTGACCAGAGTGAGCTTTATATTCGTAGTGACACATAATCAAGATATATGTGACACATCAACATGAGTAAACAAATACATAATTCAAAATAAATTATTAGTATAGCTGCTTGAGCGGGTTTTATTGGAAGCTGCTGTAGTCATGTCAAGCTTATGACAATGAAAACAATTCTGTTTTATTCACAGATCCTAAGTAAATCCTTAAGGGGAAGGAAAAAAAAAAAACAGAAAAGAAAAGGAAAAGAACACTGCCAACATCTTCCACCCACACATCTACCCAGAGACCAAACTGAAACAAATGCTGGTGGAAAACAATCTGTATTTTTGATGGAGAACTGTGTGATTGAGCCTTAGTTGTCTCTAACGAGGATGCAAGTCAGGCTGCAGCTTGCAGTTATGTCACTTGCAATAAATAACTCTGTCAGCTGTTTCAGTGGTGAACTGCTAAGAGCATGAAACATATGAATATGCTTTAAGTTTTAGCAACTATTAGTGAACTATCAGCAACAATTAGTGAACTTTCCAACTCGAAAGAGAGGTAAATCAGGACTGTCTGAAGTTCCACAGATTTTGCCCAGATCAATGCAAATTAGCAAATTAATATTTTCTAAAACAACCAAATATTTATCTGACTTCAAAGATAAGAGCAAAGCAGCACTTCCAGGCTCTAGAAGCATCTGCAACTATAGCAAATGTCAGTCTACTGAAAGGTGCTGGAAAAAGTTTTTTCCACTTCCTTGTGAGAGCTGCAAATAAGAAGGGGAAAAATACCCCAGAGAACCACAGAAACCCATAGGGAGCCACAACTTTACCATACAAACTAGCAACAATAACACTGCGAGGAAATGCTACTACATCTCTACTTCTTGAGGATCGCAGCACCACAAACCTGATTATGCTTTCAGATATTCTAAGGTAGAGAAATGCCTTAATCTGTGTTCAGAACTAACAGGTTTTCACTTCTAAATTTAACAATGAGAGAAAAAAAATAATCCAGGGAATAATATGGTGCCATTAAGTGACTGAAAAGAATTTGCCTCAACAAATAAGCCATTGAACAGGCAAGGAAGAAACCCAATTCAAAAAAGGAGAAAAGTTTTAAGCTACAACAAACGTACCAGGGAATGATTTGCTTCTGGCTTGCTCAACTCCAGCTTAATCAAGGAAGTTGTGCCAGCACAAACCAGTCAGGAATCTGGCCCACACTTTAGAGCAATTATATTGTTAATATGCTAATCCATCACGCATATTAAACTGTTATAAAATATTAACTTAGATATGCAAGGTCTTATTGTCAATTATAATTAGCTATGAAATTTTATAATGACTAGCAGCAATAATAATAACAATAAGCAGAGTGATTGAGGACAACATGTCTGGAGTATTTTGACTTCTTTTTTTCTAATATATTTTCTTTTAAATGATTTTGTGATTGAAGCAAAATTATAGCTCAGATGAAATCCCTCCCTCACTGATAAACAAACCAGCAAAATGCTTTAATTACAAATTTTATTAAAGAAGAATTTATTATAGAAGTATTTTTCCTGTTATTATTTTTAGAGCTTCAATTTGTTTCTGGGACTGATTTAGGGATGAGTGCTGGGCCTGGTCCTGTTCAATATCTTTATTGATGACCTGGATGAGGGGACTGAGTCCAGTGTCATTAATTCACGGATGACACCAAGCTAGGAGCAGGTGTTGATCTGTTGGAAGGTAGGAGAGCCCTGCAGAAGGACCTGGACAGGCTGCATGGGTGGGCAGAGGATATGGGATGAAATTTAACATGGCCAAGTGCAGGGTTCTGCACTTTGGCCACAACAACCCCAAGCAACGCTACAGGCTGGGGACAGAGTGGCTGGAGAGCAGCCAGGAAGAAAGGAACCTGGGGGCACTGGTAGAGAGTAGCTGAAGATGAGCCAGCAGTGTGCCCAGGTAGCCAAGAAAGCAAACGGCATCCTGACCTGGATCAGGAACAGTGTGGCCAGTAGGATGAGGGAGGTTATTCTGCCCCTGTACTCAGCACTGGTCAGGCCACACCTTGAGTACTGTGTCCAGTTCTGGGCTTCTCAATTCAAGAGAGATGTTGAGGTGCTGGAAGGTGTCCAGAGAAAGGCAACAAAGCTGGTGAGAGGCCTGGAACACAAACCCTATGAGGAGAGGCTGAGGGAGCTGGGGTTGTTTATTCTGGACAAGAGGAGGCTCAGGGGTGACCACATTGCTGTCTACAACTACCTGAAGGGAGGTTGTAGCCAGGTGGGGTTGGACTCTTCTCCCAGGCAACCAGCAACAGGACAAGGGGACACAGCCTCAAGTTGTGCCGGAGGAAGTATAGGCTGGGTGTTAGGAGGAAGTTCTTCACAGAGAGAGTGATTGGCATTGGAATGGCCTGCCCAGGCAGGTGGTGCAGTCACCGTCCCTGAGGGTGTTCAGGACAAGACTGGAGGAGGCACTTAGTGCCATGGTCTGGTTGACTGGCTAGGGTTGGGTGCTAAATTGGACTGGATGGTGTTGGAGGTCTCTTCCAACCTGGTTGATTCTATTCTATTCTTAAAAATGCAATTTAAGCACAGAATGTTAGTGGTTGGAAGGCATATCCAGAGATCATCGAGTCCAACTCCACTGCCAGACCTACGGCAGGTCACACAGGAAAGCATCCAGGTAAGTTTATAAAGTCTTCAGAGAAGAAGATGCCATAACCTCTCTGGGCAGCCTGTTCCAGTGCCCTGTCTCCCTCACCATAAAGTGTCACTGTGTGTTGAGGTAGAACCTTCTGTGTTCTAGCTTGTACCTGTTGTTCCTTGTCCTATCACTGTGCACCACCAAAAAGAGCCTGGCACCTTCATCTCGATACCCACCCCTCAGTTATCGATAGCCATTGATAAGACATCCCAGACGTAAACAGCCCCAGGTATCTCAGTCTTTCATCACAGCAGAGACGTTCAAGTCCCCCAGTCATCCTAGTATCTCTCTGTTGGGCTGTCTCAAACAGATCCCTGTCTCTTGATCTGAGGAGCCCAAAACTGGATGCGATATTGCAGGTGTGGTCTCACCACGGCAGAATAAAGGGGGAGAAGAACCTCCCTAGACCTGATGACCATGCTTTTCTTAACGCACCTCAAGATACTGTTTGCCGTCTTGGCCACAAGGGCATATTGCTGTCCCATAGAGAACTTGATGTGTGCCAGAACTCCAAGGTCTTTTTCCATGAACCTGCTTTCATAGAATCACAGAATCAACCAGGTTGGAAAAGACCTCTAAGATCATCGAGTCCAACCTATCACCTAACCCTTCTAATTAACTAACCCATGGCACTAAGCGCCTCAATCAGCCTCCTGATTCCAGCACCTGCCCAGGCAGCCTATTCCAATGCCAGTCGCTCTTTCAGTGAATTTCTTCCTAATGTCCAGCCTAACCCTGCCCTGGCACAGTTTGAGCCCGTGTCCCCTTGTTCTGTCACTGGGTACCTGGGAGAAGAGACCAACCTCCACCTGGCTACAACTTCCTTTCGGGTAGTTGTAGAGAGCAATAAGGTCTCCCCTGAGCCTCCTCTTTTCCAGGCTGAACAATTCCAGCTCTATCCCAGCTTTCCAGCAGGACAAACCCTAGTCTGTACTGGTGACTGGGTTATTCCACAGTATCTGGATATGCTGGATTTTAATCAGCTTCTAGGAGTTTAATATCGACACATGACTGGATAGGGCTGGGTGATAGGTTGGACTGGATGATTTTGGAGGTCTCTTCCAACCTGGTTGGTTGATTCTATTCTATTCTACTTGCACACATCCAGCAGTAAGCAAAAATACCTCCTTGTAGCTTTAAAAACACTTCTCTATTTTTCAGCCAGAAGATGCTGTCATCTTTTGCTATCCAGCAACTTTACTAGAAGCTCAAAGCATGCTTCTCTGAGTAGTATTTATTCTACAAAGAAATGTGCTTAGGGAAGATTGATTGAAATGATACTCAGCTACGAACCTCTGTACTCCGATCTACTCTCATGCTTCAGCCTTGCCGAAACAAAAGCAGTGGAGATTTTTCAATAGCTACGTTCCACTTAGAAGCAGATGAATTCTGTTTATCAAACTAAATGACTACTACACAGTAATTCAAAGATTAATCACATTTCCTGCAGAAATTCTAGCTTGACTGTTCAAAGTGCAGATGGCCAACTGTTAGCTGCTCAGTTTAACAATGCACTCACTTTGCTAATAGAAGATGTACACCATCGGTTTTACCACGCCACCAGACTTCTCTAAGAAATTGACAAACATACTTCTCACAAATTCATCAAGTATGTTTTCATTAATGGCCCTTCTACTTCTTCTTTCCCCTCTAAAACAGCACTCAGTATCTTAACCTTTATTATTAAAGGTTGGGTGATCACTGAGGTTCCTTCCAACCTGGTATTCCGTGACTGTGATTCTTTTGTGGTTGATGCTTTGAATGACATTCTCAGTGCTAGCATATTTTTGTGAAGTGTATTTCTATATCTAGAACTAAGGTGTCTAACCTGGCTTTATAATGCCATAGAACCAGGAAAATAATAAAATAAAAGGTTAGACTGTTCACAGGATGTCAGGGGTTGGAAGGAACCCAAATTGATCATCAAGTCCAACCTCCCTGCCAGAGCAGGACCATATAATCTAGCTCAGGTTACACAGGAACACATCCAGACAGGCCTTGAAAGGCTCCAGAAAAGGAGATTCCACAACCTCCCTGGGGAGCCTGTTTCAGTGCTCTGTGACCCTTACAATAAAGAAGTTTCCCCTTGTGTTGAGGTGGGACCTCCAGTGCTGCAATTTACACCCATTGTTCATGAAAACCTTTCTCCTTTTTCTTGCTATAATTATGCTTTTTGTCTCCTCTTTTTTTTTTTAAATGTATATATATATATATATATTTTGCAGTGAAATACTCAAAAGTACACTCCATTCTCATTCATATGTCCTCATAATATGGACAATCCCATGCTGTCATCTGTATGGATAATAGATAAAAGCTCATAGGGCTGGAGCACCTCTCCTTTGAGGACAGACTGAAAGAGTTGGGGCTGTTCAGTCTGAAGAAGAGAAGGCTCCCAAGTGACCTTCTTGTGGCCTTCCAGTATCTGAAGGGGATCTCCAAAAAAGCTGGGGTGGACTTTTTAGGCTCTCAGGGAGTGACAGGACTGGGGGGAATGGAGCAAAGCTGGAGGTGGGGAGATTCAGACTGGACGTGAGGAGGAAGTTCTTCACCATGAGAGTGGTGAGAGTCTGAAATGGGTTGCCCAAGGAGGTGGTTGAGGCCCCATCCCTGGAGGTGTTTAAGGCCAGGCTGGATGAGGCACTGGCCAACCTGATCGGGGGTAGGATGTCCCTGCCCATGGCAGGGGGTGTTGGAACTAGATGATCCTTGTGGTCCCTTCCAACCCTGACAGATTCTGTGATTCTGTGTGGATCACCTCTCCCACTAGTCTTGAGCTGTGAAAACACTAATATGCAAGTTTGGTGACATGTCTGAATGCTCTTTGATAGCTGAGAACTGCACATTAACTTTACGTAGTCTATGAGTCCTCCACTGGCTAACGGCAAATGCTCTGCAACCCATTAGAACCTATGAAGCTCCATGGAACTCTGTATTTATGTGCAAATGAGTAAAAACTACCTTCAAAATTCTGTGCTTCTGTGCAAAACCGATGGATTATCTAGTTTTGAGTGCCACTAAGCCAGAGAAAAAAAGGGTCAAGCAAAAAAGGTTAATATTCCTGAGCTCCTCCCATTGAAGCCTCCATAAAGGCTTATTTCCTTCTCTTTCTAAAACTTGCAGAAATTTACTCAGCCCTAAATTAGAGGTAATTGTATAATGCACTGAAGTAACTTCCTAACATGTTAGAATTATTGCTAATAATGCCCATAGTCATTTTTACAATAAAAGGCTAAATAAAATTAAATAAATGAAAGCACAGGCAAAGGTATTCATGGCATTAAAAAGCAGAGTATAGCTGAAGGCTTATTCTGAAGAGTAATTATGCCTCTCTTCCTTTTTAATTAGTGTCCTTGTATTTTTTAAAGGAATATACAATACAGATAACATTAGTAAAGCTTGTGCCGGGTGATGATTCAATTATTGTATTTATATTCTTGGTAAACTATAAAGAGTCTTTCTGGCTTTATGCCCTTTCCCATTAGGTGATAAAATTGCCTCATACTTCTTCATTTCCAAAGAATGCAGTCGGTATGGGTAATTACCTTTGTCAGGCAGAGCACACAGCTTTGTCCTTGAGACTCCTGTGCTCCGTGTCTTGGAAATATTTATTGTGGCCCAATCATCGTTTACATTTCAGGATCTTGACTCTGCTTTCATCTAGTGCTTGGACTAATCATTCATGAGAATTTCTACCGATCGTGGCAGCTCCGGCACTCTGCCAACTACTTGGGTGGGGGGTTTAGCTAGCCACTGGTACACTTATTGTTTGACAAATGAAGCTCAATGCCAATAATTTGATAAAGCAGTCAATCAAAAGGCAAATAATAGCTCCATGACTGCAGCGCCTGGAGAACAAGGAAAACGGCAATTCCATTAAAACCCTTCATTCCGAGATTTAAAACTTGGCTAAAAGCATTGCTGCAGGCTAGGAGAAATACCCTGTCCCAGGCAGTCCTGCAGAGGACTGATTTGATGCATGTCTGTGCATGTGATGCACAGAGTGTGAGAAGAGGGAGAAGGCTTAGAAGAGCCTTCTCGGAACGTGACACAACACTGCAAATGGATGCGCACTTCATCTCTATTTCTTAGTATAGCTTAAGAGGCTTGAGCCTATACCAATTATAAAAGAACCTGCCTGTGCTTGAACATGCTCACAGTAGTACTCACAAACCATAACTGAGATCTGACCTGAATATTGTCTGAGGAATACAGTGCTGCACACGGTCAAGAGAAGGCTAGGAAGAAAATATAAATCTTGAGTAGCCCACTCAGTATTATTTCAGGTGAAAGAAAGCTTAGGCACTTAAATGGATCGTCATTTAGTTGTCTTTAGGGTTTGTGTCATGGTTTCTTGTAGCTGTTGGTGTGTTTTTCACAAATTTCACTTCAACAATGTCCGAAGTACAGCACTTTGCCTTGGTGTTAATGAGGCACCCAGTAAGGAAACCCCTGCAGGCTGGTGTCACACACCCAGTAAGGACAGTAGGGAAATCCTTGCAGGCTGGTGTCACACATCCATTAAGGACACTAGGGAATTCCCTGCAGGATGGTGTTACACACAGACTAAGGACACTAGGGACATACCTGCAGGGTGAGTTAAACACCCAGTAAGGACAGTAGGGAAATCCCTGCAGGCTGGCATCACACACTAAGGACACTAGGGAAATACCTGCAGAGTGGCTGTTAGAGCCTTTAGAAGATGGAAACTGAAATCCATGGAGCTGAAGGCACAAAGAAGATGGAGTTTAATTATTACATGCCTTGTACATGTCTGACAACCTGATAGGGCCAATGATCAGTCTTTCTGAACTCCATCCTGAATCTGGGCAAACTGCAGCAAAAAATGTTCTAATAAATAAATCATAGTTATTGGATTTTCTTTCAGTAGGTGAGTAGCGTTGGCAACACATAGCTTGGTAAATACTGCAAAATCTGCAGGAGGAACTGAGGGAGTACTGAGGAGCTTAGTGCAGCCTGAACTCTGCTTTGCTTCATTGCCCAGCTAAATTGCTAACCAGTTAGTGCAAGCAACACGAGCATGCCAATGTGAACAGCAGCTCTAGCCACAATTGTAACTTGGACAAACTAGAGAAGTATTTGTGTGTTCAGATGAATGGGATCACATATGACTGTTAGGATCCTGACTTTGCTAGATTTTACTGAATGGCAGAAAATTCCATTTCTAAAAAGTACCAAGGATCTAAAAATGTGATGAGCCTTTGTACATACAAAAAGAGTTGTGACAAAAGGAATGTCTGTAAGTTAATCATTCATTCTTACTGCACTGCAATTCAGGCTCTCAGAGAACACTTGCATATGCCCCCAGATTCCTGCCCTGGTAGGGCATAGCTCCAGACAGCTCAAACATACGAGCAGCATAATCAGCCTCAACTTAGGAAGCAAGCCTCTACCTACACCCCATCTCTCAGGTGTCTAGCTAAAATAAACTTCCCTATCCTGGCACACAGTCTCAAATACACAATGAAACAATGAGGAATCTAATTAGTCCAGCATTTGAAATCCAGAGTCAGGGAGAGAAAGTAAAGTTTACCTTTTACGTCCACGGACCAAAAGAGACATTGGCAGGGTCAGTGATCTGAGAGGGGACCTTATCAATGTCCACAAGTATCTGAAGGGTGGATGTCAGGAGGATGGAGCCAGCCTCTTTTCAGTGCTACCCAGTGATAGTATGAAGGGCAACAGATGTAAACTCCACCAGGGAATTCCATCTCAACACGAGAAAAACATTTTTTTGCTGTGAGGGTGCTGGAGCCCCAGAGTAGGCTGCCCAGAGAGGTTGTGGAGTCTCCTTCTCCAGAGATCTTCAAAACCCACCTGGACATGTTGCTGTGTGATCTGCCCTAAGTGATCCTCCATACCTGGAGGTCCCTTCCAACCCCTAGTGTTCAAGGATTCTGTGATCACTGTCCCAGAGGAATAGAGGTGAGCCTTGAACTGAATCTGGAAAGCAGCTGGCATGTGAAGAGAAAATGCTCCTGTCCCAGTGCTGCTGCCATTGCTGGAAGAGAACAGCAATCCACTGCCATTACTGTCAGTGGCAGTATCCTAATGACACACTTTGTATTTTCATTTGCTGTTGCTTCCAACAAATTTTTATTATTTCACAACAGAGATTTGACTTATTACTCTCTGGGGGGAAAAAAAACCAACAAATAAAAAAGAGGTCCATTTTATCCTACTTGACAGTTCTGGGGACAAATTTAGTTTCTCCATGAGGAGTTTAAAAAGTAATTTCTCTTAAATAAGCAAAGATAGCAGTCTATGAAATTAAACTCTTGTTTTATGTAAATGCCAAATAATTGTATTAGCAATATGAAAAGAAGCCATCAGCAGGAAATGCTTAGAACAAGATTGTCATTATTATTTTCCTAGCCAGTCTGATAAGAGGCAGTTTTACAACAGTGATGGATGCTGAGGCTCCCACGAAGCCTAATGACAAGGCTGATTTCTTACAAAATTCTTCAGCATAATTGTGCTTTAAAAATCTGAAGTTGGTTTGATTCTGATGTGGCTTAGTGCAGCGTACCTCTGTTGACTCTGCTCTCTCCCAGATGGATAAGGAATATAATTTTATTATTTTTTTTCTTTTTCCTTCTTTTTTGGGGGGGAGGGGGAAGTAAAATGTAAAACTGCTTCATTTTACATCATCTTATTCCAGTCTCTGAAAACCTGAATCAGAATCACATCTAATAGTTCTGTTTTTCATGCCATTGGTAAATCTCATCATCTGACAAACCTGGATGGAAATTTTACCTCCTTCTCCTTTAAAAACATGAAATTAAATGATATTAACCTGAGCAAAACACATCCTGTGAAACCAGAGCTTACATTCCTTGCTTATGTAGTTTGATGCCCTGTGTCAACTTGGCTTTCCTGCAATCTTGAAGTATTCTTGCTGATTTATCAAAGCAGTGCTTGCCTGCAAGATTTAACAGTAATTAACAGGGCACTGTTGGCACTATTGGCAGCAAAATACACAATTTTCCAAGTTGAGTCATAGGAACACAATTCACAGAGATTGCAAGCTGGGAGCTTAGTTTATACTCAGACCTGTCTTCCTCGCTGATGTTTCTGCCATTTCAGTTGCTTGCCACAGATTTTTAACATGTTTGGTTTTGAAAAAATAGTACCATGGAAAAATATTGGACAACAAAAATGTGCCAAATGAGCATATTTTGTCCAAATATTCCTTATGAGCATAGAATCATAGAATGGTAGGGGTTGGAAGAGACCTCTGGAGACCACTGAATCCAACCCCCCTGCCACTACCTATCTTCGGCACTGTGAAACTGAGCATTACAAGTTTTGCATCACAGGATCATAGAATCATAGAACTGGTTTGGTTGGAAGAGACCTCTAAGATCACCAAGTCCAGTCGTCAACATAAGACCACCAAGGCCATTAAACCATGCCCCCAAGTGCCATGTCCACACATTTCTTGAACACCTCCAGGAACGGTGACTCCACCACCTCCCTGGGCAGCCTGTTCCAATGCCTGACCACTCCTTCAGGACAGAAATTGTGCCTAATATTCAACCTAAACCTCCCCTGGCACAATTTCAGGCCAATTCCTCTTGTTCTATCACCTGATACAGGAAGAAGAGACCAACCTCCACTTCACTCCAACCTCTATTCACACAATACAACCCACACTCTTAATCATTCATAGTACTGAAATGTAACATCACTCAGGATTAAGAAGTTCTGCATTGGATCTACAATGTACTTTGAAAATTGAAAAGATTTGGTTTGTATCTTTTAATGTAACCTATCCAATAAGAGGCTTTGATTAGGGTTTGTTTTTAAAGCACGTTTTTTTCCATTTACCCCCTACATCCTCTACTGATGTATTCATCTATCTCTTACTCTATCATCTATCTATCTATCTATCTATCTATCTATCTATCTATCTATCTATCTATCTATCTATCTATCATGTCTGTCTGTTTGTCAATCCATCTATCTATCTATCTATCATCCATCTATCATAGAATCAGTCAGAGTTGGAAGGGACCACAAGGATCATCTAGTTCCAATCCCTGGGCCATGGGCACGGACACCTCACACTAGGTCAGACTGTCCACAGCCTCATCCAGCCTGGCTTTAAACACCTTCAGGGATAGGGCTTTGGCCATCTCCCTGGGCCACCCATTCCAGGGTCTCACCACCTTCATGTTGAAGAGCTTCTTCCTAATATCCAGTCTGAATCTACCCATTTCTAGCTTTGTTCCATTCCCCCTAGTCCTATCATTAACTGACAGCTTAAAAGCTCCCTCCTCAGCTTTCTTGTAGGCTCCTTTAAGATACTGCAAGGTTACAATAAGGTCACTTCTGAGCCTTCTCCTCTCCAGACTGAACAGACTTAACTCTCTCAGTCTCTCCTCATAGCAGAGCAGCTCCAGCCCTCTGACCATCCTCGTGGCCCTTCTCTGGACACCTTCCAGCACATCCATAGTCCTCTTGTAACAGTGGCTTAAAAACTGGGTGCAGTACTCCAGCTGGGGTCTCACCAGTGTGGAGTAGAAGGGAAGAGTCACTTCCCTCAACCTGCTGGCTACACTTCTCTTGATGCAGTCCAGGATCTGGGCAATTATCTCTCTAGCATCTATCTATCTACCTACCTACCTACATATCTATCTATCTATCTACCTACCTACCTATCTAAAAAAATATCCTCTATTGTATTCACACAAAATAAGCAGTTTGAAAACTAAAAGAAATGGAACTTCAATAGAAAACAAGTTTTCTTCCAGAAATTCCTGTCATTTAAACTCTGATGTGGTTTAGTTTTTCCTTAATGCATCCACTTTCCACTGCACACAGCATTAAAATTAATCAGGGACTCAACAGCACAAAAAGATACTTACTGGTTTCAGTAGCTACAATGGTTATGTTGTGCCACATATTTGTTTCTCTGTCCAGCGGCGTTGCCAAAGTTATCTTCCCATCTTCTGCATTAATGTTGAACTGTCTCTCAAGGTCTGTATGCCGATCAATGGAGAACCTACAGAAGAGACATCCCTGTAATCTACTTAATGAAGCTGGTTCAATCCACACAAGCACAAGACAATTTAGGGACCCTCCTGAGAGCTAACGTTCTATAGCCAAATGGATGGAGAAGCTCAACAGGATAATAATTTATAAGAGAAAAATGACAAACTGAGACTACCAAAACTTAGTAATGATTGCCCAAGGAGTAATTAGCTGTGTGCCCGGTGTGAAGGTCATAAAATGCCCCCAGGTTCACTGGGTAGCATCTTTGAAAAACGGTGCTGATCAAGAGCTAATTGCACAATCCATCACATTTACTAGACAGTTCCTGTGGTATTTCTCAGTGACTGATGATAATTCCAGCCAGACCATATTAAGCACACAGAACTGGTGGGCTTCATGGTTATTTCACAAAGCAGGGAATAATGTTATTTTACTAATAAATTTCAGATTAATGAAGCATGAACTATTCACCAGACATATTTTTTGGTTATGGTTCCTAGAATCATAGAAACCTCTTGGCTGGAAAAGATCTCTTATGTCATTGAGTCCAAATGTCCACCCAACACCACCATGGCCATTAAACCATGTCAACCAAAGTGCCATATCTACATGCTTCTTGAATACCTCCAGAGATGGTGACTCCACCACCTCCCTGGGCAGCCTGTTCCAATGCTTGATCACTCTTTCAGGAAAGAAATTGGTCCTAATATCTAACTTAAACCTCTCCTGGCACAATTTCAGGCCATCTTCTCTCATTCTATCACCTCATATTAGAAAAAAGAGACCAATCCCCACTTCACTACAATCTCCTTTCAGGTAGTCATAGAGAGTATTGAGGTCTACAACTACCTGGAGGGAAGTTGTTGCCAGGTGGGGGTTGGTTTCTTCTCCCAGGCAACCAGCAACAGAACAAGGGGACACAGTCTCAAGTTGTGCTGGGGGAAGTATAGGCTGGATGTTAGGAGGAAGTTCTTCGCAGAGAGAGTGATTGGCATTGGAATGGGCTGCCCAGGGAGGTGGTGGAGTCACCGTCCCGGGAGGTGTTGAAGCAAAGCCTGGCTGGGGCACTTAGTGCCATGGTCTGGTTGACTGGCTAGGGCTGGGTGCTAGGTTGGACTGGATGGTGTTGGAGGTCTCTTCCAACCCGGTTGATTCTATTCTATTCTATTCTATTCTATTCTACTCTATTCTATTCTCCCCTCAGCCTCCTCCTCTCTCCAGGCTGAACAACCCTAGTTGCCTCAGCCTTTCCTCATAGGATTTGTTCTCCAGACTCTTCACCAGTTTTTTCACCCTTTGCTGGACAGGCTTCAAGCAGATCCATGGGTAGAACATAACTAGCAAATCACCCTTGTCCTGAAGAACACTTTGAACGTGGCAGGACGGATTGTTTCATGGGCTGACAGCATTGCTTTTTAACAAAACCTGTTTCATCTGACAGTCACCGTGCAAATGTGAGCATCCAGGTAAATTATGCAGCCTAAACAGAGCCAGCTTGACAACAACAGAGAGCTGCAGTAGATTGCTCCAACGGTGCATTAAGCAGGATGATGATTCAAAACTCAGAACAGGATGTCCAGGAAAGCTTTAATGTTTGCCCATTTTCAGTTATTTTATTTATGTATTATTTGCAAAATGAAACTAAATCACAAAATTAAGCCTTCCATTTTTTTTTTTTGGGGGGGGGGGGGCAAGAAAGCTATGAAATGAGAAAGTTTTGCACTAAACTCTTGACATGGTTCAAGAGAAGTTGACTTCAAGGGGTTTTACTGAATCCTAATTGTGGATGGATACAAATAACACTTTTAAACCTTTGTGTCTATTACAGAACCCAACAGCATGCACTGACAATTTTTGTATTAGTTCTGCATTCTACCTAGGCATAGGAGGGTGAGTGAGGGTACAGCATCAGATTGCACTACACAGTGGTCAGACAAGTGACTCAGACTGTCAGTTTCTCATTACATTCCTATTTTATACCAATACGCCGTTAAATTCACTGCTAAGAGAACAAGAACATTTTTTTGCTACAGTGACAATGGCACAGTTATCTGAAAATCAGCCATTCCACTCTTGGTTTATGGTTCATCACAAGCAATTTCCAAAAAAAAAGTTCTGATTCAGTAGTTCCTTTATATGCTACAATAAACACGTTCTGATGAACTCAAACTCGTTCCAGAATATCACAATTGATTTTGATAGACACTGTGTTAGAATCTGATTTCAAAGCTTCCCAAGGCTTATGCCACTCTGGTTTTTTTTTTTGTTTCTTATTTCAGTGGCAGATACAATTTACTTTCTCAAAATTAGTTCTAAATTATGAAAATTTACCAAAACCTTAAAAGTTTAAATGTTTAATGACTGTACTGCTACAGACCAAGAGTAGCATTACCATAGAATCTAAGATGATTGAGTCCAGCCATCAACCCAACACCACCATGGCCATTAAACCATTTCCCAAAGCGTTGTGTCCACACATTCCTTGAACACCTCCAGGGATGGCGACTCCACCACCTGCCTGGGAGGTCTGTACCAATCCTTGACCACTCTTGCAGCAAATAAATTTTCCCTAAAGTCTAAACCTCTCCTGGCACAATTTCAGGCCATTTCTTCTTGTTTTATCATCTGATACTAGGGAGAAGAGACTGCCCCCCAACTTGGGCAGCCTGTTTCAATGTCTGACCACTGGTAAGGTACCTAACTAATGGACTTAAAGAGTTAAAACCCCTTAACTAAGAAATGGTTAAAACATTTCAGTTTTCTGGCTTTAAAATTCAAGAAGAACCAGTTTTATTCACTTAAAAATTAGGTTTTTGGCTAGGAAGAGTGCCTGAAGTAATATGAAGTAAATTGCCAAATATATGTGCCTAAAGCTAGGCATATCCATCTATATTTGGGCATTTAAGTAAACTGATTTTCTACTGTGCTCCACAGACTCAGTTCTCAGTGGTTTAACAGGAATTGTGCTCTCCTCAGCTCTTCTGAAAATCAGGTCACTTGTGTGGAAGCATAAAGCTGTAGGTGCCTAACTTCAGGCAATCATTTGGGATAATGTGTCTTCACCTTATTTTGATGTTTCCCTAGTTCAAATTAAGGTATTAGAAGTAAAATTCTGGTACTAGTGAAGTTAGTAAAAAAATATTTTCTGGGCATTCATAGGTTTAAGATTTCACCCAAGAATATATAAGGAAGATAACTTTTTAAAGATGACATCACTTAAAACAGTCGTTAAATTCCTGATGTTTATGTAAAGATGCAGGAAGAACTCTTTTGAGCTCAGCCATTTAGGAAAATTTTACAGTCCACAAACCAAACCAAACCAAACCAAAACATAAAAAAGCTTAAATGCCATTCAATGTTTAGCTGACCCTGGCTTGACACAACTTCCAGTGAGATAAGATCATTTTTTCCCTAAGCATCAGTCCTTTTTTCAAAGCTTCCATTCAAAGTCTTCCTGCAGTACACTTTTCAAAGCAATAAAACTGGGAGCATAATGTCTGTGAGTTTATTGGATTGCATTTCACCTTATCCCAACAGTATTCACAATATTCCAGCATTCCAAATGAAATATTTTTAACATACTGCGTGGCTTCACAAGGCTACAAAGAGGTAAAATCCTCTCCTGGCTTTAATTTGATAAATATCTGCTACAAAAAAGCCAAAAATGAAATCTGCAGTGTTACAAACCTGGGAAAAAAACTAACTGTACACCTGCAGTTTCCCTTTGGTGATAATAGTATTGTAATTATTTCTAACATGAATGCATTGTCAGATCCAAAAGCTATACATAAAACATACATTTCTCTAATAATGAGAAAAGAATATCTTGGGAAATAATATCTTTTGAAATTGCCATAAACCCAGCACAGGTTATTGAGAAGTTTGGGTTAGTTTACAGCTCTCCTCTGGCAATCATAGGAACAACTCCACAGTGGTTCAACAGAAGACTTACAGTGATTCTCAGCCCTGCTCCTAGAGTTTTTCTATCGCTGTTATGACTTAATTTGATCTATTTTTTATTTGCAGCAATGTAAAGAGGAGCAGAAATCCATTTTTTTTCCCCTGCACCTGTTAAGATTTCGATCGCAGTACTGATACCTCATCAGTGGTATATCAGCAGCGTTTATTAGCGCTAGGCAGATTGGACACACTACTTAGTGACAGATAAACAGCTGAACCATTAGGGAGGCAGAAAATATCCTATCTAGGATTTGAAGGCCTGCTGTGAATTAAGAAAATGATCAACTGCTGCCAAAGACGAAGTCTCTGTCGATATGAATGGGGAAAAGCTGCCACAGTGAAGCTTATCTCTCCACAGAGAAAGGCAGTGAAGGGCAGTGATTTATAGGAGGGCTGATGCAGCGTAGGAAGCAAGATTATTGCTCCTGCTTCGTTCTATGCACTTGGATCATGCTTTATCCAAGATAATTTACTGCAGATAAATAGACTGTGGTTATAAAATAACAGAAACATGAAATAAGTACTACTGGAATCAATAGATTTGTATGCTAATAGATAATGATCTTTGAAGCCTAATTATATATAATAGGCAAGAACATGCCACCCGTACTAAATAAACTGCACTAAAACTTTACAGCTGGCTTAGCCAAATTCACTGGGTGCATGTGGTACAATGCAAGCCACTGATGCACACTTCTGGAATGACTAGGTTAGAACAAGCCAAGCTCCTGACCACATGTACGATTATTAGCCACATTTGTAAGTTCTTTCAGCACCAGTGAGCCAAGTGCTGCTTGCGCTTAAGCACCTTGCACTGCAGAAGAGAAAATAATGACAAAAGAGCAATGTTGCTTATTTTTAAAACATTGGGTTGTGAACTATGTGATACAGTTAGACTGGCCTAACAACTGATGTGAGGAGAGAGCTCATATTCGTTGGAGAAGCAGATAATGAAAGCAATTCAGCTGAATATCACATTACCACTTAGCCGTAAGAAGACGCCTTTGCAATTATCACTTAGCCATAAGAAGATGCCCATAATTAGAGCTCAATAACAATGAGAAAATTCCCTTCCAACATAGGCATCCTTTGGTCCCATCCATCTAAAGATATGGAAATACAGAGATTTCAGGTTAATAAAACTCTGCATTTGACCCAAGGCAGTATTGAAGCACACACTTCAGGTGCTTGCACCCAGATGGGCATGTTCAGAACCAGCCTAGTAAGCCATCTATACACTTGTTTGTAAATCTGTGATAGTCATCATAAAGTTTAGATCAAGGGATGGAAAGAACAGAAAGGTTTTGAGCTCTCCTAAGCAGGTACAAAAAACATATATAAAATGGAACAGTACTTTCTGTATTGGTTAAAAATGAAGCTAATTTTAAATTTAATTTAATACAAGGAAACCTAAGGGAAGTTTATTTCCAAGTTGTTTTCTCTAACAAGTTTTCCAAATACTTTATTATCTAGTCTCATGACTCAAACATCAGACTATTGCCATGTTTGGGGATAGCCCAGTTTTATTTCGTTTATAGTGTTGCAATACTCTGAGTTGACTGAGTCTTTGTGGGTAGTCAAGGTGGTATTGGTAGCACATACCAACACTGGCTTATATGTTTGTCTTGCTTGGGTTCTTACAGCAGATGTTATCAAGAGCTCTGTTTAACTGAAATATCTATTGCTTAGACACCACTAGATACCATAATATCATGTACTATTGGTCAAGCATCTGTTGAAAAATAGTATTTCCTTGAAATGCAATTGGCTGTTGTCTTCTAAAATTCAGTTTTCAAGAGGGAGACAAAAATCCTCCAGGGAGGATTAAACCAGTCCATCTTCAACTTCATTATCTTTGAAAGAGTGGCATAAAACCTCTCAATAAAATTTACATCTTTTATGTGATACAGTAACAGAATAAGCACTTGACACACACAATCAAAATGAAATATTCTAATCCAACAAAACAATGCTTCCAGATATTATTGTTAGAATCTCTCATGTTCCAATTTTGTTCCAAACTGGAAAGATATAAACTGCATTTCTGCTCTCAACTTGTCTTTGATGAGTATTTTTGCTCCCATAACAGGAGAAATTACTAGTCTGAAATCTCTTTTTTATACATATTAAAATATTTGTCATAGCTGAGAAGAAGAAAAAAAAAGAAAAAAAGAATGTGGACTTCCCAGAGCTATCCCAAATAAACTCAGCACACAAGAAAAGAAAAATCAGTTGCATAGAAAATAGAGCTCTGTGTATTCCTGAATTAGCTATCAAGTCAACACTACAGCAAAAATAAACCCTACAAACTGCTGCATATATTGTTTTAAAAGAAGATATAAATCACACTCATTAATTACTTCTGCATTTCAATATCATGAAATTTGGTCAGTTCCCTTTCATGTGTATCAATTGTTTCTATATAACATCCCAATTCAGCTTGCACATATAGAATAGTTTTTGGTTTTTAAAGTTTGCAAAGATCTTGATCTATAAAATGATGAAAAAAAATGGATATTAAGCAAATATTTTACTCAGTTCAATTACTTAGGCTTGGATAGAATAAAGTGGCTCAAACTTAGGCCTAAATTATTAGGAGTTTGGGGTGGGACTAGAAAAGAGATCCAGAGAAACGGAACAAGACTGATAAAAGAACCAAGGTAAAACTGGACCCGAGTTGGAGCTGGTCTTAGATGAGGAACAAAGAGGACACAATCAAGAGGCAGAGAAGCACAGCACCAAGCCAAGAGCAAATCAGAAGAGGATAGAAAGAAGGAACTAAGGTTAAAGTGAAAGAGAAATTACTGTGGACCAGGACTAAAGGGCAGAAAGCCAGCTTGCTGCCACCATGCCTGGTTCCAAACCTCTTCCAGAGAGTTTTTGTAGCAGCAGCGCAAGCCCTTTGGCACAGATGTGAGTGGACAGCAGTAACAAAACCAGGGATGGAGCCACTGCTTAAATTCTGTGCATCCTATATTTTTTGTCTGTTGTTACTATTTATGTAGCATTTTTCTAGCCCAGATAACTATTTCTATGATCAGATTGCCATCTTTTGTCAACTTCTCTGGTAGGAAAATAAATTCAGTGCCTGTCAACACTGTTGTGTGCTGCTGTAGAAAATATATTAAGCAATTAATTTGTATAGAAGTCTGGGATCATTAATGTTGTGTTAAGCTAGTTTTGAAAGGAGGGAGGTAGGGGTAGATGACCTCTAAGGTCCCTCCCAACCTAAGCCATTCTATGACACGATTCTAACCACTGGAAAGGGGGAGGGGAAGATTTGTGGTCATCAACATCAGACAGAAAACACTGATCTAATCAAACCAGATTTTGCTTGAGTTAGATCAGAGAGGGAAAATATTGTCAACTGGATTTGCAAAAGTCACATGGGCATAATCATCTCTGACTTTCTGTCTTTACACCAAGAATGAGTTTAGCCAAAGGAATAAAAAAATCTGTTTTGACAACCTTACAACTACATGGAACAAACTCAGTGTCATTAGTGCAGCCACTAGTGGATTATTTACAATAACTGCAGAGTTATACACCGATGATTCCACCCCATCTGACCTCAGACACTCTAGTTCTTATTTTCATTGCATTCCTACTCTTTCGTGAGACTAATCATCTGGCAAGAAGCATTTTGGTGACTTTGAGGATGATCTGAACCGACAAATCTAACACCACAAAATAAATTCTACCCAAGTATCCACCTAGAAATCAAATGGCATGGCAACAGTGTCACACGGTGTATGGGGAAACACATTTCATAGTTTTTCAAAGAGAACTTTAAAGCAGCACTACCTTATAGGGCTGGAAGACACATCAGGGTCATGGGCAGTCACCTGACCAATCACAGAGTTAATAGCAGCATTTTCATGCACTTCCAGTAGGTAAGTAGGTGATGAAAAGACTGGTGGCTCATCAGCATCCTCTACTACAATTTTAACCGTTGCTGTATCCTTGAATGGTCCTCCACTGATGAAGCGAGGATCAATATGAATGTTGGCTGCTTCTACCTTGAGAGTATAGGATTTTTTGGTCTCAAAGTCCAGTGGCTGTTAAGAATGACAAAGATAAATGTTTTTAACTAATGGCCACAGAGAAAGAACAAGTGAACATAATGCTGATGGATGGAAGTTATGTGCATTTAAGCACATTCAGAGAGTTTTAATGGAATCACTTCCCACTCCCAATGAATCCAACCTGTCCAGGTTACCTAGGCATATATTGCTATCTGTTTATTAGCCAGCATCAGAGACAAGAGTCTTTGCTTCCTTGCTTTTCAGAAGAGTTTCTACCAAAATATTTTCTCCCCTGATTTAGTTACAATTACATATCAGATAAATCTTACAAACTTGTCGGTGATGCCATGACTTGCAAGCTAACCATGCACTTACTCAATGCTTTGTAAACCAGAGATTAGAAAAATACATGATGCTAGCTCCACAAAAGAAGAAGGATTTTATTACTTCCAGAACAATGTGAGAAATGCAAAGAACTGGCAATTCTTATCTGTTGGACGTGAGAGGCGTTCTGTGGAAAAATGGAGAGCTAATCATGTAAGAAAGTGCTTCAATATTATTGCACTTCAGGTAACTCTGCGTTTCTGTTTATGGGCATAAATGAGGTAGACATCTCACAGGAGTTTTCTTAAGACTGTAACAATTTCTATGTCTATATCTCTTTCTTTTCCATTTTTTTTTCCCAGAGAGGACCACAAAACTGATTTCTTTCTTCTCTCGATATACCTGCCATGCCACAATTGTTTTCACTATTTTACAGTTCCCTATTAAAACGTAAAAGATGAAAACACAGCGGATTTAAAAGAAAGAACTAGCAAATAAACCCCAAATCTGTGGTGCTATTGAATATTAGAATTTTTCATTATAGAATATTCAAGTTTGTGTCTTGAAGCACGTCGGTATATTCACTATCTAATTCTCTTGTGTCTCACAATGATTCCAATTTCAAAGATGCAAATTGCCAAGCATTGGAAAGATATTAAGATTTGCATCACAATGTCCCAGGGATAAAAAGAAAAGGACATAGAAACTCAGAATCTGCAATGCAAATACCAGCGAGAGCACAAACAGGAACCTTTAGGAAGGCTGTGAAAGCCTTCAGTATGCATACTTCCAAATTTTGTTGATTTTTTTTTTTCCCAGGTATGAATCAATCTCTACTGGGATTTGCTCTTTCTCACAAATTCTAGTAAACAGAAGAAAACCTCGCTTCTTTAGCAGCCCTTAAATTAACAAGCTTTTGTAATGGTGAATGGTGATTTATAAATCAGCATATTCACAATTTGCCAATCATACCTCCTGTATCATTATTTCAATTGCTTTTCACACCCTTTAGAGAAATGACAGCCCCCCAATACATTCAGTCATGCCTCGGCAGAGTATCCTATTGAAAATTTACTCTGCATTGTCTAAACCCCATGAATTTGTGCTGGAGAAAATCTGTTGGTGAACAGTACCCTCCATACATCATTCCACTGTAGTAGAAGCAAAATGATTATTGCTGTCAAAATGAATATATGAAAGAACATTATGTTAGAGGCTCGGTTCTGAAATAAAGCCAAGGGAAGCAGGGCAAAAGGCTAATTGCCTTAGTTTACAAAAGAGGCCACAGCACGCAATAAATAACAGTGAGGAAGATCAGGGATGTATATCATAACTTTCCCTTTAGGAAAACAGATCAACATTTGGATAAATATACATAATTTCATTATACATCTACAGGGCTGACCTCCTTGCTGAGAAATAGGAAACAGAAACTTCTGATAGCTACTCTGTCTGACCTCCTTAATTACAGGTTCAATTAAATGTTAATTACCTGTAGTCATTGGATTTTTCTTTCTTTCTTTCCCCCTCCCCCTGCAATGTCATCTTTTGGTTTTTTGTTTTGCTTTGAACAGTTGCTTTATTTTAAAATAAAGACACATTTAAAGTGCTCTGTGCTACATATTTAAAACCCTTTATGCCTGTGGTATACTCATTCCCCTTTTTGGAAGGGAGCATGAGATTCAGCTGTCATCTCCTTTCCCAAAAAACAACGAAAATTCAATCTACACTTAATGTTTCATTGACTTCACCAGCCAAGTCTGGTTCCAGATTGCTGCCTCTCACCATAGTTCTGTGTATTATTAGGTGGCCCTTCTGTTGTGTATGTGTAAATACCTCATATTGCATACATCAAGGCTATAACAAAGCTGTAGTCCTCCTTAAGGTCAGAATTTGGCACTTCTCACATGAAACAGTAATGATCTCCTCAGTAAGGGTCAGTGAAATCTCTCCATTGAGCAGAGTGCAACATGAGAAAAGGCAGAAACCCAAGCCTCTCACACAACAGGTTACATAAATAATATCCTGTGTTTTAGTTGTTTTTTTTTTTCCTCTGAACAGTATTTGATCAGCTATGCATCAAATCAAATAACAAAGTATTTAATGAGTTTCTTTAATGAGTACTCATCCAAGATTTTATGGAAGTTTACCCCAACAAAGCACATTGTAAGCTACTCTTCTCTGGAACCAAGGAAACAAAACCTGTATGATTTGGCTACACAGAAGTCCAGACAAGATCAACACATTCCCAGGCAATTTTGAGGGCCATGGCTAATACAGGAGAGAAAAGAACCTTGAGAAAGCCAGCGTGAAGTCTGGCTGGGTAGTTGTGTCTGAACAATAAACATTTTTGGTTTTAAAGAGAGATATTCTTTACCTTTCTCACTCTAATAATGCCGTCCTGACTTTGGGCATCTGTGGTGATTTCAAATAAATCCATTCCATCTCCTTCAATAATATCATAGGATGATTTAGCATTTTCTCCAATATCCAGGTCATTTGCTTTCACCCTTCCTATTGGTTCACCAAGAGCAACATCTTCCATTACTGAGAAGTGATAGAGACCTTACAAATAAGAGGAAAAGACTAAACATTACATCTGATTCCAGTATCTCTTCTGTGCTTTTCATTTATGTGTGCTTCCCCAATGCAAACTCGTGAAATGTGCACCTGATGCAAACCACATTCACATGTTATTTACTGGCAGCAGCAAAACACACTCCTTCAATAGGAATATTCAGTTTACTATATCTTAATGTTCTTTCCGTTACAACAGTATTGAGCTTGTTCCTTGCAGGAATAAGTGTTGCCAAATATCAATATCAACACTGAAAGCTCTCTACTGCAGACACCCTCAAACTCACCATTTAGTTACAGACATGGAGTCGGGATTCATCTATAAAACTTTGGCTTTGATTCTGTGAAAAAAATGGTCTAATACTTTAAAGATACTTTACCCTATTTCAGATTCTTACTACTTTTTGGGGCCTTTTGATTTGGTTTTACTTGTTTAACCCCTTCCACTTCACTTTTGTGGTAAGAAACTATGTAAGAAACATTCAAGAGTGAATCCCCAAATTTATGTTTTAGAAGAAGCAACAACTTTTCATAGCAATCACTACTGCATTATTTATTGTATGGTCAGAATGGTATCCACTAGAATGTGCTATTCATACAGTCAACACTTTTGTTTTTCTTAAATATTTGTTTCAAAGCTGACCTAGAGAGGTGTCAAAAATCTATTTAGAACTTGTTGTGTATTATTTTATTAAGAGAAAACTCTGGATATCAGTTTTATTACTGTATCTCCCAGTTCTCAGCAATACTCTGCAAAACAGAAGATACAAATTTACATCAAAACCCCCTTATGGAGTAAATTACCTCTTGGTAACTTACACTTATTGAAGCTACAGTTAATGCATGAGCTAATCAACTGCAGTGCTACTCGGTGCTTAAAACACTCAAAAGGAATTCAAAGGTAGCAGAAAGAGTTTTTGACAAAAGGTTCTGGACTTGTTCTTTTCTGTCCTCACAGTTGTACTGGAGCTGTTGCTTTAGCTGTTTGCAGGCTGATTACAGCAGTAACAAGCTAAAGGAAACAATGAGGAATTCACAAACACTGTCTCAAAGGGAAATATATGTGGTTTTTTTTTCTCTAAGGTTTCTAGGCTAAATTATTATAGATAATTTGGAGATCATCAAGATTCCTCAGGAATATTCATACTGGCTCACAAACAATGAACAGCCAAAGCAATCAAGTGTCTCAGAAGACTAAATTATGTCTTCATCTTTTATACTGTTGTCCACACTTTGTGGTTTGAATCTCCAGGCATAGCTGACTGCATTTTTAAGTTGATATTTTTCTCTCAGATTTATTAAGATGTTTTACAAAACACAGCAAAATAAATCATTAGGATTGAGCTGACTCTCTAGCACAAATTGCTCTTAAGAATTATGGGTTGTCCTGTTTGCATGTCACAGCATAGAGCTGACCAGAGATCCACGTTAGGCATCTTTGAAACCCCTTGGTTTTTACAGCAGTGCTGTTCCCAGTACAATCTTGCAGTAAACTGCCAGGTTAAAAACTTCTGTGACTTATAAAATGCCTCTAAAATTATTTCAAAGAGATCACAGAAGTAGGGAAAGTTCATCTTTTTCATTTCTAAAACCCAGGAGGCTAACACTCTTTCAAATCAAACCATAAATATACATTTCTGTCCTGCCTGGAAACAATAAACCGATAAACCACACTGCTTTTGGAGTTCATTACAATTTATTGTGAAAGCAGCATGTATTACATCTTATGAATTTCTATTTCATTCTGGTTAGGCTCTATTGTAACTTTGATCCTTTCTTATTTTCCTTCCCAGGCAAATGCAAACCGTGCTTCAGCAGTGTAAAAAAATGTTAGCCCTGTTCAGCTCTTGTATAAGGCCAGAGTCATGACTAATCTGTAATGCTAGGCAGCATGCTATGAATGCTTAAAAAGGCAGAACTTGTAATAACATCCAGCTCCTGTATTTACTATGGCTCATCCTCGCTAAACGCAGTATGTACATGATACAAAGCTACAGCAGATGCAGGCCTCCTGCTAATGAAGTTGAATAATGGTCAGTGTTAAAACGGGGTGGTTCTTCCTCTTGGGTTCTGCACCGGAATGCTCTAGCTCTAACAAAGACAGCAGCTCACTCTGCTGAAGGGAGACTCATCTACATTTCCTACAGAGCAAATATGTTTCAGACATCTGTGATGCAGGCTTCCTCATGCTACCCAGACAGAATGTCTCTCTACCCAAACTACAGGAGAACAGGGATGAGCGAGCTGCCCAGGGAAAGTGCAGTTTCATCTCTGTGTACAGTCACTCCTCTGCTTCCCGCTGAGACCTCCAGCAACCGCACCAATTAGCACCACTTGGGTTGCTGATTTTCTGATCGGCTTCCTTCAGGCTGGCAGGCAAAGGCTTTTTGAGACCAAAAGTGCTGACACAAACATAAAAGCCAGGTAAGCTGGTAAAAGTAGATCTGTAGTCACTGAATTGGAGCTACAGTACATTGCAGGTACAAAAGAAATGTCTCTCTGCATTCTGGTGATAGGGTTCAGCCAGGAGCCTCATCTGTAGATGTTTACGTTATTGGGGAAACTGTCATCCTAGGCTGGAAAACACTGCTACACAAGTGCAAGCAATGCAATGTGCTATGGAGTAAAAAATTGATGCATTTTGTATTTTATAATGAGAGAAAAACATTTCTTGTGCACATAGGGCCTTTCTGCTAAAAACTGCTAAGATGAAGTGCTAAAATATGTATTTCACAAATAAGCTCCTACCTCTGCTTCTCCTCCCTCTATCTGCATGTGCATTTTCTAGGCTATAGGAGACTCTTTGTCACATGCTGAGTGCCAGCAGAAGCCTATTTCCCTCTTTGTGTCTCAGAACAGGGCAAAAGTGGACTTCAAGTCGTGAATATGTGGAAAAGAATTAATTTTACATTGGGTGCCTAAGTACCTTGCTGGAAAAAAGATGCTTCTAATAAAGTAAAAATGACACAAAGTCTAGGTGTGAGTGTTCTCCAAACAGACTCTTAATACTTCAGAACTTGAGTTTTCCAGAACAAGACAGGAAAAAAAAAATAGAACTTTCTAATACTGCATTAGATTGCACCTGTTCCAAATAAAATCAAACCAGTCATTGTGCTCTTCCCTCTTCTTTTTTTCCTTGTTGTATTCATCTTTGAAACAGACTACAAAGCTTGCAGAAAATCTCAGCAGGATGCCAAATCATTTTAACCTAGCCAGCAAGATATCTTTTGGAACCAAAGTAGTAAATATGGATTCTGAATTAAAGATCAACAATTATCTAGATTCAGACTTATCCCCTTTGTTTTCTTCACTATTACCTAACTAGTCAAAAGTTGACTTCTTTAATAAGTTGTATGTGCCTTCTACTGGTGCTGTCACTTGTCTGCATGAGAAGGAAGCACATCTAAAAGCAATTAACACCAGCTGAAAGCAAATAAATAAATGAAGAAAAAGCCCCCATGCCCTTTTGTGTGGGTGTAAGAGGGGTAACAAGGAAGGCAGAGAGCTGGGTACATAGATGTGGACATAATTCCCTCTCTGAATTCTCAATCAGCAGAGGACTATTAAACTTTCTCTAGCAGTAGCTACCTACTTTTAAGTTACATTGCAAAGACAGACAACATGATGATAAAACAAAATGTTTGTCAACAAAACAAGCAAAGAAAAAAACCAAACCAACCCCCACCGCTGTGTTACTTCCTTATATGGGAGATCACACACCCATCGTGGTACTTACTCTGTGCAAACTTAGGAGGATTGTCATTGACATCAGTGAGTGTAATTGTCACTGTTGTAGTTCCAGAGAGTCCACCCATATGTCCTCCCATGTCCTTTGCTTGGATGACCACAAAGTACTCTTCTTTGGCTTCTCTGTCCATGTTGGGAAGGGCTGTTTTAATTATAGCTACAATAACAAGGGGGGAAAAGAAGTCAGGTACAGACCCAAATTGACTTTTGCAGCTATTTTTTTATGGATATATGTAAATACTGGAACTACTAAAGGTCCAATTAAACTGCCTCTTAGTACTGACTCTAAAGAAGAGTTTGAGATTTCCAGAGATATATTATTAAAGGTTACCCACCTTGCTTTGATTAAAAATGCAATGAAATTCTGGTCCAAAACCCAACAATTAATTTTAACTGTGATACATACTAATTTTTTAACAGTATTTTGACATACAAACATTTTGGTTTCTTCCCTACCTCCCACAGAAATCTATTGCTTCCCTACAGTACTCACAAGCAGAAGGAAACCAGATAGTAAATTCATCTGTAAACACTTAACTGTATCTGTCATATCAGTTGCTTCAGATATTTTAAAACAAACCCCATTACTTAACGTGCTGTTCCCTTAAGTGCATTGTCTCTATTGTAGGAGGACCACTTGGACAATGATTTCAGTAAGCTGCTCTCACCTGCTTCATTAGGGTAGAAGTTTTTTAAGACAGAGAAGTAAAATGATCTGTAGCATATGAAAGCATAAAGTGTCAGCAGGCCAGTAGGAAGATATCTGGCAAGAGAGAGTCCAGTTAAACATGGGTGCAGATCCACTGCAAACTCCAAGACTTCATGGACAAAAGAAATGCTAAAATAGAAATCGTTTTTTTTCTTCACAAAACTTCTCCATCTGTAATGTGGAATTCACAACATTCACTATGGAAAATGCAATAATAAATGTTCTTGGTCAAACTGATCCACATTGTGATGATCACTAAGTAAGTCTTCACCAACAAGCCAGGAAATTCAGCAGGAGAGTCTGGATTTGACTCAGAACCAGGAAAATAGGAGACTGGGTGTAGATGTAGCACAGCTGAAAGCCAGCAGTGAAGCCTCAACCTAAATGCAGCTCCCAAGGGAAAGGAGGGGCAGCTCCTGCATGAAGCCTCCTTCACAATTATCAGCAAAGGAGCTGACCTTGGAGGCAACCAGCTACATTCCTATGCTTTACCAGTGAATCTTCTGGAAGGAGGTTGTGTGCAGGACTGTGATGCGTACCATGCACTCCAGTGACCGAAAACCCAATGAAGCAGCCTTGAAGCACAACATTCATGCAATTTAACTGTTTTATAACATCTGTAGGAAGGAACAGAAGTTATTCAAGAGAGATGTTGAGGTACTGGAAGGTGTCCAGAGAAGGTCAACGAAGCTGGCGAAGGGCCTGGAACACAACCCTGTGAGGAGAGGCTGAGAGAGCTGGGAGAGTGCACCCTGGAAAAGAGGAGGCTCAGGGCAGAGCTCATTGCTCTCTATGACTACCTGAAGGGAGGTTGTAGTCAGGTGGGGTTGGTCTCTTCTCCCAGGCAACCAGCAACAGAACAAGAGGACACAGCCTCAAGCTGTGCCGGGGGAGGTCTAGGCTGGATGTTAGGAGGAAGTTGTTGGCAGAGAGAGTGATTGGCATTGGAATGGGCTGCCCAGGGAGGTGGTGGAGTCACCATCCCTGGAGGGGTTCAAGAAAAGACTGGATGTGGCACTTAGTGCCATGGCCTAGTTGATTGGCTAGAGCTGAGAGTTAGGTTGCACTGGATGATCTTGGAGGTCTCTTCCAACCTGGTTGATTCTATTCCATTCTATTCTATTCCAGAAAACATTAGCAAATTTATCAGAGACATTCTTCAAATGAAACCAGGAGCACAGTAACACCCTGGAGATAATGATAAACACATATCAGATGTGATGGGTGCAGAATACATGCAGTAAAAGAGTAGGGTCCTATCCTCCCTAGCAGCCTCGGTCAGGATAGTAAATGATACTTATTTCTTGTAGTATTTGATAGTTGTGACTGGTTTGGACTGCTTAGTGTACTGTTTAGGAGTAATAATGATGCACCCTGCAAATAATCCTATTATTATAAATGAGATGACTCACAAAAAGGATGCAAACTTAGACTATAAGTATTTGTCCCACAATGGTGTTTTATTTTGCTTCACTGATAGAGCTGATCCAAAGATCAGTGAAACCTGGTTTTAATGGGTTTTGTAGTAAGCCTACTGGAACCTTTCCTCCATTAATAGTTTCAGGCAGATTTTCCCTCATTTGTTTGTTTGGTTTTTAAAACCTAATTTCCATAGCTGAGCCTAGCCTACAGATGACCTCTGTAAGATGCAACATTTTGTATTCTGCAGTTTCCTCTGAGACAAGTTAATTATTTCAACAAATAATCACTACAATAAAGTGGTGACTTTTCTCAAACACATATTTTAATTTGTCTCAGTGTGTGGAACAGTCCAGCCCTTGCTGATGACTTGAAAGATAGCAGGAAGAATAAATACCTTCAAAAGTGCCTAAATCAGACTTACAGTTCCTGACTTTTGAGACATAAAAACTAGAGGAGTTTTGTTCTATATAGATACACTAACACAACCTGTTATTTCAGTGGTTTGATACCTATTTCTGCTTTCTTAGCCCAGGAACCACTTGCCAGAAGCTAAGACTCAAAGACAAAATTAAGTTTCAATTGCAAACACAATAAAAAGCTAACAAAGAAATGTAACAGTTTAATTACCCTGAGAGGAGCTGAAGGCTTTTAAACATCAAATACACACAAATTACACAGCCAGGATGTTACCATCAATGTGTCTACATTCCGAAGCTTTAGAATGGAAGTTAGGTAAAAAAGAGAAGCATCTCTAAAGAGGTTTCTTAGGAGGCAAACTAATAAACACAAAAGGGCTCCATCTCCACCTAAGCAATGTGTCTGAGGCACAGACAAAGAGTTATGACTACAGAATTTTAAGAATATTTATTTTCTCTTTTGTTAAATTCACCAATTCTTAGACCAAGCTCACAGGAAGTACTGAAACTTCCAATCTATTTTCTCCCCCAAACAGTTCAATCTCACCAAATACACACAGAGTGCACAGAACATTAACTCACTGAGCATTCAACCTGCTCTGCTTTGATTCAAGCTAGAAACAAATGGAGAATAAAAGCATAATCACTTCTAGCATGCTTTGATGGATGAAAACCATGTGTGCCAAACAGGAGACCAGTTTAAAAGCAAGGGATGAGAATTACCCTAAACTAAGGTAAGGCAGGCTGAGGCTTGTGGGGAGCCTGTATTCAGAACAGTTAGCAATGGCTTACTGTCAGAGTGGATAGATGGATGAAGTGGCTCATGGGGTTTGTTCTGCTTCTAGCATCACTCAATATTTCCTGAATGATGGAAAACAGGAAGAACTTATCAAGCCTTTCAGACACAAAGTTGGGAGCCATTGAAAGTACTGGAAGAACAGTAGAAGAAAGTTCAAATCTATGTGGACAGGTTGAGTAGCCTAAAAAGGAAAAAAAAAGCAGGATATAATTCAGTTTGGGAAGTAAAAAGTATTTTGCATGTGTGAAGCAGTCTCACAATTGCAATACAGCAGACAACTCTAAAGACAAGAACGAATGCGGACTCAAAATGAGCTGAATATGAGTCCACATCATTTTGCTAATAAAAGTGGTCAAATGTTTCCTGGTCTATTGACAAGGAGGTTATATGGAAAACATCTGGAATAATCCTTCCTGTAAGAGCCCAGTTTTGAAGGGAAAAAAAAAATAGGTTTATATAGTATGGGAAGTATGAGAAAAGGATGAGATTGAACAAGGTCAAGTGCAGGGTTCTGCACTTTGGCCACAACAACCCCAAGCAACACTACAGGCTGGGGGCAGAGTGGCTGGAGAGCAGCCAGGAAGAAAGGGACCTGGGGGTACTGGTAGATAGTAGGCTGAAGATGAGCCAGCAGTGTGCCCAGGTGGCCAAGAGAGCCAATGGCATCCTGGCCTGTATCAGGAACAGAGTGGCCAGTGGGACGAGGGAGGTTATTCTGCCCCTGTACTCAACACTGGTCAGGCCACACCTTGAGTGCTGTGTCCAGTTCTGGGCTCCTC